>CM073143.1:18305551-18835551 GCA_037039145.1 Fundulus diaphanus | reverse complement strand
AGTGGATGGCTCCTCACTATGTTGTGCTATAAAACGTTTCTGTATCATTTGGAGCATGCTTTAATATTCAATCATGTAATTGCAAATGCATAGTTGTATTAGTTGTGTATGTGTAGAATATCTGTTTTTTACATCATTAACTTTCCCAACAATATCTTTAGGTGCAGCAAACAAGCCTACGAACGTAGAAACCTACATATATGAGCCATGAAATTGCTTTAAGGCTGCATAAATTCATATGGTCAATTTATTATTGATACATCCAAACTCCTGAATAATAAACTGCATGCCATGTTTTTGTGTGCACGCACCCTTTGTACATGAGTCCGAGGATGTTTCCATAAAACAGAAGTGATTTGAGCTGAACATTTAACAATATTTCTTGTTCAGTAGGGTGTTTATCAAATTATCAAACCGAATGTAAAGCCAAATAGCTCAATTCCGACTTTAATTAACTTTAATGAACTGGATTATATATCAAATTATACAGGCTAAAACATTGCAGTGACCAATAAGTTACAAGAACATGTAATTTAACCCAAAAATGCCAGTTATGGTTGGATATAAACAACAGAAGTCTATGCAGTTGCAATATGTGAAAGGATGGCTTTTAGTTCCAAAGTATGGTTCTGAACTCAGCCTGATCATAGGCTATAATTATGACAAGACAGGTGCTCTGGGCAGCATGGGTTAGGCGAGCTGTCATTGCCCCCTGTCTCACTACCAACAGTGTTTTACATATAGATTGAATTACCTGGAACAGTCCTGCCCTATGTAAATGACCATTATGCTAATACTATGCAGGCTACACATCATTTCATCCAGGTGAAGTACAGATGTGTGTGTGTGTGTGTGTGTGTTATCTGTGGAGCTACACAGATGCTAACGGAAACAAATTCTTTGCATTCATTTTAAATAGAAAATAAGTCTCTAGAAGAGCTTGGTGGTGCTGATGTAAGCTAGTGCTGTTTGATTTAGAAATCCATGCCAACAGCAGATCACACAGAGTTGTCAAAGTTTGACACTGTTAACAGAGGTTGATTGAATCAAAGTCACTTTTGTGGTCACTTTAAAAGTCATAATAAAACCGAGGAGTGAGACTTTTGTCTCAGTCCTGAAAGCTTGTCTTGGCAAATATTAATTTTCGGTTGTCTTTGATGAAGATGGAACATTGTGGAAAGGTAAAAGGGAGAAAAAAAATTATAGTAATGGACTTTTAAGACAGAGACTGACACAGATCTAAGAGTGACTGCAGGTTAAACATGGTGCACAGGAAAGCATTAAAGGTGCCATTACATCACTGTACAAACCATTTAATATAGTTGATACTGTTACATATGTAAATTATCCAGAGAATTTCATTTAAAAAATAACATCAGCTTGTTGTTTAGTATTGTATGTAACCATATTTGGAAAAGCCCCCAAACACACCCCTTCTTGCCCTCCATCCATACCTCTCTTCTCTGCACAACACTCCGTCACATTACTATTGCTGGTGGAAGTGTTTGTGTTGCAGGACGTTGGTCAGGCGAGACCAAGCTGACCAAAGGCTTTAACCTGCCGGTGCAATTCAACACAGTGGAGCCGAAGTACAAAGCCAATAGACCGTGGCGTGGCACAGAGCTGGCTGCCGGCTCCGACTCACCACGGGGAGAGCTGCCATCAGTCAGCCAGATTTTTCAGTAACAAACACACCTTCCTTACAGTTGTCAGCTTTTAGAAATCAAATAAACTTTTGGATAATGACAGCATTCCGTGTTGGTATGGAAGTTTTTTTCAAAAACTCCGACTTGAATTCCCCCAACGTTCAAGGAAACTCTTCAGTAAAGTCCCCATAATTGAACTTCAGCCCCTCTTTTGAGATTCTCTCGTCCTTCAGGAGTAAGTGGAAACTTCCATCCATTTTTTTCACCCTCGGAGATATCAGCTCCCCTTATAATAACTGCTGTGAAGTTAGTTTGAGGTTGAATATTGAATATTCATGCTCCACAGCGTCTGACTCTAGTTCATGCCGATACAGGGAGAATCTGGGGCCTCCGTCTGAACGCTTTTCCGCCTTCCTCCTCTCAAGTGGAGCAGTTAGACTTGCTTGCACGACTCAGAGCCAGTGTATCAGCTAGGTGGAGGAGGGAAGGTGAGGGGGAAGGTTGGTTGCTTGATGAGGTGCTCTGATTGGAAAATATGATTTATTAGAGAGACAACCTATGTAGAAAGATAACCCGTTTTCTGATCTGACCATTTTTGAGCAAAGTAACAAAACTGACCGCCCTTGAGCTGGTCCTTTGGTATTCACTTTTGACATTAACACAGCAGCATTAGTGCACAGCAGATCATATTATACCCCCAAAACCTCAGAAAAATTAATTTGTTATCATGGCCCCTTTAAAAGAAGAGCTGAGTGGTTGGAACAACAGCAGCAAATGTGTTTTAAATTATCACGGACCAAAGACTTGAGAGCATGAATCAGGCAAGGGATGATGGATCTCTGCCTTGTAACCCAATACCTTGTGGCACAAGAATCTCCTTTGTGGTCTCTAGGCCTCTTAGCCCACTTGGTCAGACAAGCTCATCCCAATGAGCTGCCCAAGAGCTTTGGATTCTCCAATCAGATCAGAATAGCAAGGATAGTCAGAGCTTCTTCCCTGAAAGGTTCTGTAAAAGCTAGCTCAGCTCCCCAGTGTTCTGGTCTATGGTCTAGTTCTCCCTTCATTAGCATTTTCTTGGTATTCACATAATGGACACTATTCTCTTGCTTCTCATTCTGCTCCAGAACTTTTTATCCCTTTTTTCTGCTAAAAAGAAAATGAATGAAAACATGTATCACAGTTACACCATATGTTTTACTCACACCTTTTGAAAACCTTTATATTGTTTTCCATTTACCACTTTAAACATAGCATCCTTTTAATGCTACCTTTTTCCCATCTTATTATTTTCTCCCTCACACAAACCACATTCTTCATTAGTTACAGTCATGCAGCTGTCTTCTGTCCTTGAGTTTTGCACCTGTTCTGTCCCAAGGGGTTCTCCCATGTTTTGCCGTTATGATCTCATCTCCCTGAAGGTCTGTGTTGAGAGGCAAACTGTGGTTACTCTACACGTCTGGATTCTTTCTCGTCTATAAGTTCAAGCAGCCATTTCTGACATAAAGTCGTTTTTTATTATCATGCAATTAGACACGGGCATGTTTCTGGTTTCAGTATACACAGTGGCTGTTAAAGGTTCCAAAATACAGCAATTTTCTGTCTCAATGTGTGTGTGATTAAAACCTATGCAGGAAAAAATAACACTCCCTGAATTTAGAAAACACCCTTTTTTGTTGGAAATTGTTAATATTAATTTATTAACAGCAAAGAGCCATAATCTGTCTACCATGGGGTCAAACGTTAATGGAGTTTCAATTTCTGGAAACCCAACAGTTTTTATATAATACTATTATAAAACATCTGGCAGCACGCTGAACTGTAAAAGCAGTCATCCATGAATTACCTTGTCTATTGCAAGTTTGCAGTGCAAGATAAGAATATTTAACTAGCAAGCTAGCATCAGTGAGGTGCTAGAAGTGACATCACAGTGGGTGTCCGTGAGAGAATTGCCATAAAACATATATTTTTTGTATTGTTTTAAAACAAAGACAAAATGATTGTTGGAGTTCATATTTGTATGATTAGAATTACTAAAACAGCAATTTCTTTGTATTTTCACTACAGAAGGTACACCATTTTACTTTCAGAAGGTTTCAAACAATTTTAAATCCTGCATGTTTCATGACTAAAATAGGTTAAAAGTGTACCTTGATAAAACACAGCAATTATTCTGTACTAAGTTTATCCTGCCTGAGGTGAGGAGTGAGACTTAATAATTTTGCACTTTACAAACACCAGGCACTTTACAAATTTTCCTTTGGAAAGTGCCTTGAGATGACATGTGTTGTGAATTGGCACTATATAAATATAATTAAATTGAATTGAATAAGTTCATGTCTCTATTCCAAATTATATGCAATACTTTAGCACATGTATACATCCAAAGAAGAGGCTATTGACTTTACTTATTCCACATCAAGGGGGCATAACCATAGCAAATTAGCATACATAACCATTCTTTTTTAATGTGTAATGTTGCAAGGGAGATTATTAATCCTTTGAGATGGACAACTGTAGCTTTATTGATTCCTCTTGTCTTTTCTTTTGTTTTTGTTTTTTTACATCCTGCCAAGAATATTACCTAAGGATGATTGCCAAAACAAAATCCCCTACTGGTAACTGAGCATCATGCCAGAGTTACTTTTATTTGCGAGCTATCTCTAACTACTGCCCTGCGATGGAGTGGCAACTTGTCCAGGATGTCCCTTCCCTCTCGCCTTATAACTGCTGGAGTTAGGCACCAGCCTCCCTGAGACCCTGCAAGGCTACAGGTACAGATATATTGATGGAGGGATGAATGGATGGATCTCTAAGCACATTCTTCTCTACCTATGTGACAGCATGAAATAATGACTATAAACAGGGCAGAAGCAAAGCTTCTCTTTGCTTTTTATCCACTATTATGAATAATACAGGTTTTCCGGTGGACCCGCTCTGTAAATTCTCAACATCTATTTATTGGAAATACACACTTATCACATTAGGCATAAATTAATATTCAGCACGTTTAAAAAGAGAACTGAGACTCCCATGTTCAAAGCTGTCTGCACTGATTAGCATGCCAGAGCTCTCCTCGTGTATCCTTGGCTTCTAATTACTGTAATGTTTCTAATTGCACACTTGGTGATTAAAACTGCATTTACCTACACAGTGACCCTGAGACCAGGTGACCAAAGTGACAGCATGTGCTTTTTTACTTAGATTGTTTTTATATATACTTAGTGTTAGCTACTAAAAAGCAATGCATTCAAATAAAGGCTCATATAGACTATGAGGTTCAAGAAATTCTGGTCAGCCTTTTAATGATGGATATTTTTTTATTCTTTGAAGCAGAGCATGTGAGTGGATTTGACTATATTTTCAAATATTAGAATATAAATGTTAGTATATCTGCAACAAAAATAAGCATCTGTCTGCATTTGGCTAAAGGTTAATGGCAAATATTTTAATTGGAAAACTGTGAAAGAAAACAGAAGTTGCAACTCAATTGGATTTTAGCGTTGTTCAGGATGTTTTGCTGATATATTGTTAGTCAACATCAGCGCCAAGTACCACTGCTGCTAACTGTGGTTCTTAAAGTGTTGGCCTAGTGGTTAGAGCAGCGCGCTTGCACTCAGAGAAGGATGCAAGTACCCAGTTCGATCCCCAGCGCCTGCACTCTGGGTCCCTGAGCAAGACCCTTAACCCCAGATTGCTCCCCGGGCGCCGCACATGGCAGCCCACCGCTCCCCAAGGGGAATGGGTTAAAAGCAGAGAACACATTTTGTTGTAATGTATGTTTCAATGTATGTTTCAATGACAATAAAGATGATAAAAAAAAAGATTACTCATAAGTAATTGTTGGAAACTATGCAGATCATTTGGATAGAGACTGCTTTTAGGAACTATCCAGAGTCCAGGAGTCAAGGACCTAGTTATATTAGAAATGTATGCACCATAAAAGCATTAGTCTGGCCTTTTTCCTCGACAAGGCTCAACTTGACGTCAACTCTAGATGGCTCAGGTTGTTTTCCATTACTATTCAATTCAATTTTATTTATGTAGCGCCAATTCATGAAACATGTCATCTCAAGGCACTTTACAAACTCAAATTCAATCATATTATACAGATAGGGTCAGATTATACAGATTGGTCAAAACTTTCCTATATAAGGGAACCAGTTGATTGCATCAAAGTCCCGACAAGCAGCATTCACTCCTGGAGAAGCGTATAGGAAAAACCTCCAGCAGAACTGGGCTCAGTATGAACGGTCATCTGCCTTGACCGACTGGGGGTTACAGAAGACAGAGCAGAGACACAACAAGACAGACAAAAACTGAGTACCACCTCACTGTGGCTATCTTATTATATTATACAGGAGACAATGGCATCAAAATGTCTTTGTTTATCCAAAATAAGCGTACTGCTGATGTGACGAGTAACATAAAAGAAGCTTGAAGTAAAGAACAGAAAAGAATTCAAAACATGCACCATGATCTATCATGAAATCCAGTACCGCAGTGCCCGAGTCGAGGCTCCTCTCATTCCCATTGCTCACCGGTCAGTTCCCTTAGATCGTGTAGATTTTGTCAGATGTCTTCCAATATACCCTGTTTAAACTGACTGTTTGTCCATTAACTGCTTTTCAACTTTTTAAACTTCCCTCTGCATTGCTTTGGTGACGCTGATTCCCATGAGTGGCCATCAGCTCAGACTAAAGCTGGGCGATCAATCGATTTAATCAATTAATTCCAATTTAAAATTTTTTGATATTTAATTTTTGGAAAATCAGGATTCTATTTTGCCAATGCGTTCATTGGGCTTCCAGGAAGATAATAGCCTGCATTGCTGAATATATATTTAGGAAAATATATTGTCAAAAGTTTGTAAAGAGGTAACTTTTTTACCATAAGACGAGGCACTTTAATTTACTCATTTACTTTTTTTTAAGTTAGTTTTAAGTTACACAAGTGAAGTGAAGCCTGTTCTTAGCTCATCTTAGCAGCAAACATTTTGTTATATTTTCATGGTTTACAAGGGTAGGGCCGTTATATTGTTTTACAAGCATGTTTCAAAGCTTGCATTTAGTTGCACTGTGAATTCAGGTCAACTCCCAGACAAAATGCTTGACAAAAAAGCAAGTTTTTTAAAATAATTTCTGTAATTTATTTTTGTGAAAGTAAAAACAGGGGGAAAAAATCTATTAATCAGATTTGGTATAATAAAATCGGAGATTTTATTGTTAAGCCATATTGCCCAGAGCCCTCTTTGACTATTTTTTTTGGTTGCTCCATCTAGGTCCCTATATAACAAAAATACCTGCACCTCATCTTTGGACCACAGTGTTTTCAGTCATTGCATTTCCTTTAAAGCTCTCAATACGCTCAGTTGCTGTGGTGAGTTTTATTTTTTTTTAAATGGTGGGTCGGATTTTTGTAAGGGAGTTGCTAAAGTGAAGCAGCCATGATGCCACCCCGTGACCCGTTAAGGCCCGGCTCAGCTTGCTTGGAAAACCACCCAAGTGGGTCCTAAAAGAGGGGCTGATAAGTACCAAATAAACGTTGCTAATGAAAAACCCAAATAGCTGAGTAGAGCAGAGCAAAGTCATGCAGAGTATTTAGTCATTGAAAAAGGCCACTCTTGAGAAATTTGGAACAAGATTTTTAACAAGATCATTACAATTTTATAATATTTCAAATACTATCAATTCAGTTTTACTACAGAGCGCCTATTAACAGCAAATTCCATCTAAAGGGCCTTTGTAAGACAAAGGTTCAACTTATGTTCAGTTACACAGATACAAATTTAATTCAGATCTAACAAATTCATTTCATTCCAATCTAAGCATATACTCACATTCAATATAAATACAGTATGATATAATTCTAATTACAGTACAATACAAACTATTTGTTCACATAAAACACCAACTTGTAAAAAGTCTTAAGAATCCAGTAGCTTTCAATAAATGATAACTTAATAGTCTTTATTTTAAGTGAATACAGCATGCTGATACATCGTTTGAATAATTTCCACTCAAAATTTACTTTATGTTGACACAAGCATTAATGTTTTTTAAATTGGTTTTACTTCAACTCACTCCCTTTGAATGTGTGTAATAAATACTCTGTTTTCCATTGTAATCATTCATTGCTAACACTCATATATTAAAATGAATAAATGCATTGATTCATTTAATTGGAGCAATTTTAAACAAGTAGTAGTATAGTTTAAGTTCCATATTTAAGTTTTCGCAATTACAACTCCTATTTGATAATACCAAGTGTCAGTAAGATGTTTAAAATGAGATCAGAGGAAGCAGACAGACATAAGTCATTTGAATGTTATTCGAAAGGTATTCCCTACATCTTGTTGAGACATGCATGCAGTTCACTCAGGCTGCAAGACAGTGAGAGAGAGCAAGTCTTTTAGCAGAAAACAGATAGGCTGAACACAGCCCAGAAAAGATGCTGTTTTATCCTTTTGCGCTTTCAAACTCAAGCTGTCAGGTCATGCTTTTGTTGTAATGTTAGCATCACAAACTCTTTTGAAACCTTGTTTTTCAATGCATCTCTTTCACATGCATGGTTTGATATTGCCTCTGCTCCTAATATAAATAATTAAGAATTGCTCAGAGAGGGAGAGTTTGACGAGAGAGTTTCTTTATCTTATTCCTGTGTCTTATAGTCAACGAACAATTGGAATTTGCAAAAATTCTCACGGGCAGATAAGAGTTTTCAAAAGCCCAGAGATCAGAAATTGGCTACAAATATCTCATCAACAATTTATGAACAAAAATTTGGAAATTCTTATCTCTCTATTGAGCTCATAGTTTTTATCTCATTATAATTACTGCTCCAATAACACACTGATGGGAATGGACATAATAAATTTGGATCATCTTGACACTAATAAAAAAAATGGGGTCTTGAGGTAATTAGTCAACGTCAACATAAACTGTACAGGACTCCCAGCTGGATGTTAAAAAGTAGTGCAAGTAAGCAGGGATCAGCTGGTAATTGACCAAAAGCTGCATTTCTCTCCGCCCATGCTGCCATAGTAGGAATGAAATCACTAGTAAAGGTTCTAGGTTAAGCCACTGAAAGTGACCTCTTGAAACGTACCAAGCAAGTTCAGGGTGAGTAATCAGTCATTGATTGAATTGTGTTAAAAAAACAAACTTTGTTTCAAGAGGTTTCTCTTTAAACTGCTAATGGTGAAACAATTCTGTCATTTTAAGTGGTTTGGTATTTCTAAAGCATGATGCTCTTTAAAAAAAGTGAATCTTTGCTGCAGGATGATGTTGTAGTTGCATTTACGCTCCAAAAAGCTTCTTACACAAACGGCATCTAGTAGAAATTAGCCAAATGGATCAAAATGTGTTTCCCACCCCACTCTATGGATGTGAGTCTTTTCTTTGAAGTGGATAACGAAGTCTTTAAACTGCTGTGCAAACACTCAAACAGTTCCCAAGACGGTTTCCCCCTTTTTTGTTGTTGATTGACTTTTCATTTGTCCCAGATTTTTCATTTCACTTCTCAAAGTCTTTAAATGATTAAAGAATATTTTTTTTCTTTCTGCTCTGTATTTATTGCTTTTTCTTTTTAAACTCTGTGTGTTTGCACAGCTTAACCAGAGATTTAAAAGCATGCAACTGGTCACAAGTCCCAATTATTTGTCTGATAATATGATTTAATTAAACAACTCATCAGATGCGCTTGGGGTAATGTACACACTGTAAATGGCTTCCTTCAGACAAGGAGGAGATACATTAGGATTTTAATAAATAAATCATCCAGATTTATATGACTATGTTTTGGTGAAAATGTTCAAGCACAATTCTGAATAGAGTTTCTTACTGGTTCTTCACTACATCTGTCAAAACAGATAATAATACGAAGCAGTCTTAAGACTTGTTTTTAAATAAATCCCCCAGCATCAATAGTACAATGCTTTAAAATAGCAATTGTCCCTTTGTAGGTTTCATCTTTTGTTGCTTTTTGGTTACACTAAAATGTGTCAGATAATCAAGTAAAGTCTAGACTTAGACAAACTTTATTGTCATTTTGTATGCACAGAGTGCATACAAAACGAAATTTCATTGCATACAGCCTACGACAATATAATGAGATTTCAATTGAAATAAAATAACATTACAATATAAAGTGCAGCAGTGATAAGAATGTAACAGTGCAGGAGAAAAACAGTTTTTAAAGAAGTGTGTAGAAGAATGTTCAACCATGTTTGTAGTGCAAAGATAATGGTGCAAAAAGGCATTACTTTGAAAAGTTCAATGTTGGCAGTGCAAAATAATAATGGTGCAAAAATGCAGTAAACATTCAGTTGTGTACTGTTAAATTTAAATTGATTACAAAAGTTCAGCAAAATGATGATGTGAGATGGCCATAATGTTCAGTTCTGTGCATGTGTGATGCAGAGTCCAGTTTAGAATTCAACAGTTAAACAGTTGTCCGGTATCGATGAGTTAAGCCATGTCTCTGTCAGGATGAGAGCGCGTCAGTTACTAAACTCCCCCTTTGAAGAGAGTTTGAGTTGTAGGTGATCTATTTTGTTGTCCAGTGAGCGGACATTGGAGAGCAAGATGGAAGGGAGCAGCGGTTTGTAGGGGTTTGCTTTTAGCTTCACTCCACCTCGACAACCGCGCTTCCGCCGCCGGTCACACCGCCTTCGCTTGCTCCTCCTTTGGCGTGTGCTGCTCGGCGAGTCCGCTGCATTGTGGGCCTCTGGGACTTGTGCCCGAAGCACTCCGAAGCTACATAAACAATCTAGAGTAGTTGTAGTTACGAGTCCAAAAACACTTGATGACCGTAACTCCAGCAGGCTCTGGTGGCATATTTTGTAGAAATGCTCGCAGGTCGTCGAGAGCCGTAGCAGCCGCAGCCATCTTGCGGCGCCCTGAGAGGCTTAATGTCATCCATCTTAATATCATACAAGAATGGCCTCAGAAAATACAAAAAGCAGTTTTTAAATTATATTACAATTTGGCCAACCCTTCTTTGCAGGATACCCTTAATTAAGCGACATTTAAAGATTTTTCATTAGTTACAGCCTGTCAGTCGTGTCTCCAAGTACCAAGGGGGCTCCAGGCCATTACAATATCACTAAGATGTCTGACTACCAAAATGCCTTGGTAGTTTAATGCCAATTGTAACTGGACACAGACTTTTGTCTTCCACTTTTGTCAGTCCACAGAGTATTTGCCCCAAAATCTTGTGGATAATTAAAGCATATTTTGACAAATGGGATTTTTTTGGTCAGTATTGGGTTTGGATTTGGAACTCTCCCATAGATGCTGCTTTTGCCCGGTGCCTTTTTACTGTCTGATCTTAGGATTCTTTGTGAACTTCTGGTTGTGTTGTCAGCACTTGCATGTTTACAACACTTTGACAGCTACTATTTTTTTTCTTTTTTCTTTATATGTCCAAGTATAAGAATGGTTTTACGTATTTTAAAAAGTCACAACGTGTTTCTCCGATATTCTTATTTAATTAAACTTCACTCATTACAAGAGCATCAGGGTGATAAATATATTTGGCTTGCTAGACACAAGAGTAATTTACATAAGGATATTAATAGATTCATCATCCAGGCTTAAGTACATCAATTATGGGAGGCCTGTAACCTGAGAAAAACTTTAAAAAAGTGAGCACCATTGAAATGTTGATGGGAAGCGTAATTACTGCAAATGCAGCAGAGGCAAAACAAACACATTAACAATGTGCCATAAACACTGAATAATGAAATCAAACTTTGTATAAATAAATATGCTTATTTATGGGCATAAACTTTCATAAGTACTTAGACGTAATTAGTAGTTGCTTTCTAGTGTTCTCGTTAATCATGCAATGCACATTAGGGAATTCATATTTTATAAGTGACATGTTGTGTTTGCACAAGTGCCTCAGTTCCTACTATTGATGTTACAGTGTTTTATTGTTGTCATACTAGAGTAACTAACAAAGAACGCCACAAGAGGCTTCAATCGTGGCAAAAAAATTTGTCTTAATTTCTCCAAAATTCAATTGTGACTTTCTTGCTCTCATTGAAACTCAGAAGGATTTTCTGTCCAATGGAAATGCAATTTGTGAGTTTATTGAAACAATTAAGACAGCCACCAGAGATTCAGTTGAGTACTATCTCCACTTGAGACAACTAAGGATTGAGATCACTGCTTCCCGTTTCAGGTGAGGATTTGTACTTCAAAGACGCATGGCTTCAATAGTCCTGTTTAATAAAAAATGTCAGCTGCGTTCTGATCAGACTACAGGAGCAAATATTGAAAAAGAAAAACACACCATTGCCTGAGGAGGTGTTTTCTGAGGGTTGTGCTGTTCGATAGGGAAACAAGGGTACCAAAAAAAAAAAGATCTGTGTCAGAGTTTTTTACTACCTCTGCTTAACGTTATGAGCTCCAGCTCAGCAGTGCAGCCAAGCATTTCGGGTTTTCCTTCAGCCCTTGGGAAGAACAGCTTGACATTGGAGCTGAGGAAAATTTTCTTTCAAGGGTATCAGGTGACTGAAGTGTGAGGGAATGAAGGAGGGAAGAGAAGAACAGAGCGGGAAGCCACAGAGGAATGGATGATTGGGTTATGCTGGAATATGCGTTGTGGGTATAAGGGAATGACACGCAACCCGCAGATGATGACTATGAGCCTGGAATTTTTTGCCTGTGAAAGAACTCAGGCGGACTGCAAGTCAAATGGGAAGGCCTTTGAGAATGCGATTATGGGATTGCGTGAGGGGCAGCAGATCAGACACACAGGAGTCACAATAATGCCCCAGCTGTTGCGACAGGAATAGGTTGTGGATGACAAGAGCAGGCTGCTCAAAATGGCCCTGAAAACATGCCAGGATGCATGGAGGTAAGTCTCTATCTGAATGCTATCACATCACTGCAGTCCATTCATCCTGTTTTAAAACCCTATTGGGACTAAACAACATATGGGACCTGATGTTGACTCCCATGAAGTAGGCCAGCAGAGTCCCCTGAGGTCCTGTGTTCAAACTGATTTACGCATCCTGGACACAACTTCATCTGAGTGCCTCCTTTGCAGTGCAGACACTGGTATTTAAATAGGGAGTTTTAACAGCGTGCTTGTCACATTGTTAGACAGGTGACCTACCTAGGAAAAGGGCAGCCCAGGAAAAGTGAGTTTTCAACAAATTGGGGTTACAGAGAACTCAAATGTCAAATGTGTGACCAAACTGCCACAAAATCTGTGCCCAGTAGAGGAGATTATCAGTGGGTTGAGGATCAAAAAGTCAGCATATCGAAAGAGTGCAACAGCAATACACCACACTGAGAATAAGTGGTTTTGGTCTTGTCTAAATTCCTGCTGATATGAACTCATTTGATTCAGAGACATAGAAACAATTCATATTGCCTCTCATACGCACCTCTAAATAAAAAAAGAGTAAGGAAATTACTTATCTGCCCTCCAGCAGACTCAAACTGTATTTGAAACAATTTGTTTGCAATACATACAGACTGAAAATAGTTTAGAATTCCAACTGTATACAGTTTTCCTCAAGTGTACTGCGTAGGAGACATAACTAACATACAGTAAAAGTAAACTAGAAAGGGTGAAACTGACAAGAGTACGCTTATTCTAATGCTAGTTGCTAACTTTGGTAGCTCGATTAGGATTTTCAAACTTGTTGAAAATACCCAAGCATAATTCCTTATATATCTGAATCAAGTATAGAGAGGTTGTATGGCTGGGTTTGTTAAAATAGAACATATACTAGGTAGCTAAGCTAGTCAGCTAGCTAAACTGACATAGCAAGCCAATGCTAATGATAGGATGCTAACACAACTTCCACTGCTAAGGTTTTGTGGTGTTGTCTTAAAATATATCCACATGTGGGCTTCAATTTAAAACAGTTATCGTGAAATAACATATCAGATGTTTAAAAGTAGATAAATGTAAATATCTGTTTTCATCTGTAGCCTATATTGTTATATATTTACATGACATTACAACAGAGTTTAACAATAAAACCTTTACTTCCAACATAGGTGTGCATTCCAGTAGATGTTGACATAAACATAGCTATTTATAATGTGCCTCTAAAACAATGTTTAAAATGTAGACATAGATAGCTAAACCATTACTATTTTATATTGAACTAAGTTGAACAAAATAAACTGTGACTGTGATTAACAAGCTATTGGCATGGGACCTTCTGGACAGTAAGTCTAAGACCTTTATATAGGCTACTAGTAGTGGACTGAAAAAAGTGTGTGTTTGAGTCAACGCAGAAGTTTTCCATCTTTGCACATCACAAAGACACCTAATAGGAATAGTATTTTCTGCAGATCCTTATTCTTTCTCCTGCAGAGCACTAGAAGACAGTATATTCTTTAATCTGTTTTTAGACCATGATGGCATGTACAAGTTATGGGACTTTTATCAGTGCCAGCACACATAAACCTGACACTCCATTCCTAACTGGTTTAGAAAAGCCTTCTTTGCTTCGTGGGTGCTGTGTGCATGCCTGTCGTCATACAGCCTTCACTGCCAAGCACTAACCCTCCCCACTAATAAAAATGCTGAGAGAGATCCTACATAAGTCTTTATGAATTATCAATCTCTATGGCTTCTTTTTCTTTCTATGTGACAGTTTTTCCTTGCATCTTTATGTCACTTCTTGCTCTGTGTATTCATTTTTATCTGTCTTCCTGCAGTGCTCTCACATGAATAAACAGCTTGCAGAGCTGAGGGTGAGGGCTTGTTATGTGGCTGTTATATGAAATTTTAAAACTCCACATTAAGCTTTTTCTAAGTGCTTGTCTGCATGTATGTGCCTACAGTAAATATGTTAAAACATCTAGCCAGCCCCAGAGAGTGTGGTATCTCCTGGGACTTTCTCTGACATATATTCACACTCTTGTTGCAACTGCAACTGGAATATGCAGTTTTCACTCAAAATCCACTTCCAAGAAAGAAAGTTCCCCTTGTCTTTGATTGAATCTATCCAGATTTACATCTTTGACCGAGAATTCACAGCACAACTTTAGGCAGACAGACTAAGCAAATCTTCGGTATAGGATATCTGTGAAACACAAGCAGCAGGGGGTCGAATGTAGTGATGTTTGATGCTCAACAGGGGAAATCTTAAGTCAGCAACATTTTGGTTACTAGATATCTGTGTGTCAAGGCAGCTAGAGAGACAGAGACTTTTTGAAATAGGATTAAAGATACAGTAGAAAACTGATATCTACACTGTATAAAGAGATGTATAAAAGATAAAATCAGATAACTGTTTTATAAATGTCAATAATTATTCCTAGAATAATTTAAGTAAAATAACCTGTGAAGTTTCTGGCAGAACTTGGTAAGAGAGTGTCATCTTAAACAGTAAAACAACTCCTGTACCGACAATGACTGAAAGGCCCTTCAGAGAGGAAGAAGCCACTAGTCCATGTCCTGGGGTTTGATAACACTAAATGTCTTGGTCATACAGACCATGATTATGTTTGAAGAAAAATTAAGATTGCATCAACTGCAAAGCATGAAGGTGGCTGCATCATCTTTTGTCTGTGTTTTGCAACTGGAGGGACTGGTGGACTTCAGAAAACAACTGACGGCATGAGTTGCTTTGACTTCTTTATCTGTTATGTAGGCTTAAAGATTTTAGAGTGAGCAAAAATATCTTACAAATTTTGTAAAACTGTTTGGTGCAAAGTATTTTACTTTCAAAATGATTATGTGGTATTGAGACCTGAATATTCAAGAAGAGAAACAAACTGCAGATTGTTGTGAGTATGCCCATAAAACTTATCGGAACAAACCAGTTACAACATATGGGATATTTTCTGTGCTGTGTGTTTCCTGTTTTTAGTCATTTCACTGTTCATAATGTTATTCATATTTTACATGAGCGTGACCATAATAACCACACCACATGCATGGTGCATGGGGTCAATCCTGTAACCTATATTGTTTTTATACACAGCTCATTTACGTCCACCTCTGTTTTTTCTCATTTTACTTTAACAGCATATGATGACTACAGTTGATAGCATATGTTTTGTGTGGTTTTGGTGAAAGATAAAGACACATCTCATAATGCATAGGCCATAAAGTATTCATATTCATTCATGCTCAAATTAAATCTCAGTCCTGTAAAAAAAAAAAAAAACTGTGAGCATAGCTTAAAAGGTGTGTGTGAGCAAGGTGGACTACAAATCTGTCTCTCTTACACCAGCTTTGTTAGGGGGAACGAACTAAAATCCCAGTAAAAACGTTCATACAATTTAAAGGTATTTGCACCAATCATGAAGGAATGGATGTAATATTCTAAATTTAAAGAAATATAATTAAACATATCTCTATTGCTATTGTGCCATTAAGACAATATAAATAATGTTGGTAATTTTAACTGCTCTAAAACATGAAAGGTTTGGTCTGATTTAATTTCAGGCAAGGAAAAAAAAAGTATCTTTATTTACAGTGAGTGTAAAGTTCTGGCTTTAACTGTATGTTAGAAAAAACAGCAGGGAGACTTTAAGCCCAGAAGGTTTTGAAATATTTTTCTTTGCCCAAAGCAGGCAAGCAGAAGGAGCCACACCCCAGTCCAGAGCCAGACAGGCAGTCTGCCCTAACGTTGTGGTAGAGCTATATATGGAGATGAAAATTGCAGAGCACAGCCTTCAACCCCTTGTAAGGCCATAAGGGGTAGAGGCCTCAAAACCAGTCAAAACCTTATAACAGCTTGCAAAAAGCCACTTCCTCAGAGTCGAGATTATTATAGTCCAGAACAATGCAACAATGCAACAAGAATGAAAACACAGGAATGAGGGAGGGATTTTTCAGCACTATTTAGCCACTGACACATTTGTCCTATAATTTCATGTGTATTAGAAATGTTTACTCATCGAAAGACCAATTGTAATTTGCTTAAAAATCATATCTTAACTATAAGACTTTTTTGTGAAGGGGCCTCAGCATTATTGGGTATTATTAAGCTAATCAGTGGATCAGCAGAGTCAGCATGTGCATTCAATTCCTTAAATCAGTTTACAATGATGAATGAGCCTCATTTAGCCCCACAGCTGGTCTTACTGTTGAGTGCTGTCCTAGTGTTTTCATTTCTTTCGGTCTCTGCACTTGAGGTTGAAGTTGTTTTCTATGCAGATGTAAGGAAGCTCATTCAGAAAAAAAAAAAAAAAAAAACAGGTTCCAAGAGTTTAAACTCAGAGATTTGGAAGATAAGTGGTTTGGAATAGCAGTGGTGGTAGCCTTCCTTTGCATAGGAGAACAAAAAAAAGTTAAAAATAATAATATTTGGCCAAGTTGTGGTTTGGCAACAAAAGACAGAAGGAAAGGAATATCCTGAAGACTGCACCAATAAACTGAATTTAACTGCCCTCAAAGCCCTTTCAATCTGAAGATTGCCAGCATTAGAATAAGAATGCAAACAGGTCTACATCAGTTAGGAAGGAGTTTCCTATGCAAATGACATCCCATCCACCTGACTGAACTGTTGGCTCATCTTGCAGAATTTAAAGCAGTTTTTTTTAAATACTTATCACCTGGCATTTTGTTCTAACCATGCTGCAGTCAGCTGTTTGTCTGCGCTGTTTATCTGTCAGTAATGAGGGGCTCGGCAGCTGCAATCGCACTGCCTCTTATTGTGTTTGCGCAGAACACAAGAGGTCTTTGTTGGTTGGATCAGTTTGAATCACATCGGGGATTTTCATAAAAGCCTTTGACATCTGGACCAGTGGCAGTGGGGCTTTGTCTGTGCCTCCAATTTGAGTAATGGGCTCTTGCACCGTTCCACAATGGCATACTGGCACAGTGAGATGGAGAATCTGTTGTCAGCACCGGACCTACAAGCTCATCCAGTTTAATATGCAACTGGAAACAAATGGTTCAACATATTCATAAACTATTGGACCTCTGGTGGAGAGAGGGAACATTAATTTGGTTCCTCTGTGCATACAACAGTTGTGCTCACATAAATCACAATATTATAGATAATAGAGTCTCATATTGATTCTAAATAGAGTCAGATTTTTCCAATTTCTTACTGACCACTTTTAAATATGTATGTGCTTTAAGTTTTTAGAAGATTGCTGGCGGCATTGCAACAGTTATAAACATATAAACTAGAGACAGAATCAGCTTTATTAAACAAGACAGCGGGAAGAAACAAGGATTTAACTTTGGTTTCCATGTGCTCACCACGTACAGACATTATATAATGTTGAATGTATAAATATGTAAACTTATAAAGGTAAAGTATGTACA
The DNA here is from genome assembly GCA_037039145.1 of Fundulus diaphanus. Classification (NCBI taxonomy): domain Eukaryota; kingdom Metazoa; phylum Chordata; class Actinopteri; order Cyprinodontiformes; family Fundulidae; genus Fundulus; species Fundulus diaphanus. Next base: position 18,817,645 of record CM073143.1, on the reverse strand, counting down.
CATAAGTGCATGTCCAGCCATTTTTATATAAAGAAAAGGGAAAAATGAAAGTCAGATTCTGGCAGTGAAAACATGCTAGTTTTTGCAAATAGTGTGCTGTACCATCAACTTGAAGGTAAAAATCAAAAGCATCCAGGATGCGTGGGGTCTGCGGAGATGTTGGCTGCCCTTTTCCTAAACCCTTGGCCCTGTACAAGTGCTGGATGGAGGGAACATCCGCTGGGCCTTCTTCAAAAAAGTGTGTGAGGACCATCTTAGGTCCTGATCAAGACACGCTGTTGTTGATGATGCTGAGGGGCAGGATTATGAAGAATGTTCTCAAGAAGTCCACCGTTATCTCAGTCTTCAGCGGGTTATGCTCCAGCTGTTTCTGACAGCCGATCAACCTCCTGTTACGTATTTAGACTCCTCCTATCCTGGATGTCCTGAATGCCAATGACAGTAATGTCATCTGCACACTTCATGAGTTTCACAAACAGGTCGGCAAAGAGAAGAGGAGTAGGGAGAGAACACATCCCTGAAGTACCTGGGGCCTATCTCCAGCAGTCATTGGGCAGAAGGCAAGTTCACCCTGGAGTGGTCGCTAGTCTGCATTCATACCCCTGGGACGTTTTTGCAGTTCATTACATTACAAACATATCGTTATGGGATTTTATTTGAAGTTTCACAAAGTAGTGCACAATTGTACAGTAGAGGGGAGGACATGGTTCTTGACATCTTTCACACACAAAACTCTGACAAGTGTCACACTTTCAGCCCCCTGTATTCTGATACATCAAAATAGAATACAATTCAACCTATTGCCTTCAAAAGTTAACTAATTTCCACATGTGTGTAATCTTTAGACATTGTATTCCTTGCATTACCAAAAGGCAACATGTATTAACCTCCATCCATAATTCTGTCTAATCTATCTTCCAGGCTTGGCTCCACTCACGATTCCACCACATACTGTAACGAGCAGGAAACTGGATCCCGAATTCAAACCAGACAGGTCAGTGGCGTTTTAAACAAGTTTATTTTAGATACGCCGTCGCAGGCACTCGGAGCTCGCTGCGCGCTCTGTGACTGGAAACCTCCCTGCAGCAGAGACAACAGGTTAGTGATCAGCTGGTGGTGTCGGGCAAGAATGAGGGAGGCTGGATCACTAACCTGGTAGTGGGACTCCGAAGCTATGGCTTTAACTTCGGGCCGGGGTTCCAGGACTGAAGCCGTAGAGTGACTACAGGCGGGCAGGCGATCCGTTCAATGAAATCCAGGGGCGTTATCCAGGGGGGTCCGGGTCCGATCACAGAGCGGTAGTTATCCAGCGGCAGCACAGAGAGGGGAATCCGATAGGCGAGGTCCAGGTCCGGTCCAGGTCCGATAACAGGCGGGCTCAGAATAATCACAGGGGCAAGGCAGAATCCGGTACTCACAGGCGGGGGTCAAGGCTCCAGGCAGAATCAGAACGGGGAACAGGCAGGCTCGGTAACGGAGGGCAGAATCAGGTCAGACACGGACAGGCAGAACAAGGAAACGCTGGAATGCTCGTACAGGTGGCTTGAGACAATCTGGCACTGGCTTCTGATCTGCACGGGGATTATAAGGAGGTGAAAACAGGTGGAACCGATGAGGACTAATTGCAGGCAGGGTGGAGAATGAGCAGGTGTGGTGAACAGAGGAAAAGATCAGAGCCAGTGCCGAGATCGTCACACATACATGCTAGCCATGTCAGCTTCCTGAGGGCCAGAACATTTACACACCTATCCTTGTAATTGTACTTCAGTACGTTGCACTATTTCTTCTAGGTCTTTATCTTAAACTCATTTTGTCAGTAAGCGCATTAAAGTTTTAAATGTTCAACTGGAACAAAATATCATACCATTAAGGAAATATTCATGTTTTGCTTTGCTGTTTTTGTTTCTTTTTTAGCTTGACACTTGCTCTGAACTGATCCCACACTAAGGAGAAACAGCAGCACATTCTTCAGAGGAGCACTATGCCCCTGGGTTTTCACTTTTATGTCAAGAAACTACTTTGCAGCAGGATAATGACCTAAAACCCCCCTCAAAGCTTTCTAAGAACTATATGCGGACCAACAAATGCCGAGATGTGCCAATGTGGTGGACTGTCCTTCTCACTCGTCTACTTTTTCACCCCTTAATACTAAAAACTGTTTAGATCTTACATAAACCCACTAATGTCAAGCATTAAAAACCTTTATTATACTATGCTTAGATGCTGTTTGTTGCATGTGTTTTTGATATATTACTCATTATGTCTTAGAGGTATAATTATACAGATTTTTTTTGATTGGAAAGTTTGCTAATAGTAAGTTGTTTTAAGAAAAAAATAAAATGTCCAATGTCAGAATATTTCAGTCAAAAGCTCAGATTTACTGTTGTATATAATACTTAGATTTTTTTTTTCTTTTTCAACACCAAAGTTGAAAGTGTCAAATATCAATTACTCATATTAGAAGTAGGGCTGGGCAACGATTAAAATCTTTAATCGCGATTAATCGCATAATTTGCCTGATTAATCATGATTAATCGCATTGTATGCGCAAACTCCAAGAATGAATTCAAAAGTAGTGTAAAGAGCACTTTTATTTTAATGTTCTGCTGCCATATGAACAAAAGTGTTGTAACATTTGTAGCACTTATCAGTAACACATATTTAGTGTAAAGCTCAACTTAAACATGTAAAACAAAAAATAGCAATAATAATAAATTAAAGCTTATTGCCACTGACAGGAAATTCTCTTTATGGGGAAAAAATCTACCAACAACAGGCAATTTCTGAGGTAACAGCAGGGAGCAAAAAAAGGTCTACAGTAGCTATCCACTTCGCCATTACATTGGTTAGCTTATCTGACTCATTGAATTGTTTGGTGATGTCTACAGTGTGTTTGGCATTTAAGTGATATGTTAAGCTCAAGGTGCTCCGGTGATAAGAAAGTTTAACTTGGCAGTGGTTACAACTAACTTGTTTCTGTCATATTCGTTGCTGGAAGAACTTTAAACTGAAATGCTTGCTAACTCGATATGCTTGCATGTTTATTTGACGTTAACACGCGTTTTTTTGTTGTTGCTTTCTCGCGTGCCCCCTGCTCCGCCAGTCATCCGCGCAAAACTTGTTCCGGCCGCCAACTCACCGCCTCGCCTAAGCAAATTCCTGCGGGAAAGACTGCCTTCCCCATGTCAGCTTTGTTTTTTTCCGCATGTCAGCTTTGTTTTTTTCCGCGTTTTCCTTTTTCCAGCCAGCACCTTTCTTCCTGTTTGAATCCGAGGCTGGGCTGACAGCGAGGTTATTGGCGCATTATCGCCACCTACTGTTCTGATTCAAACCCCTACACTGCAGCAACAGACCTTCACAAAATAAAAGCATGTGAGCAACATGCGTTAATGCGCGATAAAGTAAATATCGCCGTTAATAGTCTAATGAATTAACGCGAAATTAACGCGTTAACTTGTCCAGCCCTAATTAGAAGTGGAGGACATACCCATGTATGTGCAGCTCTACAGTGTAATATATATTTTACTAGAATGTAGGAGATATATAAAAGCATTAGCATCACAAATTGCAACTGTATCCTCTTTTTTCCTAAGTACCCAAGATTTTGACTTCACCATTAACCTGTGCTTAGCTCTGTTAGATTTGTAATCAACTCAGAACAGCTGCGATTTATGCTGCAATGGTGTGTTCAGGGTGCCCTGCTTAGTTAGTTCTCTGATACACATAACAGTTTTTATGTAGGCATGCAGAGTGTAAGGTTAAGCTTTGATCTCATCTGACCAGGTTGCACATGTTTGTTATGTTCAATTCATGGCTTATGACATGTGCAAACTGGATTCCGTACTGTGTTCTTTCAACAATGGATGCATTTTTGCCACTCTTCCAAAAAGGCCAGAATTGTGGAGTACACAAGTAATGATTGACTTCTGTTTGTTCACTAACGTTCTCTAACAAACCTCTGAGGCCTTCACAAATGAGTTGTATTTATGGTGAGATTAAAATACACAAAGCTGGACTAAATACACACTACATAGGACTAAATCTGATTGGCTAATAATTATTTTATCTAGGGGTATGAGAGTGAAGAGGGCTGAATAAAAATGCACATTTTCCAGATCTATTTTTTGTACAAAGAACAAGAAAAGAAACCCCTCTATCATGTTTATTCCGCTTACATTTATCCTCTGCTTTATCTCGCTGTATCACAATCCAAATTCTAAAAAAAACTGAAGTTTGAGGTTCTAATATGACAAAATGTTAAAAAAAAGTTCAATAAGTATCAACACAGCACAAAGTATATTCATTACCTTTCACATCAGCAAAGAAAAAAATATACTGTATAACAAACATTCTTATAGTTAAAGGACATGTTTTCCTGCAAAGTGCGGTTAAACTTTAAATGTAGCTTTTAAGAGGTAAAACAACCAATGTTTGTTCAAAGATCGAGAGAAAAGCACTTTCCTTCCCTGCTGTAACTCAATAAAACCACCTTGATGAAGATCTATGATCAATAGAGCCACTTAGCATGTGATTGAGTAAGACACACTTGGTCTCACTCCATCTCTCTCTTGAACTCACAGTTTTTTGTACATTAACTGACCACCTCTCCCACACAACAAAAAGACACCATCACCTACATGACTGAACATAGAATGATAAACATTTCACACCTCCGACGTACACAGAAGCAGTGAACACAATATCCATAATACAAGGTCTTTGGTTAAGCTCTCATCATTGCAGTGGCTGAGCTGTGAAGCTGTCCCTGCTACATTAAATTTGTGACAGAGTTACAAATTAAAAGTTAGTGCCTAATGCTGCAGGGTTTGGCACTCAGGGGATGCATACCTCCTCTGAACAATACACTTTATGTCAAGAAAACAAGACTCCGTGGTACAAGCAAAATAAATACCAATTTTGCTGCTTAAAGCTATAGTTGGTAATCCTGTTCAGAAAAAAACTTTTTGTTATAATGGGTAAAATTGTCCTTCCATCCTGAAAGTAGTTAATACATTATGTATTCACAAAAAGAAGGTTCAAAAATAATTCTCTGTGGGAGCTGCAGGCCTGTAAAAGCTCTAACGAATCTCTGCCATTCGGTCTGAAGGGCATGGATTTGTCAAAGTTTTGTTCCTGCTCTCACCCATACTAATTATATACTCATCATCCCTCCTCTGTCCCTCAAGTTCTGGGGGAATCGCCTTATATATTGGTTGTCCTGCTCACACAACACCAGTGTCCTTGCTCGTTCCTTGTTAATTTCCGCTTGCTGGCTATGCATGCACACTTCTAGTGTTTATGTATCCAGTTATCTTAGCGGCAAAGTTAGCGGTTAGCTTCGGTGTTAGCCGTTCATTGTAGCTCCGCTGCTCTCACTGTATATACTTGGAACATGGCTGAGAGTCGCAAGAAGTGAACCGCATTCATGTTTATGAGAAGAAGAGGAAGGCCTCAGTAGAAAGAAATAAGACGAGTGGATTTGGGAGATTTTTTTTACGTGAACCCCCTGAAGAGCGGAAGAGCAAGGTAAAACGGTCTTGACCATGCACAATTATTCAAAACAGGACTTGGGGAAACTTCTGGAAAACTCTAGCTTTAAATGAAAAACTTGATTTAAGTATCTGAATACCTTTATGATCATGTAGAACATTACTTTAAATTATTCAAAAAATAAGATATCTAATTTTTCCTTTTCATTAACTTGTCCAGATTATATTCTGGATTTGGTAAATTTTATTTAAGTATATAGCTATAGTGGGCCTAACCTGCTTGTTAATAATTTAACGGTCTGTAAATTATTTTTTTTCCAAGAACCTATATAACAAAGACCTGCTGATTGTATATGATAACATTAAAGGCCAAAAAACAAAGAATGCAAAACAAATAAATAAATGTTAAACCTTGTTGGAGCTTTTAATTTTCTCCTCTTGAATGTATGCAAACAAAATATTATGCACAAGCCTGCCTGGATCCTCTGCCACCTGCGCTGTGCATCAAAAGCTGACTCTCATCTAATGGGCAGGGTTCTGGTTTTACCATATACACCCTTCCCCTCCTTTAACTGTTGCTGCAAGCTGTCACGCAGTGGGACAACTGCGGTTTAAGACATGGAATCTACCTTAACTTATCCACTCAATAAAACTATTACAAAGTCCACAGTTTGAAATTTGTTTTTTCAGTAATGTCAAAGAAGACCAACCAAGAATCTTCTACCAGAGGAAAACCAGTCATGCAATTTTTAACGAAATGCCAAAAGCGTTTGTTTCTTTTCATTAAAAAAAATCAGCAAGCACTTGGTAAAATTTACACTGTCTATGCTTGACTTTTTTTATAAGCAGAAGTACAGACAATAAAGGGAAATTGAAAGCTTACAAGTTGAAGGGTTCTGTTTTGAAACAAAGCTTTTCCTATGCGAATAATGTCACACTGGAGAAGATGTGCATAAAGCATTAAAATGAATGAATCTTCAATGACTACATTTATTAAGGAATAATCTAAAATTATTGCTGCTACATGTAGTAGCACCTTTAACAAGTCCTATAAAATAAATGTAATTGAACCATTTTTGTAATTTCTTTATCATTCACTTTTTATAATATATTCAGTGTAACTAGGATCGCTTAATTAGCAATCACTGATTTTCTGTTTCCCTGTGATGCTTATATGATGTGACACAAAGACCCATTTCTTCGAGCTACTGTTAATGGAAACATAACTTTTAAATGAAATGAGTACTGATATTCATAACTTGGGAAGGGAGTACAAATAGTTAATAGCCTAAACTTGGCCATAACTATGATCAAAGCAATAATAAAAAAAAAAAACTAGAACTGTGACAAATAAGGCTAGACAGTGAAGAAGATGGTGAGGGCGATTTTATATATTTTATATATTTAAATCTCATCGTTGGACAGCGGTAGCAGGGAATAGCACCTCAGACACCAACATGTCACGGTTGTCAAATGCAATTGGGAGAACACTGTAAAAGCTTAGATTAATAGCAGCATGACCTACTAAAGAAATGCAACAACTCAGATACATTTAGTTATCATTAATAAACCTTTAACTGCTTTGAAAAGGAGGAAGTGCCTTGTGAGCTTGAAACAAGTGTCATAATTCATGCTTATACATTACTGCACACATATAGGCATTTGATTTGACACAAAAAATGCAACATATGTTACTAAGTATGCCACTCATTACCTTCATCCTTAAAACTCCTACTAGCTTTTAAATATAGTCACATTTCCCCACTGGAACCATTTTGACAGCTTTTCTCTTGATGTGGCGGCTTTGTTTTTTAGGTGTTTTAAGATCTATCAGTCATTTTCTCTAACAGCAAAACCAAACAAGCTATTCTAACCAAAGCAAGGGAGCTACAACAGAAAAGCCTGTGCCATATTAAGATGACAAGAACTTTTCTACAGAAGAGGAAAGCCATGGAGTTTCCCAACTGGGTAACAGGGTGCTGTATGATGTTGGTGGGCCCCCTTATCCTTAAACAAATACACACTCCAATTTGCTTTGCAAAGAAGTACTCCATGAGCCCAAAGCGCAATGGTAGGAGATCAGCAGCTTGGTGCTAAGATGATCTCCAGAGAGCGGTATCTTCCATTTCTCACAGCTACTCTACTTTCAAGTGCTTTTCCCGAGTGAAGTTAAAATGTATCTTTGTGTACTTAAGACACGGTTTAAAGCAGCATGGCTGCAATAATTTCTGTGCCACGCTGTAAGCTTGTTTAAAAACTCTTTAAAAACCCAAAAAAAACATTTTGGTTTCTTTGACAATTCTAGCTCTGTGACATATTATACAACTGAAGCTATGTCTGACCGACCCAATGTTTCGCAAACTTTAAAGTGTTTGATTGAAGAAGAATTCCTTTTTTTTACTGATTGAAACTGATAAGTTGGAACACCCGTTGACAGTCATCTGCATGGTGTCAGCTTTTCATAATAAGTGCAAAACTATTTTCAAAGTGTTCCTAAATCAAATATTTGAATTAATTCAAACCATCTGAGTAATATCAAAAGCTTTTACAGTCTGGGTATGGAACGTACAGCTGTTTTGATGTCTACTTTGTGACGCTGAAAGTCAAGATTCTTAATTTGTTGACTGCTTTGCCAGTCACCTCATCTTTTACTATCTCCCACATTATATAATTTTATTTTGAGGGAAAACTACAAGAAGCTTTGTACTTTCATTGGTTACACAGCAAATAATTTTTTTGTCAGTGCCTATATTGCAGTATATTGAACCCTTTTATGTTTCAGGTACCCTTCCCAAAAGGTCCATTCTTGTCTGAAGAAAAATGCAACACATCTTTTTTTCTGTATTTGATTTGTTCAGTTAGGAATCGTGTGTTTATTCAAGTCTTGATAAAATATTGCTACCCTACAGATGAAGCATTTAACAGAGCTGTGTAGCCATGTTTATTTCTTTTTTGTTTTTATTTTGGTGGTGATTGGGGGGGGGGGGGGGGTTCTCTTTGATGTACATCTGGTGGTTATACTGTATAAGACCTTTGGGCTTCTGCGCTCCCTTGGTGAATGCAGTGTAAGCTAAAAAAATAATGTTTCTCAGAATATGATCCAGATTGGCTCTAAAATCTGATGGATCAAGTCTACACATTTGAGAATCTGTTTCATATGCAAGTAAATCTGCATAAAAAAATAATCTCAGCTTCATATTTAGCAACTGAAAGAGGACAGTATTACATCATATTTAGGTGACAGACATGGGCAAAGTGTCATGTTTTACAATTGTTTGAAAGATAAAAAAAACTGCTATGCCAAAATTAACCTTTTGGAATCTAAACCCTGCAGAGAAGCTACTAACTAATATTCAAGCTAATGTGAAAGTATTATATGTATAAAAAAATAAAGAAGGCACTTAATGTGCTTTTCTCTATCAATATCACCTTCATAGTTCTTTGGGAAGCTCTGACATGGAGATATAAAAACTTGGATATCTTCAAAACCCATCAGTTGTTTCTAAAGCCTACTAAACAAGATTTAAAGCATGTTCAATTACATTTAACCAAAACTGTGCTGTTACCAGCACAAACTAGTCATTCCACTATTGTGTAATACATGACAGAAAATAAAACAAAAAGATTTGTGAGTGTCTGAACTGCGAGACACCGGCCAAGCTGTTCAAGCGTTGCAATCATCAGAACTTCATCCATAAATACAACTTTTTAAATTCATATTATTTCTATATTGCAATTCTCAGGCATAGGCTGCTGGGGGAAAAAGCGAACTAAGCAGCTAACATTCGTAACTGGGGGGAAAAAAACAACAACAAAAAAATCAGATTTTTGTGTTAACACACCGCCAGACACTGAACTGTTCTGAACAAGTGAGCCCAAGTCCTTTGGCTTAGATGTTTTATAATTGATAAGCAACAATTGCTAGATTATACTAATATGTTGTGGTATACAAGGTTCGCCCAACCTAGTGCAAATCTCAACCATTCAGGTCAAAGAATCCCATCTTTAAAGTGTAACACACCCGTACCAGAGCCTTACTCAACCCAATCTCACAGGAGGGCACCACACTGACAGTTATGGACACAAAAACAGGATTTCAACAAATATGTAGTAATTTCTCAAAAATAATGAACAGGGTATATAGACAGCACTATAAGACGAACAAGTTAAGTTAAATAAAAGCTTTCACAATTCAATTATTTTAGATTTTTTATTTGGAAAGCAGCAATTTTTGGCAGCCATAAACATGACTGGATGGAAACCAAAAAATATGTTTTCCTTTCATGCAAAGAGATACCAGTAATGCTGGTCTATCTGAAAACCAGTCTTCATATTTTAAATATACAATTCAAATATTGTATACTTGCTAAGTATAAGTGATTGTTTGATTAAACTCTTATGTTGCAATACATTTAGAACAAACATTAAGAAAGTTTTTTCATGATTATGTTATAAAACATTGACTAGACTTAGTGTGTGCTGCGGTCGATGAAGCTTCTGATTCCTCTATGTGAGCTCTAGTCAAAGACTGAAGCTTTATAGTTCTGAAGGAAATTTCTTGTGTGGTTTGCAGATTCTGGCCAGAATAACGTGCTAAAGATAAAGATAAGATAGACCAGGTTACTCATTTTTTGTCACTAATTATGCTGGGTCCAGAATACAATTATTTTATTCTATTTAGAGAAAAAAATATGATATACAGAGAACAGGGGCAGGGATAAAATGTTCTGGTCAGATATTACAAACAATTAATCTTATTGTTTGAAAGAAAACAAAACACAGAAGGTCACATAATTTTAATTGACACTGAGATGGCGCTAAAACATTGGGAATTTCGTTTTTATTTAGCTCAGGATTTGATAGCCAAAGTTATCACAAAATGCAGTGCTTGGTTCGCTCAGAGGAACATTTGGGGATTTTTAATACACGACATACTAAAATACCAGAGCAAATTCTGTTATCTTAAATAAGTGTAATAAATGCAATGGGAATAAAAGTGAGTTGCACAGTGGCACAGTTGGTAGCACTTGCAGCTGGACGGTCCTGGGATTGAACCCCGGCCAAGGGTCTTTCTGCATGTAGTCTGCTTGTTCTCGCTGTGCATGCATAGGTTCTCTCTGAGTACTCTGGCTCCCTCCCAAGAGAGAACAATTAACTGTTAAGTTAGCTGGTCTCTTCAAATTGCCCTTAGGTGTGAGTGTGCGTGGTTGTTTGCCCTGTCTGTGTTGCCCTGTGATGGACCCCTGACCCTGCACGGATAAAAGGGTATAGACAATGAATGGATGCAAAGAAAATACAGAACCATGTCAAAGCTGTGTATATTTATATCCCATTATTAAATCCAATAATTAATATAATACAAGAGGGATATTGGGTCACATTTATCACCTCTGTAGACAAACCTTTTGATTACTGTATCATCGAAGATGTAAATCAGATGATGAAAGGAAGAGAATACCCCAGCAACCATAAAACTGGCCATAAATGTATACTTGCATGTATATCCATTAGCATTATGCAAACTGTGCACAGAATTCTTCCGAACATATATATGCAAGATTTGTAGCTATCACTAACAAGCCAACCTCAACCTTTTGAACCCACGTTTTTTTTTACCCGTCAGCTCTTTTTACAGCTCTGCTGACAGGCAGCCATAGCACTGCCCTGATTTGTCTCTATCCTCTTGAAGTCAAGTCTTTTCCACAAGTTATCAAGTTACAAAAAAAAAAAAAAACCTGAGCCGAAAGACCTCTGACCTCTGGCACTGCATACCTAGACCTTAGGGTGCACGACTCTGTGTAAACTCTTTTTGCAAGAGAAGGTCTCATGCAGGCTTGTAACACTGAGCAGCAGCTGAGTTCATTTTTAGCCCAGCCACATCTTCATCCTAATTCTGCTTTTAATACGCTAAAGCGAGTGTACAGAGCCAGGGAAGATTTATTTATCCCCATATTACTTGGTTGCACAGATCATGGAACTGGCAGCTGTCACCTCAGCGTAGTAGTTATCTGGGTAAGAAGGAGATAAGCCTAATAAACTCCACGCAGTGAGTTCCCTGGGTTGGAAAACGAGAACAAAGAAGAACTCTCAGCAGGGTGTTTGGATGGAGAGCGATATGACGAAAGTGGAGGGAAAATGGAAGGAAGAGAGAGGCCTGTAGACTTGGAGAGACCCTCAGGGTTGACTGTGGGCCCATCTTTAATTGGCAGGCCAGTGCCCGCCTGGATGACCACCAAGTGGGACTAGCAGAGATGACCAGAGGGCAGAGTAGGCACAGCACCACATGGCACTTGCTTCCTCCCAAACCACCATCCCTTCCTTCCCCGAGTCTCCCAACAATCCTACAGGCAATTCCATCTGTTTCTTATGTTCCTCAGCTCTCAATAAGAAGGGCCGACTGAGGCAGCAGCAGCAACAAACACATTGAAGATATGTGCCAAGCCCAGCAAATATAGCATACTCAGAAGAGCATCTGACTGACCCAGTGGGGTAACATCCAACTCCAATTAAGCCTCAGGTTACATTTGGGGTCACTATGAGCTCGATGGGTCAGTGACGTGACAAATGAAGTCCTAAAATATGGAAAACTTCAAGGCTGGCTTATTTCATATTTATAGCAACAGAATAAACTTTACTATAAATTTTATTACACTGCATCACACATTCATGACTTTAAGATTAAAACCTGATCTACACAAACGGTATTCTTTTAGATGACATTATAAGACCATAAATGGATATTACTGGCCTCATTCACACAAGCCCGAACAAAAAACACTGAAGTAATTCCCCGTTTCCCTCCCAGTCCAGAGGAATCGGTGCGCACATTCCCTGGCTACAAACAACGCTCATTGTCCAAGGGCATGGTGACCGTCTTTTATCGAGTGTTTATTCAACAGCAGGGAAGCAGACAAAACAGGGTGTCTGAAACATTGTTTGGAGAAGTCTTTTTGGATTCCAAAGACAAACAACGGCAGACAGTTAAGTGACCTACAAAAGTAAGATCCTTCACGCTTTTGTCTTGGATGATTAATATAGCCATGGTAGGAGCTTATTATTACTATGAAGGAACTAAGATATATGTTTATTGAGCTCTGTATGATGCCCCTACAAACTTTGTTGTTGATATTATTATCATTATTAATATTATTATTATTATTATTGTTTTGATACTGATTTTAGGTGAATAACATGGCTAAATATGTATTTTAATCTCATGTTCAAGCAGCCTAGTTCATGTATTCATTTTATGGGGTTCAAATATTAATTTAGAAATGCACTGGTCACTTATTTTCTCAATTTGTGTTTTTTGTAATGCTTTGAGCTGCTAATATCACTTTTGGCCAATTTCAGTTTTTCCTTTTTATACAATTAGAAGATAAAATATCAGCTTTCAAAATGCTTTCCCTGTCTTTCCTGCTGTGAGCAGTCATAAATTAGTTATACTAGGGGCAGAGGTATAAAATAACAAAACAAAAAAAAGATGACTACAAAGTTTAGCAACTTATTTCAGTGATTACATCAGTATCAATAATAAAAGAAAAACATCCAGAATGCTCCATAAGAATCCAAGGTTCAAAGCTGAAAATACAAAACCCAAAAATCTTGCTCGTTCTCACTCTTGCAGCCTGAATGAACCACAGACATGTCTCAATACCTGATAAAATATACAGTTTCTTTTAAAATAATTAATGGAACCTGACATTTTCTTTTTCAACCATAGATGGCAGGACTTCAGTCTCCTAATTCTGCTCCAACAATGCATGTATTCGGAACTATCCTCACAGTAGTTGACTAGGTAAAACATAGACAGGAGCAACAGCTATGTTTTTTTATTCATCTTATTTTCTTCACTTGGCACCTCTGAATAACAATGTTAATATGTGCAGTTCTTTATCCTCTCCACTGCACACCATGCTGCAGAAAATGCATTTTGGCCACCTGACCTTTATTTAATGTGATATAGTACAGTCGATAATTCCTTGACCGTGGGCACTTTCTGTAGCAATTAGCTGATTTTACCTCCAGAGTAGCACAGGATTAATCTGTCTGTATAAACGCCACTCTAAGACAAGAGTCTCTAAGGGTCACATCAAATCGCCAAAGCCAGAAGTGGGTTGGTAAACAAAAGGATTTGTGTAGCTCTTCTTAGAGGCATGGTAGTGAGAGAAATTCATAAGTTTGAATTAAGTGAAGAAATATTAACTACAATAGCAGGTTTTTATCTTTAATTCATCCTATACCCATTTTTCTGTTAAATTGGAAGGATAAATCAGCAACAAGATATCAAGAAGTATTAGATTCAGCTATGTTTCTACTGTCTGGACAGCAGCAATTAATAAATTCATATATTTATTACTTATGTCAACTTATAATTTTCCAAATGTTCCATTTTACTTTAGTTTTGAAAAGTGACCCATTAACTGGTTAAGACTCCAGTCTCACGGCCAAATGACAGCAAAAAGACCCCATGCCACATGGGGTCTTTTTGCTGACACACACAGATATGGTTGTGTTTGAGAGCTGGCGAGCAGTAAAACATTTTGACCAATTTGAAAATGTAGGGTGATACAGCTCGAAACTAGGTTGATCTTTGATATTTGTGTTCTCTTTGGTCATCTTGTCAAACTTTTATCCCGATCTTCAACTGCTGTCACATTGCAAAGAACATCAGGGGGTTTTCTTTGTTAGGGATCCACCTGAGCCACATGGAGAACAAGGACTAAACTGCACATTGGAAAAAGCAAGAGACTGTGAATCGTAGAATGGACAGTTTTAACCTGGTTTAACGACAGCTCCCAGGAAGGAGGAGGAGGAGGGGGAGTCTGTGCCCTGAGCAGCGTACAAATACCAAGAAACCGCTCACTCGAGCCGTTAAGCTTACAGCAGCTGCCACGCATCGGCCATCAGACCAGTGAGTTATCGTTTAATAAAAATTTCTTATGCCAATCATGCACCGGCATGACTGTACATGAACAATGGTCATTTTATTTTGGAATTGGGACACATTAAGTCATGAATATTTCCATCCTTCGAGTCAGAAAGAAAATCAGGAAAGATATCCATCCACTTAGTTAGGCATTTTGGTTCTCTTTCCGACAGTAAAAACAACATTGTTACTGAAGTGAATTTAGTCAGAAATAAGTTGTGAAGTTATTGCTGTTATGAGTAGATGTTTCCTTCGTTACCATCTAATTTCAGAGGGCGAAAGAATGCTTCTCATTTAAACATTCCACCACAGTGCCTTGGGTGATTCTGTCTATGTCTAGCCTGAGGGCAATACATGAGCTCATACATTTTTTACATCTGGAAGACAGATGAGGACCACATGGGCCGAGCACAAGCAATTTCTCCAGACAGTGCTGGTTCCGTAGTGTGCAGGATTCTTACCTTTACCGACAGAAAAAAAATTAAGTCCCTTCAACTGTAAAAAAAAACACAGGCCCATAACAAAAAAGAAGCAAACAAAAAACAGCAAAAAAAAACCACGAAGGCAACCGGGAGAGCTCTTGTGGGGAGAGAAGAAACACTGAGAGGATATAACAAGATATAAGATGCGGAATAGGGATGCAGGGGGATGATGGAGATGGAAGGAAAAGCCTGCCTGTGGCAGAAAAAAGGAACCAAACCAGCTCATTACTGACCCGAGCAACAAGAGAAGGAGATGGAGGGAAATAAAAAAAAGTTGCAGAGGTCCTTTAAGGAATTCAGAAACAGGGGATGAAAGAAGGATGGAGGTGGATAAAGAGAAATGCCTTTCAGATTTGGTATGCTTGTATAGTAGCATGTCATTGTTAGGCCAATTTCATCAACATTGTGACAGCAGCATATTTTGCATTGCATTGTCATACATGCTGTTCCTAGGTCGGGTCAGTGTGTCCCGACAGAGAACACTGTAGAATTCTCTAATGAATGACAGACCTTCAGAATCCCAAACATGCTCTTACTTGAATAGGGAAACCTATGAAAGAAGAATCTTCCCTTCATCCAAAGATGCGACAAACACATTTACAAAAAACAAAAAAAAACAATGTATATATATATATATATATATATATATATATATATATATATACATATATATATATACATATGTGTGTGTATTTTGTCTCTTTCTTTGACATAAAACATGTTTCAAGTTCTTTTTTGCTTCAACAACCTTTTTGCTCCAAGTTTGTCCCCTCTCATATTTGCCATCTTTGCTAGAACATAACAAGCTCACTGACTCCCACTCCATCTTCACCAGTGCTGTCCTGTTTTTTTATGGGGTGACAAATTAGCCCGGCAGAGAGCCGTGAAGTCACTGCTGCGTAGTAAACAAGACGCTTGCCTAAGTGGAAAAATACACGGTAAGGAGCTGCCACCACTCTCTGCGCTACTTCCTATAGCCCCTCCGTTCTCAAACTCCCCTTCTGGCCAGAGCAGCGCACCCGTTGCTTCCACATGGCTTGTGCCCAGCGTGAACAGCCATGGTGCAATGAGCCACAGCTTAACACCGTCTCAAATACTGACAGTGTGATTGCTGCTTAAGATATGAAGCAGAATGATGACTAGCGGAGCCAAAATGACAAGTCAACAGCCCTGAGAGTGGGCGATCACTACGTAATGAGACTGTAATATTTTCTGTCAGATATGAAGTTTAACAGGAAATACAGTTTAACATGCTCCCACAAAAAACTACAGTACATCATGAAAACTGGATGCTTATTTTAGGCTGAATTTGTAGTGGTGCATGCATATTTATGGAATCAATTACGAATATACCCTTTCACAGCAGCAGTAGGCATATCATTTATTTCATTGCTGCATATAATCATATATGGAAGGGTTTCCTGATATAATTTATGTTTTTTGTGTTATTATCTTGGTATACTTTGATGCCAATGCTAAATCACTTGACCAATGATTACTAAGATTTCTCCTAATTCAAAAATTGAGCTGATCTGTTTAGTATACTTATTGTTGGGCTGGACACTTTAGAAAAAAAGCACATAGATAAAATGGAAATCATATTGATCAATATCAACAATTATCAAAAAGTTAAAAACATATTTTAAGGGCAGCCCTGGCTATTTTATGCTGTTGACCTACTATTAGATAAAGAACTCAAAAACACTGAATTCAAACTCAACCTTTTATTCAACCAACTTTTTACCAAAACTGCAAGTTTTTAAAAACGAAAACATAACACATGCTTTTTGAACTCTTTGAAGAGGGTGGAGCATGAGAGTGGAGCTTGAGGGCAGAGGGTGGTGAAGGAGTGTTCCTGGGTCTACGTTGGTGATTGGTTGATATTTCTGGGATGTTTTCCCGCTTATTCCCTGCAAAACAGGAGCGTATATGCATCTGAAATTAGAACTTAAATCTAATTTAGGCATCATGTAGCGTTATCCTTCTGGTGTACATTTATTGATGATTTATTGTCAAAATGAAAAGCTAAACTATGCGTAGGCCGCATGTATGCCACTTTACTGCACTTTCTTCCTTAACAACGCTCTTTCCTGAGAGAGAGAGCTATCCGTCTCTGTAGGGAGGACAGAGTAGTTGGACGATACTGCTCTGTTTCTAACATAAGGCCAAAATAAACTGAACTTTTATATTTAATTAATTTACTTGGTTTATTGTTGCTAGCGCGTACTCTGGGCGCGGGCTGCCTTACATGACATTACAGTCAGGCAGTGTTGTAGACAGCTCAGGAGTCCGATCAGGTAGTGACACAGTGTACCGTAATGCTCCGAATGTCCATTGAGCGGAGCGGCTTGGTTGCTTACCAAAGTCGTCCTTACACATTTTAATAGATTTTTGAGCGCATTGTACCACATAAAATTGGTCAGTAAGCACAACTTTCATAATATATAAGGCACACCGGATTATAAGGCTCATCATCAATTTTTGAGAAAATTTAAGGATTTTAAGTGTGCCTTATAGTCCGAAAAATATGGTATATTGTTGTTGAACTATCATCTGGTCCTACTTATCGTCATAATTTATTTTCCTGGTAATTTTTTACCAGGAGACCATGCTCAGAATTTCCCACACAGTGTCACTCCAGTAGCTCTTGCATTGTTCCTTCTACTAAGAGTAACAAATTACTGTACAGCTAAAAAAGCATCAAATAATTATAAGTAAACAAAAAGCCATTTGTTGGACCCCTAATGAGAAAAAGCCTTCAGGGTAGCAGTAATATGTTATAGTTAAGTAGGTGCCACAACAATCCTAATGTTTATGGTGAAATCCAAATTATGTATAACAGGTACTGTGGGGCAAGTAGGGCTTCTTGAATAAATATACGTACGAACATTCAAGGTGTGCATGCCTTTACATTGGGACTTTAATCAAACATAAAAATATATCCTGTGGTTCATCCCACACAGTGTGGCTAAAGGAAGGATTAATTAAACCCAGGAGCTATTAGTTATGTGTGACCCAGCCAAGAATAATCAGAGCCTATTCAACAGAGATCCAACCACAGAGGCTAAATGATGGTCCTCATTAATCATTACAACATCAGCTACAGCAGCAGGCTATGGCTTCAGTCTTTATTAATGGAAGACCTCTTAGACTCCCTCTGTTTCTGGTCAGGATGCGGTGCTTCAGGAGGGCATAGATCAAAGCTCATAGTGCCATTGAGAGCAACAAAGTGATCCCCAGAAAGAGGTGAAAAGTGCAAATAAAAAAAACATGAAACTAATTTACCCAACAAGAGTAATTCTGTTTAAAAACAACTTTGCACTGACAAATTTAGTAATTTATAAGGCAACTGGGATTTTATTTGTTATTTTGAAGACCATGGTTCAGTTCACAGAACACATTTCAGGCAGCACATTTAGATCTTTTATGCAGTGTTCCATCCTTTAATCATATTTGTAAACAGGTGAACAATTGCTGACATGTAAAACATGTTTAAAAGGTACTTTTGCTTCTGTTTCTTTTTTATATGAAATAGCTTCTTTAAATAAAGTGAAAGAGATCAGTTTCTGTAACACACAGGGGATGATTATTTTCCCCCAGGCACCCCATTCTTCTCCTTAAAGTGAAGATTACAGCATATTTCTTTTTTCAAGCTAAAACATTTCAAACCCGGCCGAATAGGGTTTGCCTCCGAGGGTGATTGTGCACCTGCTCACCTTCATTCATGCCTGTAAGTCAACTTTCTTATTCCATCAAACCACCCTTAAATGGTGCTTTTTGTTGTATAATTCAACAAAAGAGCAGCATTTATCACATTTTGCAATAGAGTCAACTCAGGCAGGTTTCTATGAGCGGAGAACAATTGGAAGGTGGAAAATAGAAAAGCTGGAGTGGCCTAAAGCAGAGTGATTACGGAGTGATTTGAGTGCGGAGCTGAAATTGCTTGTGTTACTCTCTTGTGTGCGTGTGTGTTTTCAGGCAGACTATAAAACAACTGTCATTTTTTCACCAAAGAGTTTTAACTGATTAGTTTTTTTTTCTTTAAGTTTGAGAACAAGCACGGTTCTTTACCTTTATATATATATTTTTTTTCTCTCCAAAATCTGCTTGTAACAAAGCTAACAAATTCTGTTTTCTAATTTTAGATCATTGATGTTGAATGATTTGGATCCATCCTAAAGGTATATATGCCTTATCAATTTATTTCAAATATTCATATAGGTTTCACAATGGACCATTTCTGGTGTACAACAAAATACAATGTCCTACAAAAGTATCCACACCTCTTGAACCTTTTTCACATGTCACATCACAATCACAAACAGCTTCAACATCCATCCATTGTCTATACCTGCTTATCCATGCAGGGTCGCAGGGGGGAACAGGTCCCTATCTCCTGTGGTCATTGGGCATTTAGATACACCAAGGACTGGTCACCAGTACATCACAGGGCAACATAAGCCCCTTTTCCATTAAAAGCCCCAGGATATAAAGCCCCAGGTTTCGGTTAACCCCGGTAAACCAAAGCCTGGGGGTTTTGGGTTTTCGTGTTTCCATTCCATGGGTTTTTCGTATTTCCATCCAAGATTTTCACAATTGATATCTGTTATGTGCAGATATTCCCCACTAAGTTAATGAAGTTTGGAGGTGTTCTTTCTCGCCTAAAATCATCTTAAAAAAACTTTTTGTGAGAAATTAAGGTTATAAAATTGGTAGGTGTGTAAACTACTCATCTCACTGTTCCTTACTCCACCTTTGTGGCGGACAGTTTTTCTTACTGCACTCAACAAGCCCCGAGAAAGCAGAGGAATACTGGGTTGGTCAGGGGACCGAAGCCCCGGGAAAGTAAAGCGCCGGGAAAGTGGAATTAGTTACAAAAATTTGTATGGAAACTCTACCCATGATTTGCAAAGCCCCAGGCTTCTCATAAGCCCCAGGCTTTTGAGTGGCAATGGAAAAGGGGTTATAGAGCCATACAGGACCATGCACACAGTCACAGCTAAAGGCAATTTGGAGACACCAATTACCCTAAGTCATGTTTTTGGAGTGTGGGAGAAAGCTGGAATATCCAGAAAGAACCCAAGCCTGCACAGGGAGAACATGCAAACTCCATGCAGAAAGACCCCAGGCCAGGATTTCAGCCCAGAACCTTCTTCTTGCAAGGCAATTGTGCTGCCATCTGTGCCACTGTGCAGCCCTGCTTCATCATGTGTTACAGACATGTTAGGATTGCTCAACCCAAATTGTCACACTTATTGGAGAAACTTCCCCAGGCAGACAGACAAGAAAAAATAAATTCTGAATGGTGCTACATGCTAAGCTATCAGCACTGACATGAGTGTTTGAGAGCAATATAAAAAGCTGAGTAAAACTCTAGAATCTTCATCAGTGAAGTTGTAAACCTCCCAGACAACATAAGCTAGCTGTTAGTCGCTTCATAGACAGCCTAATGACAGTTCTGTTGGTCTAGGCTGCCCCTTCGAGCTGCGTAAATGCATACTGAAGCAGCGGAACAACATACCAACAGCCCCCTCCCCCACCCCCTAATATATTTGTATTCTGCCCCAAGGTCATTACAATATAGTACCAGCCTTTGTGGCAATTCAATTTGCACGTCCTTTCGTGTATGTCTCTACCACCTTTGCTGGTCTAGAGACAGGCATTTTTACTCCTTCATCTTTGTAAACAACTCAATCACAGATTGGACGGCAAGTGTTTGTTTCATGATGAGCCACAAATTCTCAGTTTTAAGTCTGAACCTTCACTAAATCATTCTAAGGCATAAGTATACTTCCATCTAAATCATTAACTTAGCAGCAGAGTCAAATTTATTGTAGCATCTAGTAGGTTTTCTTCCAGAATTGGTCTGTATTTTGCTCTTTCCAACTAAACCAGCATCCTCCAAGTTAGTGATTACAACATAACAAAACATGAACAAAAATTTAAGTACGAACTTACAAAGCCCAGTAAGTTAAAAAAAAATATTTGGAATAAATATATCAAAATAAATAAATATTTGACAGAAAGTAACTGCAGTTCTACATAGTTGTTCAGTGTTGAAAGTTCATTGTAAACCCTAAAACTTTCCTCTATGTCTTCTGCAACCCACCTTTCTCTGAAGAAATTTAAACAATCAAGTAGTAATTTGTACTGAGTGTTGTAGCTTGTTAAAATGCACTCAGTATTAGGCATCACATTCATTTTGATTATAGATTTATTTCTAGAATTTTGCATCGTAAAATATACTCTAGCTTTAAATGAAAAAAGATACTCAAGCATGTATGGCAACTATCAAATATTAATTCCCCAGACACCATCTAATCCTCAGGTTGAGCTCTGGGATTAATGAGATTTGTTTATTGTAATATCTTTGCTTTTTTAGTTAAAACAATGCATTCATTAAATAATTCAGCAATACATTTTTAATATAAAATAAAACTCAAATTTGAAAATGAATTATTTAAGCAAAATGTTTATTTGAGAAAAGTAACTGGGAATATTTGGTCCACTGTCATGAAGGAACCTAGTACCTTAGCAGTGCTCAAAATTAAAGAATGAGGTGAAAACCCTTGGTCTGCTATATAATTAAAATAAAATAATGAGTGAATTAACAATTAAGGTAATGCGTGGGTTCAACATATTTTCTTTTTTGACCATCCTGATCTTTATTTAGCGCAAAACATTGTTAAAAATCTAACTTTTATAGCCCGTAGATCCAGTTAAAACATCGTCTGAAGGAAAATGTTGAAATTCATGCTTGGTTAGCCCTTTTTATAAAACTAAACCAACTTTCATCCACATTTACACATCAATTAATGCTTTTCCAGTAGTACTCTTAGAAGGCACTCTAGCAACACTATATTAGAGTTTCCTCCAACAAAGATTAATGCTTCTAGTGTTCATGGGATGAAAGGCTGTAAAAAGTTTAAACTAAGCTAGAGGGAGATAAAGGAAAATTATTACACTTTTAATTGTTAGAAGTTTAGTTCCAATTTTGCCCACGATACCAAAGCAAAGTTCCAATCCTACATCTAAATCTTAATTAGTTTCTTCAGTTTTGAAATGTTAGATGTAAATCTGTCCAACAGCTCTAAATTGTTGAACACTTCTTGCCAAGTAAATAGTGTAATGTTGGCTTTAACGTAATCTTATTTCTCAAAACTGCCAACAAGTAGTTTGTGAAGGAAACATCCATGTTTATAGTCAAACTTTACTGCACATCTAAAAGACACACATTAAAAGGCTGGCTCTCTTCCTGAACCGATGAGCCTCTGTATTTATTTACTTATTGTTATAAATGTACTACTGATTTAAATACGGTGGGAGGACCACAATCTATGGTGAAAGATCACAGGGGAATGTAAACTCTTCCCCAAGGATCTACCCAGCATGACATGAGGAAGAATTGGATCAGTTAAGGGTGCTTTGGAGTGAAGAGAAATAAAAGAAATGGCCATTTTCTATTAGCACCGTCTCGACTCCACACGGTTCAGGTCATTAGTCCATATGATTACAACGTCAATGTGGGTGGGGTAGTCCTAGCAAGGTGGCCCCAGCGTCCGCAATGTAACAGAAGGGGATTTTTATGTGACACGAACACAACAATGTGTTTGTGAAGGTGATGGTAAAACCTGCTGCTCATTCTATGTCTTTTTGTCAAACTAAAAAAAAAAAAATAAAAAAAGACAGCCATAAAATGTTGCGAGCAACCAGACAAAACACTCTTGATAAGTACAGGAGAGCATGAAAACCCATGAAGCAGTATCAACAGAGTTGTCAGGTTATATGAATAGTCCAGCGTAACAGGGGTGGGTGGTTGGGGCAGTGCAGCGCAAGCTATATCGACGCTAAAAGCAACATGGGGCTGTGAAAAAAGGCCAAAGCATCTCCGTAGAGGGCGGGGGTGGGACATGTTTCTCATGCGTATTGCGTGAGACATGACAGCTTTGGGTATAAAACTGAACGGTAAGAGATAGAGAAGGTGTGATGGTAAGCTAATGGTACCTAATAGAGGTCATATACACAATAAGCCCGTTATACAACAGCTTAATGGTTGAAGATATTAGTCATTATAATATGTATGCTGTGTGTGTTATAGATGGCTGTCATGTTGTAAACCGTCAGTCTGGGTGTTAAACCGAGTCTCCCAGCGGTGAGATGTTATTAGAGGTTTCTCAAATGCAATTTGGTTGTAGAACTTTAGGATGTCTGAACAAATGTTTAGTTGCAACAAATTGCATCCAGCCCTGAAATGACAAGCTAGGACTTTCAGTGAACGTGTATCATCAATGAAGAGAGGGGCCCTTGCACTGTGGAAGCTAGCTGTGGGCTCAGAGTACAGGAGTACTGGGCATATTTTTTGGAGTGAGCATCACAACTGTATGCAGGTGTGTCCAACAGCTTTGTGCTGCTGCATATATACAAACCATTGTTTTGCTTCCCCAGCCCTGAGTCCAAATATGTATCATTGTATGTCATTTTGAATTTTGACGATATACTTTTCTGTCTTTTAAAAATGTCTCTACTTTCTAACAAGAACTTAATATTCCACTGTTTTTTATATTTTCATTCCCATCTATTTTCTGCTTATCTAAAATCTCTCTTTTTGAATTGGTCCAACTTTTTGATCCACAGTTTACATCATTACAGGTTTTGTTTACATAATTATTGGCAGATTTTAAAATAGATTTTTTTTCTATAAGTTCTTTAGATTTTGGAATCCAGATTTATTAAATGTATTCAACTATTTGCTGTGTTGTTTCGTGGGATCATGCGTCCTGAAAGATAAACAAATGTGATGTTAGATTGTTCTCAAATATTGAAATTAGGGCACCTTCTTTTGCAGTTACATCACTATACTTTCAGTACATTTCAATTTACCCTATAGCCTTTAAAACTTTGACTTGTACTTTTTTCAAGTCCGGCAGAAAATATGCGCACCAGCAGAGACAAGCAGAAATCCTTGTACACACACATTTTTTTTAATCTTGCACAAAAAAACATGTAGCTACTAGCTAATCTGCGCATGGATTTCATCCAGTAAATACTGAAGCTGCTGGGGAGATGTAATTTTATGCAAGGTAGGTTCTCTCTCCTCATCTTGTCTCGTCGTTCATCCCTGACTAAATAAAAAGACCCACAGGGCTCCTTCACAGCAGGTGCTTTCCCCTCTCACCTTCTCACTACCCACCCACCCACTCGCTCCTGCTTCATCACTCCACCCACATCACAGCGAGCACACAGGAGGCCTATGCTCCCCTCAGTGTTAAGACGCAACACTTTGTTACAGCTCTATTAGCTAGCTAATCTGAAAGAACTTTACTCTATTAGCCCCTTAAGACACATGCCAAGGCCCTTTTCCTTTATGGATTCAGTAACTGAGCAGACTCCCACTCCTTCTGCCTCCCTTCCTCCTCCTCCTGCCTGTGCCTGTCTGAATCCCTCAATCCCTCCATCTTGCATGCTTGCTTGCACCTCCTCATTCACTGAAGCTCGGCGGCACTTTCAGGGCAGCAGCAAAGACGAGCGAACGCACTCGTAAACAGGAGAAATTGCACACAGCTCACATGAATCTCCACTCAGCCGAGGTCCACTGCGGGCCAAATGAGAAACAGAACAGGCCATGTATGAAGAACTGAATGGCACGGAAACCCACAGCAGGGACCTTGGGTGGCAGGGAAATGCTCCTCTGACAGAAACTCAAACATACAGGTGTGAACTAATGGCCCCACTGACACATACTGTTTGCTTGCCTTGCGAGGCTTCCACTCAATTTTTCAACTCTTCCTCCCAAGCCTTACCCTCGACAACCTGGAGACAACAAACTTAAATATAGTGTGTGTGCATTCTCCTCTTGGCATGATACTGGAAGGCGTTATGAAGGTAGCCCATGTCCTGGCATGATCTTTGAAAATAACTATCATACATTACGAATATCATACACCTCTAGGATAAGGCAATCAACAGACACTTCCGTTTTATTTCTCTGACAGTCATATTAGATTAAGATCTCTGGCAAGAAGAAGTTTGAAATTAAGGACCTCATATAAAGAAATGCAATTCGGTGGGAACATTTGAAGTTCACATCCCATGCTTTTCGCAATACGTTCTTTGCAGCACTTTGAATCGTTTTGTTACTGAACAGTGGTTTATAAATAAATTTGTCTTGCATGGCCTTATAGTTTTCCTCACTGTATTTCTTTCTATGTCCAAATTTGAGATGCATATAAAAAAGGCACGAAAGACAAAATTGCAAGCACAAGTTATCCAAAAAAGCAGAAAAAAAAAACTGTACACACTGGTGTTACGCTTGGAATTCCACACTGATTCCACATTGATGCATAGCATAATTGCCAGAGAAAAAAACAGTGATCGCAAAGCCTCCAGCTCCCATTTGACTGCATAAAGTGAAATTGTACATTTATTTGATGCATTTAATGACCATGAGGAAGTTGGGAAAACTGCTGTCTGCAGCAGCTTGGAAAATATCAGACAAAATCATCCCACCCAATGATCTAAAAGCAGTTATGATCATCCCTTTCTTTCTGGATTCGGACACAGATTTGAAAGACGCGTGTAATTATAAAAAAAATTATTCAAAAAACGACACTTCCCTTGAGATAGATATCCTTTCACTTTGGTTCTGATCTGCACTTAAGCTCTGATTCCAATGGTTGTCTGTACCTCCCACTCAGACAGTGAACAAGGTGAATAAGGGACTGAAGCTGTGTGTGAATCAAATTCAGGAAATTATTTTAGTGCAACAGTTTCAGAGAAAAAAAAGAGACTACATCATACTTTATCCACATTTTCAATGTGGAAATGGAGTGGATCCCCTGCTCTCTTTGCTCTGCAGCAGGCGTTTCAGAACTAAGCAGCTGCAGCTACCTATGAGACTGTGCCTGGAGAAGTGGGAAGGGGCTCACAGCAGCACTTGTTGCTGCCTCAAAACAGTGACTGCAGAACGATTGGTGCTTTAACGTATGGATGTGGCAAAATATTCTGCAGTTTAATAAAAATAACACTGAAGTAATAATTTTTAGACCAATAGAGGAGAGATCAAGAGTTAGCGCACAGCTCGTCGCTTCAGGTAGAAACCACCGATCAGGCCCAAAATCTGGGTGTAGTGATGGACTCAGACCTGAACCTCCAAATGCATCTAAAGACAATTACAAGGTCAGCCTTCTATCACCTGTAGAGCATTTCCAGGAATAAAGGACTAATGTCTAAGCAGGATCTGGAAAAACTAATCTATGCGTTTATTTTTAGTCAAATTGATTACTGCAACAGTGTTTTCACAGCTCTGACTAAAACGTCGATCAGACAGCTGCAGCTGATCCAGAACACTGCTGCCTGCGTCCTCACTAAAGCTAAGAAAGAAGAACACATCACCCCAGTTCTAAAGTCCTTACACTGGCTCCCTGTATCTCAGAAAATAAACTTTAAAATACTTCTGTTAGTCAATAAACCACTGAATGGCTTAGCACCTAATTACATCACAGACTTGTTATCAGTGTATCAGCCATCCAGACCACTCAGGTCTTCCAGCTCCAGCCTACTCTGCAGAACCAGAACCAGAACCAAACACAAGCATTTAGTTCCTTTGCTCCACTTATCTGGAACACACTTCAAGAAAACTGTAAAAGTACTGAAAGCCTGAGTTCTTTTAAATCAAGATTAAAAACACATTTGTTTAGGATTGCCTTCGACTGTTCTGTTTTAGTGAAACATCATTAGTTCAAGTTTGTTGTCCAACTGTTAAATATTTGCTTTTATCTTAAATTTTCCCATGTTCTATTTTGTTTAATTTTTTCTAAATTTTCTTCCAACTGCTTTTATTCTGTTTTTATTTTCCTATATTTTAATCGTGTAGAGCACTTTGCATTTTCTTTGAACTGAAATGTGCTATAGAAATAAATGTGCCTTGCCTTATCAGGAAGTCACCAATCACACAGAAAAAAACTGTCTAGATGCTACAGGGGTCTGAAAAGTTGCTAAATATAATAACAAAGTCACTACATTGGCAGCAGTGAACAGGTGCTTCTTTAGATTAGATGTATTCCCACCGCTGACCTTGCACTCCGGATCACAAATATTGCAGCCAGCATAATCTGCATCGCATTTTTGGAAAGTGGAGTCAATACTTTGGAGAGCTTTCTATCAGTCATGCTTGCTTTGTTGACTGGACCACCGGCTACTGACGTCATTATGCTTTTGTGCGTGCAATGCTATGTTCATCTCCGGAATGGAAAATCGGAAACTCTTCCACTCTCCTGAAACATGGTACCGTTTGATTTTACATGAATATGTACTCGGCGGGACCAACGGAATTCGGTCAGGACCTATAAAAGTACAGAATTCTGTACCCATCCCAATTATGTATGTTTTGTTCCACTTCCTGTTATTAAAACACATATTTTTAGATCAGAATATTGCATCAGACCAGTGAAAACACAACATTTTTCATGCAGAAATGGGGCCTTAGTTAAAAAACTATGTCTATATTTGTTATTCAAATGTATTGAATATGGCTGTAAATAGGACTGGGCGATAAATCGATTTAGTTGATTAATTCAAATGTACAATTTTTTAAGATTTCATTTTTGGAAAATTTGGATATTATTTTCCCAATGCACTCATTGGGCTTCCATGAAGATAATAGCATGTAATGCTGAATACATGTTTAGGAAAATATATTTCCAAAGTATTGTGAAGAGGAAACTTTTTTTACCATAATATGAGGCACTTTGATTTACTAATTTACTTTTTTTTTAAATTAGCTTGAAGTTACACAAGTGCAGTGAAGTCTGTTCTTAGCTCATTGTGTAATACCACTAGCAGCAAACATTTTGTTATATTTTCATTGTTCATCTTGTTTTACAAGCATGTTTCACAGCTTGTATTTAGTTGCACTTTGAATTCAGGTCAACTCCCAGATGAAATGATTGACATAAAAGCAATGTTTTAAAATAACTTCTTTAATTTCTTTTTGTTAAATGAAAATCGGGGGGAAAAACGATTAATCGGATTTTGTCCTATAAAATTGGAGATTTTATTTTTAAGCCATATCGCCCGGCCCTATCTTTAAGTATCAATTTTCTCCACATATCCAGGCCATGTTTTACTTATGAGGCTTTTGTAATGTAGCTGTGAAAATAACAATCTGTCAGGCCACTCAAACTCTATGATTATGTCTATTCTATCACAACATGTTTTCCGGTCATAAGAAGACACACACCATCTGTAAACAAATGGTCCCTCCTTCATTTGGCTCAGACACAGAAAAATAGATGTTGTTAGAGCTAGTTATCTGTAAAAATGCATAAGGAATGTTTTGAAAGAGCTGTTGTAATTTTTTTAATAAAGAGATTCAAAGCCATTTTGTGTTTTCCTTGCTAAGATATGTTACATTCACAACCACAATTAACTTAATGGTCTGGCTGTTGACTCACTACTACAGCCATCTGTAACAGCTATGTGTCTCTCAGTTGTGAGTTGTTGCATCCCTTGAAATCAGGTTTCCAATTCTTACATAAACCTTGGTCAATAAATGAGGGGATATCATGCGTCTTCATTTGTTTAGTTTCTACAGAGCTCACTCAGATCTCCTGCCTAGATTATCTTTGAGGAAGGTAAGTGTATGTACAATTGATCGGTTATTTTTTTTTGAGCTGTCAAAGTCTTGTTAAACTGTCAATCTTTGTCAGTAAAAACAAGGCTTTTTAATTTAGAGTAATAAACAATGATGTGGATCCAGATTCTATGTCATCATCCTTATATGGCAGTGTCTCCCTGTCTTGGAGAAGTGTGGTTCCAAGAGCTCTCTGTGTGTGGGAAACGTACATTTTAAAATTACTTAGCGGCTCTGAAAAATAATGGAAAGGCTGAATGTGATTTATGTTTTATACTTTCAAGATTTTTATCTACCCTGAGACAAAAATGGAATGATATTTGACCTTTTTTGTGCACCAGATGCTTGTTTGTTTTTAAGCATGAAGCTTTTGCACTATCTGAGTAAAGATAAAAAGCTACACTTTGAGGTTTTGATGAAGGGAGATTACAGCAAAACAGAAGTGACATATCCCTCATGCACATTGCTGGGGAAGTGGGTTGGCTTTAATGTCTTGCTTTGTAGAAGGGGGGGGGGGGGGGCTTATGGACCCCCAAGCATTAAGCCTATTGCCAGGGAAATAATGTGCCTATACTACCAAAATGTGGAACCAAGCAAAAACAGCAACAAGTGAGATATGTACACAAAGATGCAATGGTAAAAAGGAACAAATGTAAACTACTTAAAGAGGGATGGCAAGTGTACTTTAAATGCCAGCAGATATGGTTAAAAAAGTAAAAGGTCTTAAGGCTGACAAAAAAAACGCTTTTTTCTTTGCTGTGCCCCATAGTAGAGGCAGTGGACGGCTGACAGCCGAACTCTCTCACAGCTCTCCCTGAAGTCCTGAGTGAACGATGGGGCCGGATTTGGCAGGAGATGCTGCTTAGGTCCGACAGATTCTCTTTCAGAGCAGCCAAAGACAAATACAGCATGTCTGTCTGCTCTATCAGCCCAGCTGAAAGCTGCCAACATTAGTCAAGCACCTCCCGCTCAAGCGCCTCCTCCCCTAACTTACTGCGTGAGGTAGTTTCTGATCATGGCTGTCAATCAAATTTCACAGCCTCTTGTCTCACTGATAACAGAGGAAAAATGTCAGTCAGTCAAAGTGAGCAGGGAGCGATCCCATTGGAGCTCTGTCAGTACAAGATAAAAAGGCTAATTTGTGGCTGTTAGTTGAAACATCATCGTAATAGACTAGATTTTCCTGTTAGATGAGGGTGTATTGTGGCTTTATAAGCACATGTGACTGAAAGATCATGGGCACAGACCTGATTTGGGAGATTTGACAGATAATTTTAGGTAAAAAGAATGAATCCTGTGCGATTCTGAACCCAAGGATCATCTGCTGCAGAGGAAGAAGAAAGACAGAAAAACCTTGCACCCGGAACTTCACGTCTCCCCTTCAAGGCTGAATAGACCGCAGCAGATAATTTTCAGTATATGTTTATAACCAGCATCCTCCTTTGTTTGTACCACTAGAGTTAACCTGCAGGAACGTTAAAAAAGAGCAAACAAAGAAACGCAATTAAAAAAATCCTCTATCAGTATGGGATAATTGTAATAGATTTTTTTCAAAGTATATTCAAACCTTCAGTTTGAGATTGTAAAATGAGAGAATCTGAGTCAGGTTAACAATGTAGGCTAGGAATAATACAATACATCAAATAGTGACCAGTAGTAGTGGGCTGTTGGCTTGATTTGTAAGTAAATACAGCTTCGCTCACAACATAATTACACCATTAGTGTAGGCATGTGCCACCCAGAGATATTGTATGTATGATAAGCTTGGGCAAAAACATCCTGGAACATGAGATTTGTACCTAAATGTTCGACTAAACTGTAGTAAAATCTAATTGTTCTAATTAAAATTAGAAAAGACACAAGTGACTTCTGCAAAAATGAGTTGTAATAATGTTGTCTATGACATTCATACAATCTTTTGTTAATTTTGATTTGTTGTCAATATAAGCTAAAGCAACATTACACCTAATAGCTACATTCACATGCTGACTATGCAGAATTATAGATGTTCACTGCTCTGTTCTATAACCAGCTAATGATAGCTGGTTAAATAGCAGGGTTTCCTCCACTGTATTACAAGCCTGGTGGGTCTTATAAAACTCAAAGTCCTAGAGATTGTAACATCAAATGTGTCAGTCATGTGGCAATGGAGACTTGTAATGGTGCTGAAAAAGGTTGACAGAGGGGTTGCGCTGTGTTAGTCTATGTCTCATACAGCTGCAACCCTGATTGTCCCATTCTCCATGCTTCTGGTATCCCCTTAAAAAGACTTTTAGGCAATTTTTGACATTTTGAAAACACATTTTTTTTAAACCTTGTAAAACCTTGATACTGGTCATGGCCATGCATGTTTATAGTCTTACTTTTAGGGCAATTACCATTTCTCCCCAAAAAGCACCATCGACTTTGAAATCATTAGAAAAAAATATTAGTACAGTTTAATAGAAGCAACAAGCCCATTCCTATTCTCGTGTGGACGTTTTTGGTGAAAGACACTCAAGGTTATTTGTATTTAATATCATAAAGGCATTAAAGAGTCACTCAGAGGAAGAAAAAAAGACATAAGATCTTACTAGAAAAAGAGCACTCTAGGTTCTATGGAGGTATATCAGCCATTCATTCAAACTGCCTTTGAAACAGATGACATTAAAAGTTCTTCTGACTTAAAACTAAGAAAGGCTTCAGCAGACACTAGTAATTCAATAGAAAACCAATAATTATCCTTTTTTTAATTGCAACATAATTCTAATAAAATTAGTCCTCTGCGTGTAACCCATCCCTTGGTGTGCAGTGGGCTGCCACGGTGCGACGCCAGGGGAGCATTCTGGGGCTAAAGGTCTTGCTCAGGGGAGTGGTAGTCTACGGGACTCAAACCAGGAACCTTGCAGCCTCTCCAGGATTCAAGTGCCCTGCTCTCTAACCACGAAGCCACCCCTCCCCCATCAGGGAACCCATACGGATGGCACAAAGGTTGCTTTTTTATTTTTCTTGCGTTTTCTAGCTCTATCAGTTATTGAACATTTCAGATAACCAAATATTCGCAGCTTATTGGAAAACATTTTTAAATCAAAGTATGACCTCAAACAAAAGTGGAAATAGCTAAAACTCAGTACAAACCTGATAGCTGCATATGTAGTTTATTACATACAACCATGTTTATTAAATTACCCACAGGATGTCAGGTTAAAAAGATTGTTATGCAGAAAAGTTAGCTTAATGAAAGTATTTTTAATACCTGCTTAAAGGTTATTTTCAAATGTATTTTTAATTTGATAAACAAACCTCATTGTAATGCATATTGTAATTTGATTTAGATTTTAGTAACAAATCTATCTGTCTAGTAGCCAAGATAAAACTAAAGGTACATAGATTTCAGTGAAAAAGAGACAGGGACCTTCATTACCTTGTTCTAGCTTAGAAGAAAAATAAAATGAAGAAAACAGGAACAAGTTTACTTTTCTGCATTAAAACTAACAGAATGCCTTCCAGCTCTGAAGATGTTTTATGTTGTTCTGATTTATTTTCAATAACTGCAGGATCTGTTTTAACACAATAAACCCTAACAATCTGGAATCATCTACAGAAGCAATTATTCCAGACACGGGAGTAATTTCTTAACAACAGCTGAGATAAACCTGTCAAAACATGTGTCTTCTTTGAGTGGTTATAACAAGAGTTTGTGGGTGTGAGCATAAAAAGACAACCACACTGTCAAGAGCTCCAGTTAACAGAGTGTCATACTATCTGGCAGTATTTTGTGAAGCCATCACGGAGGCAGTATGTAACAGTTTCATAAGGAAAGCTCTTAAAATGACAAGAGATATTTCTTTGATGATTAGGAAATAAACCACGTTTTGATTGATTTATGAATTTAAGATAAACATAGAAAGGAACTGCCGTCTAGACCTAGTTTTTAATCTTGCATAGGCATGGTAATAGTCTAAGAAATTAGAATAGTCTTGAAAAATTAAAGGAACTATAAGTAAAATATTTACTGTAAAATCTACCTAAATCATTCTTATTTGTCACCTGGGATGGATGTAACATTTCTTTTAAACAACCGGTCCTCTCCATTAACAATGTATTAGTCAAGTTTTTCTCCTTTCAAACCTAGAGGTACGCTGCGGAACGACTTCGGTTCAGAGTGTAGCCCGTCTTTACTTCCTGGTTCCTCAGCCAATCTTATGAGATTTTCCAGGGTTCCCAACACAGAGCTCAGCATTTGGTATTTTATCTTGTCAAAAGAGCAGTAGCCTGCTAACATAGAAGTCAGTAAGAGAAACAGACCATAAATAGAACAGAATACAACATCATATACCTATCCTGTGGAAGTAAAAATTCACAACAGCAAAACACACTTTAAAAACGGCATATTATATTGTTGTGATTGGCAAGCTGTTGTACTGATTTGAGTCACAAGGTGTTAGTATTACTTATAGCTCTTTTAATGTATTTAACTAACTTGTTTCACTAAGTGAAACGCATATACATTAATTGCACACAGCCTGATGTTTTCAAAGTCTATATTTGTGTTAGTTGTGATGATGTTCCACTTACTAATGAACACAAGACTTGAATGTTAGAATAACACAGTATACTAATAAAATAAACATTTTTAATACAGAAATATGGGCTTAATGAAAAAAAACCTTGTTTACCTGTTGTTATTTTCTAAAGGTACTGTTATTGTGACAAATGAGCCTCATCAGAATACGTAGACATTTTTAAATAACTGTAACTCTTTGATATTTATTATCTACTATATTTACATTTCCTTTGACAGAAATTAAAAATGCAACTAATGAAATAATGACTAAATGTCAGGTGCACAGAAATATCGCTGCGGCTTTTATCAGCCGTCACTACCCACACACTGTAGCGTTCAAATTCCTGGGTCTACAAAACCTAATTAGGAGAATGACCTTTTAATTTTAGAATAATGTTTTACCTTGTATTCCATTTTTATGAAGACCATGGGCAATACTTATATTTCATATAAAATGTTATTGATTTGGCAAAAAGCTGCTTTTTTCCTTTATATACTGTTTATCATATCCAAGTCACAGCACTAGATAGTAATTTGGTATTCCATCTGAGAGTAAAATGGCAGAAAAAATAATGTAAATGTCATGGTTAAAATATACTTATAAAAGAACAACAATTTCTTCTTTTATTTTTAAAATAGCACAGCAGCAGCAGCTGTTAAAACACTCTTTTCGACTTTTGCAGCCAGCCGAGAGTGATAGGTTTTCATGTGTTTCACATTTTATTTCCTCTTCTAAGTGTGTAACTTTTTACATGGTCCACTGAGACCCCTAAATCTTTATTCATCCATCTCCTGGATCCATCAGTGATGCTTGCTGTGTTCCGTTGGGAGGACATGTATGTGTGTAGAGTGTCTGGAGGCTCTCAAAGTGTGCAATGCAGTGTGGTTTTTTTTCCCCCTTAACATTGCGCTTACAAAAAATACAAGTCACAGCATAAAATTCAATTTTTCATGTTTAGCTCATGAATATGAATGTGCATGTATATGTGAGAAAGAACCACATGGGGGTGAGAAACAGTCGACCTTCTGCATGGCTGTTAATGTGCTCTGCAAGTTTCCGAACAGAAGACTGAGCCAGTAATGTTTTATCACTGTAAACTTTTTGTTCTTTGTTGTTCCCATTTTGAAAAGCTTAATTTCTGTAATGTATCTTTAACCTCTTAGTAGACATTTTCACGTTTTTAATCTTCAGGGTTGTTGCACTGTTGAAAGTTGAACCAAAATCCCAGTCTTGAGTCTTTTGCAGTCCCTGATGCTTTTTCTTTTTTTTTTTTGCTTTTTTTGCCATTATGCTTTATTTTTTACCATAAACTCTTACCAGTTTCCCTGTCCATGGTAAAGCAAGGCATCCCATCATCATTATGCTGCCATCACAATTTTTGCATCAATGTGCTAAAGGTTATAGGCTGTGTTTATATACTTTTAGTCTCATCTGACCAAAGCACCTTCTTTCACATACTTGTTTTGTCACGGTTGTGGCAAACTTTAAGATGGACATCTTATGGCTTTCTTTCAACAACTGTGCTCTTTTAGCAACTCCATTGCATTTAGGAATGCATATCAGGTTAAATGAGTCTTTAGCTTTAATCTAATACCTATGGCTGATAATGTCATGTGCCTAATATATGACTAAGAAAACAAGATGATAAACTAGTTAATTTATCTATTTTATGCTAATTTGTAGCACCTTCTGTTTTAGATAGATTTCTGTAGTTTTTTTATTTATTCAGTTATTTATTTACCTATTTTTGTTTACTTGTCGAACAAAGGGGTATTTTTAACCATAACAATACCAATAGAAATCTATTCTATAATATTCTATTCCACTCTATGTTATTGTATAAACCTCTGTGTTAAGTGCCAAAAAACCTTACTGCTTTACATCACAAAAACTTAGATCCCTACCCTTAGTATGTATACCTAAAACAAAGTTGTAGAGGGGAGGAAATTAACCTAAATAAGCATTTTTATATTTCGTAAAATGTATTTTTTCCATGGACTCTTCATTTACAGTGGAATATTTTGCAACATAACTGATTTCTGCAATGAACAATGTGCAAATGAACTCAACTTGAATAGCATTTATTGTTCAAAAATCCCAAACAATCCAAATTTACCCCCCCCCCCACCCAAAAAAAACTTAATTTAAAATCTTGATGTCTTTTGAAACTATTTTTGTATTCATGCTTGTTGAATTAAACTTTAAGAAGCAAAACTTTTTCCAGGATTCTAAGCACACGAACACACTTCTGAAATTCTGTTTCAGCAGCACATGCTGAGATTGCAGGCAGGGAGGCAACCTGCAAACCAACGCAAAAACCAGTGGGAGTCAGCCAATTAGGTTTGCTTCAAACAATTATAAGCAATCAAGCTAAGACTTTACAGTAACTGGGTATTCAGTCAGAAGGCAGTGATGTAGCTATAAAAGTGTGAACACCATTTTGTCTTTGCTCGTCCTCTTTCTCAGAGGCCAAACAACCTACAGTACAGTTGAGGCATAATGAGCATCTGGTGTTTCCACTCTGTCTCAGTTTTTCCATTTGTCCTTATTTCGGCTGTTAAGCCCCTAACCTTCACCCCCACAAGACAAAAACAAACAACAGACCACTCATTCCCTCTTTTGTTTAAATATAGCCCACACACTGAGCATAAATATTTGAAAGCCCCAAACTGGAATTCACATATCACCAAATGAACACCACAAGCTTATTTGAAGTCATTGGAGAGAACAGCTTTTTACAAGTTTCATAGGCGGTAAGTTTTTTTTCAAATCTGTATTTCCCTCCTTACGGTCAGTGAGAATATTAATACTATGATTGCATTTAATGGTTAGAGGCCTATTTGAGTGGAGTCCAGCTGAGGAAGGTTGGCAGTTTCCTTCACTCTGAAACAAAGCAGCTCTAGAGTTCTGTCATTTTATGAGAGTCTTAAAGATGGGAAAGAACGGAAACTTTACAGATGATAGTGGCATTAGCCACACGTCTAGTCCACCCTTCTATAATTACCAGCGAGTGCATCTTCTAAAAATGACAACAATTAAGCTCTGTGAAAAAATGGCACATATATTTCCATTTTTTTTCTCCAAAATGTCCTTGGCAGCTGCTTCTCCAAATCTTTTTCCTCCTTTAACTGTCACAAAATAGCTGCAGCAATGTACTGCTGCGGAAGGGAAAAAGAAGCAAATGGTAAAATAAAGAGATGGAGTCAGAGGGAAAAACTGCGGCTCTTGAACACAGCAATTAATCTATTAGTCGGCGTGAATCAATACTCTCCGCCCAGCTTGGCAGCCTGACAGCTCTCAGGTGTAATTAAAATTGTAGCTATTGACAAATCAAGATGGATGGAGCACTTCTTGGCTGTTCTGCTCAGCTTTGAGGGAGTGATACATGTGTAAACGTGCACATATTTGTGTCTGTGCGTGCCACCTAAAGCAGAAGTGTCCTTGAGTTGAAGTCAAGCACAAGTGATGCTACGGGTCATAGCTCAGCATCCGGACCGCCATCTCACGGCGTCACCTTCCATTATCTCCGGGTTATTCCCATTAAATCAACTGTTAAAAGTGTTAAGTGATTTGGTCATGTGTGAAGTGCATCCATGCAATTGATAATCAAGATGTTAATCCAACTAATCTACATGTGGGGATCTGCTCAAGTGTTATAAGTGTACGAAAGGTTGTGCAAATTCTGCCGAGGAAGGAAATGAAAGATGGAAGTGTTAGACAACAGCCTTTGATTAGCCTCCAATTAATTGGCAATGCTGATATCACCTTTTTTCCTTTGTTTCTCCTGCATCGCTCCAGCTCTCTTTCTATGACATCTGTGAAGTAAATCATCTGACAGCATCATCTCAACAGTGCATAGTGTTTACATGAGGCATGACAGGAGTCAAAGGGGGCTCTTCAAAAGCAATAGCATACACGTCCGTGATCAATGCACAAATACCAGCTATGAACATTCTTGTTTGTCAGAAACGTAAGATGCCTTTCTTCTGTTGAAGGAATGATGCCTTAATTCTCTTGGGAATTGGCCCTTGAGCGTCAAAGGAGGAAAACGAAAATAAGAACAATGTATGCAGGATTTAAGCACCACTTTCAAAAAGGGTCAAAGAGCAGTCCTATTTAACAAAAAATAAAATTTGCATTCTATGTACCACAACATATTGGTCACTGTATGCTCCTGATTTTCCACTGAATTTCAGATTCAATTAATATACATAGCTCCCGAGGATTCACAGAAATGGAGCTGGGAAATCAAAAGTTATACAGACTCCATTTCACAGTTTACAGGATTTCAAAATGATGTCTTCATCACCAGTTATGGTCAACTGCCTGCTGATTAGTCAGCCATCAACTCTGATTACATTCCCTATTTCTGTGGAAGACAAAACATCCCCACAGTATGATGTTGTCACCCCCATGTTTCAAAATGGGAATGACACATGGCAAGGATGCACAATATAAAGTTTAAATCAGAGTGAGAAATCCTTCCACTCAATAAAACTGCAGAAGATTTTAAAGATGATGGGGGATAAACAAAAACGGATGCCAAAAACCTTTTCTTGTAAATAACTTTGAAAGCAAATAACGACATCACAATTATGCACTAGCTTGTCACATAAAATCTCAATAACATATGTTGGTTGAAACTCAACAGAAAAAGTAGAAGATGTGTTAACACTTTACATGTCACTACACCTGTATCAATGCTTATTTTGTGATATTTTCAAATTTAGCCGGTTACTTGCGGTGACAGATGGGACATTTGACGTTCTTTTTCTTGGAATTCCAGACTTTCCCAACAGATTCCATTCCTTCAAATGGCAAGTCTATCCCTCACATATTTAACACCTTACGCTTTGGACAGCTGGTACATTTTTGTCATTAAATTCTGGCATTAAAATGAGTAAAGTAGAAGGCAAGCAAATACAAGTATAGATGGTGCTTTGAAAAGAAATTCAGCTAAGATGACTTTAGATGCAGCTGTCTTACATGGGGGATTAGGGAACCTTCTGAATAAAAATGTGAAAGCGCTAGAAGGCATAAACATATTCAGATCTCAGTAAACGACTGAGTCTGAGACATCGCCTCTGAAAATAGAAAACAATTTCAAGACCCAAATGAATAAACATAGTCATTTCTTCCATAATGTCTGAGTAATAGCTCATAACATCAAGGTTATCCTCCCAATGCATCTGGATTCTGGAAGCAGAGAAAGTCTCACGTTCTAATAGTTCTCTTCATTCTTTATTATTATTATGTAGAGCAATGTGTTCTCTGGTCTAATCAAAGCATCATACAAATCAAAGTTAAAGCAATTACAATCTTATTCCCACCCTTTCAAATGGCAACAGCTGTTTCCTTTGGTCAAAATTGCAGCATAATTGCACACGGTAGCATATGGTTATGGCTGATTAATCCTACTGGGGGTGAAGGCCCCATTATTCCTGGATGGGATGGGTAAATAGGCAGCAGAACCAAGTGCTGGATAGAAGCGTAATGGGATGGCGAAAAAGGGAATGGGCCTTTGATGAGATGCCTGTTAAAGATTGTCAGAATCGATCAGGCCCTCTACCATCCCCTCATAAGCCATTAAACCCGATCTGGTTGTCATCCAGGTTCTCCTAGATGGAATTGTGACACTACTTCCAAACTAGGCAGAAAATACTGCCCGTTTAACATGAATCTCTTTTCAGTCTCAAAATTAATGGATCGGGAAATATAGAATTTCATGTCCCTTTACAATCTCAGTTGACATTTTTTGCAGGTCATTGCTGAGCAACTTAAAGCTCAAGTAAAGCTTTGTATGTTGCAAGATTTCAGAGGTGAGTGTTAAGACTGCTTACTGCTTTGTTGGCTTAAACTGACCAGCATTTCTCTACACAGCTACAATTATACAACACTCTGTCACACTAAACGCCTCCCAAAAGGGGCAATTACAGAGTTCAGAGGTGGTTTCCAAAGCCACCACTCATTCTCAAAACAGAATGCCTGGCAATCAAAAGCTTACTCTCCTTTCAATCTCGCCAAATGAGGGATCATGATGGTAAACAAGTCTTGAGTGATCATTCCTATTTGCATCCTTCCGTATGCCTGATATTTCACCTAAAGGCTGAAGACTGCAAATGCAGTAATGCTAAGGCCATTTTGGAGACAGTGAAAAATAACCATGCAGTAGATTTGGAGTAACGACGTCATAACCTGGCTCTGGACAACTGGGAACTATAGGTCAATTTGTTCCTACAATTTAAAATTGATTAAAAAAAATAATAATAATAACAGAGATAGTATAGTTGTAACAAAAGGTGTTGTACTGTCATTCAGCTTTGTATCATTGCAAAAAAACTGCAATATGTCCAAAATTCCCCGCTGGTTTAAATATACAAATTCAGCTGTTAATATAGCTGACAACATCCAGTCCGCAAAATCCAGCACTGAATACCAGGAGTTTGAGAACTTTGAGAGATCTTTCACTTTTTTCTAGGTTACCCAAACATGTTTGGCCACAATGTACACATTACTATTATTAGCTTGGAGCAGCTCAGTGTATCAAACTCGGTGTCACATATAAAACAGTTCAATGTAAGGACTTGTTGCCACTGAGAAGTTGTAAAAATTCAGCTGTGCACATACCTGTACGTGCGGACCTCCACGGAGTAAGCTACGCCCGAGAATGTGGGTTCTTTACATGAATGCACTTCTAGTTTCGACATTACAGTCTGGCAGTCTTGTAGACTGCTCAGGGGTCCGATCAGGTAGTGACACAGTGTACCGTAATGCTCTGAATATCCATTGGGCAGAACGGCTTAATTTCTTACCAAAGTCGTACTTACACATTTTAACAGATTTTTGAGTGCATTATACCAAATAAGCACAACGGAAATCATATATAAGGCACACTGGATTATAAGACGCACCATGAATTTTTGAGAAAATTTAAGGACTTTAAGTGGACCTTATAGTCCGAAAAGTACGGTAATTAAACACTCCAGTATCTTATAATGCTAGCTTCAATATATTACCTGACATCCACAACCAATTCTCATGGTTATATGCTCAGTTGGCTCAGTGCTACTGATGTCCTCTGTAAAAAAATAATTAAAAATAATAATAATAAAGGCTCAGAAAACCTTCAGATGCATTACATTAAAAACTGGTTGCATGCAGGACATCTGTATGTCATTGCGTAACAGCATTTTATTAACCCCATTAATATAACAGTAAAAGTTTAATGCTCTGTTTCAAACACTCTTCATACCAACCATTAATATAATTAACATAAAGCGACACACAAATGCTATCATGTTTTTACTGATAAAAGCCCAACAAAATAAAAAATGTGGGATTCTCCATACAGAACATCAGCGAACTGTAAATACATATGCATAAAAACCTGAGCTTCATCTTTAGAGCATTCTTCACACAGCCTGCACAAAGGAAAGACGTAATTGATGTACACAGACACAAGCTACAAATGGCACAGTAATCTCCGAGCAGGTGATCCAGCTTGCCCCAGTAAACGTAGCAATGCTCCCACAAATGATCAAACTGGATGTTCAAGCACATGACAGGAAAAAAAAGAATCAGCAATCTGATCTATTTGGGTCAGGACCCTTATTAGGATGTATGGCAGAACATTAAAATCTGCTTTTACTGCAAAACTCCAAAGAGAAACAATGGGATTCTCTGTTTTTTTGGACTGACAAGAACCCAAAATGGTTTTCAGTCCAGCAGGTCATTCAGCAACTGTGACCCTTGTTGATCTCGGTGCGCAGTGATAATTCCCAGGAAGCCAGACTGACCTCTTTTCTCAGCCTCAGAGACAACATTAATATCTATGAAAAGACAAACAGGACAGCTCTGGCAAACACTAACCAGACCCCTTTGTGTCATGTTCCAGGAAGCAGAGCGTAAAAATTAGTAGAGTTTAAAAGAGACTGTTCTTGGACAAGTTTGCCTAAGTACAGTACTTGAGTTCTAACTCTGTCCAAAACTCCCTGAGCTGAAGAACTTTTAAGGCAAAAAAATAACAATAAAAAAGAATGACACTGAAATGCTAACCTGTCCAGTCATATTGATAATGTGTAGCACTCTAGTTCTGCACATTATCAATCTGGGACTGCTCCATTTGCATCCTTTTGGGGAAAGGAGGGAATTTCAGCAGAGCTCTCTGAGCTGATTAGGTGAAGGACACCTAGTGTCTGCCTACCACAGGTTGGTTTTAGCCAATCACAGTATCAAAATAAAACATAGGCAGCAGGCATTATGAGAAACCACAAGAAGGTAAGCTGGTCAAGGTACTTCTTGCTGTTCTACTATCAAAGAAGAAATTGTGGATTCCTACAAAACAGATGTGATAGCAGCAGCTACGCATGCCTCCTCCTGCGCTGCCATCTTTGTGTTGGTTCGGCTGTGGGCTCAACCGCTTTTGCTTTGATTGCACCGGTATGTCCCGCCTTAAAACTCAATACTTATCTTGCGGGCAAGGTTACAAAAATTAAGCCATTTAAAACCCTTTCAAATTGAAATCAGCCTGCTGTTTTAAAGTTACAGAAGCTGTACTTTTGTGAGCTGGACTGGTCAAAAATATTAGGATCAAAGTTTACAAAATATAAAATGAGCTTAGTATATAATAATAATAATAATAATAATGACAATAATAATAATAATAATAATAATCACTACTGGCTGGAAATGAGAGAGTTTGTAAGCAAATGCAGTAACGGAGCAGATAGATGTGGAATGTTAATGATTATGTCTCGACATAACTTGCTGCACCCTCTGAGGAGCCCGGAGCTTCTGGCACTATTTGTTTTTTTATGACAAAGTTATAGTGAACTCATCTTCATTCATTGTATTAAAGTATAAAAGGCACAAGCACATATTTTTATTTTAAAGTGAAAAATTACCAAGAAAAAGCCTTAACGCACCCAAAAACCAGCTACTATATTATTGCTATTAATATTATTATTTTTACATGAATTACATGCAGTTTTTTTATCTATTTATGTGGTTCATATCATGAATAGGAGTTAATTGTGTGTTATTTTCTATTTTAGCTTATTTGGGTCTTAATTCATTCCTATAATCAGCTTGTCAATGCACTAAGTAGAAATCCCACCGACAGAGGGTTTTAGGGAGGTTGGTGGAACAGATGCTAAGATTGAGATCAGCTTGGCATTGATTGGTGGTTGGTGGGGGTTATGTAGACATGCTGCTTCAGGTCCCAGTGAAACATGCAATATAATACAATTAGTCCACCCACAGAGGCATGTTTTTGAAAAGATGTCAGATGTCATGAAGCACAAGTTTTTTTTTTGTTTTTTTTGTTGCTTGTTTTTTAGATATATACTATAGATGTGACAAGATTTATTGAGTCAAAATGTTCAAAATTTAAGGACAAAATATTATTTTGTAAATTATTTTGATTATATTACTAAACAATCCAGTTGGTAATGTCCAAACAGCCATTACTGGATATATTACCAGCCATTTCTAGCACATTAAAATTAGAATCCTGTAATCTTTGTAAAACTTTTAATCATGCTGCCTTACTTCACTACTGTGGCACTAGGTTTAGTTGTACCAGTTGGCCAATGCCTCAAACTGTGCATTGTACCATGCCTGTATTCAAAAAAACTTTTTAAGAAAAAAACTGTTAGGTTTTTAATTGACGAAGGTTAGGTTTTTAATTGACAAAGAGCCAACTGACCCAAGAGGGCTTTTAAACGATACAATGTCTGTAACTCAATTAAACAACCATTAACAAGAAGAAAACGAAAAAGAAATAACTTTTTGTCTTAATAATGGCTCTAATTGGGGTTCAATTAAGTCCTAAAACCTTAGAAATTGCTTTCTAAGGTTTTAGGATCTTTAATAAACTTCAAATAATTTGTTTCTTGCGTGTTTTTGATTCTCTTTAGATCAAAAAAAATATGATTTAACAAAATTTTACTTTTTCCAGTTAGTCAGGATGGTTTGGATAGTGTTTTCCCTTGTAAATTTCATTTTGTATATTTTGTATATGTTCTTATTATATTTGATGTGATGGTGTGTACGATTTTCACACTGGGGCACCATTTAGTGGAGCGTTAATTGAATTACAAACGACCTTGCCGTTAAGCACATCGTAACTACTACAGAACCAGCGTATCATACAGAACCAGAGTATCATAAATGGGACGGTGAACGGGGCTGATATCCCTCCGCCCTTCTGCGTACACACTCCCTGGCAGGGAGAGGGAGACAAACAACGGGAGGAATGAGTAGCTGTTGGACTACACTGCCCTGTTTCTAATATAATGACAAAAATAAACTTCATATTTATATTGATATAATAGCTGCGCCGATATTGACTCTAATTTTCTCCCATTTATTACTTCTTTTTCCTTTCTTGGTTACTTTCTCTTCCCTCTCGTTGGGCAAAGAGTATGGATGGTACTCCATTTCAACAGAAAGCGATAAATAGAACTATCTACGGTCGTCTTTGCTTGTTTTATACTCCACCGACAGCATGTTTTCGTATAGGAGAGAGATAGGGAAAAGGTGTATGGCTGACAAGTTTGACCCCTTTCGGCTACTGAAATCAGAAACAGCAACGCAACATGGCACCTCCCAGTGGGTGCACCGGCCCCCATGTATTCATAAACAACTAATTCTAAGTTATTAGAACGCTTTCATTGTTGATTTGATGTTATTAGATTTTGCCAGAATATGTATTAATTAGGGTTGGGAATTGATAAGATTTTCACGATTCCGATTCCCTTATCGATTCTGTGAAACGATTTGATTCCTTATCGATTCTCTTATCGATTCCAATTTGGGGAAATTTTTTTAACCTCTTAAA
Source organism: Fundulus diaphanus (assembly GCA_037039145.1). NCBI lineage: Eukaryota > Metazoa > Chordata > Actinopteri > Cyprinodontiformes > Fundulidae > Fundulus > Fundulus diaphanus. The sequence continues at coordinate 18,773,728 of CM073143.1, read as the reverse complement.
CAAAAATAGACATGGTATTAAGCATTTAAAGTAATACTAATTTAACATTTTAGAGACATAAAAAGACAACAAATAAACATTAAAGTACGGTTCATAGGTTGGGTTGAGTATAAAACTCATCTTTAGAACCAATCTCTGCTCAAAATGGTAATCTGCACCGCCTAATCTACTTTCAGCAGTTATCATCAGTTATTGCAACCGTAAACTGCAGAAAATACAGGCAGAGCGGCTCCTTCTGAGTTTACTCTCTGCTCCTGTCAGGATGAGCTGCAGTGCATTATGAGGCGGAGGGATATTTCATCGTCACTTAGTTTAGAGCCCAAACAATCGACTTCACTTTCAGAAACAAGCCCAAAAAACTGCAACCGGCAACTAATGAAATTTACAGGCGACTTTAGAAAAAATAAGACCAAAGTCGCATAAAATAGGTGGGCTTCGCAACAGTGAGCATTCTATCGAAGTGTGTCATATCACTTCGCCGCTCTGGTCGGTAAACAAATGTTCCGGCAAATTCTACATTATAAAAAAAGAAAAACCTACCGAAAACTCTTGCTCTCATGTCATCTTGAAGACATTCTTCTTCAAAATGTTGGCTACAGACGACGTGTTTTCTCTCTGGCCAGAAGTTCGACGGCAAGTTGGCAATCCAACAAAAGAGCCCGTGGTGGATCATGAATCGGAAAGGTAAAAAATGTTTTTTCCACTTTTACCCGATGTATTGGAACATCCAATTGCCATGCACTTGGGCATTGTTGCTTCAACAATAGCTCTCGTGAATTTCAATGGTCCTCTCGAAATCCAAAACAACTGTTGTTGTAGAGCGCAGTGCCTTACCGCGACATTACGTCACAGGATGTGATGTCGGGCAATAATGGCCACCGCCATACACAGTGATCGAGATGACAATTTATGCTTTTATTTTCTTATTGATTAACGCTAAATTCATTAAATCACCACGAACGTATTAGTTTTAGGTATAGCTAATGATCCACTGATTTTTCCTTGTTGACCGGACTTTCGATCGCTTTACCCGATGGGACGCCATTTTTTTGTTTTGCTTTTCTAGACTTCTGCCTGGTCACGTCGTACTTGCTTACTGAATGCCGTGTGCGTAACTTGCGTAAAAAACGTGACATAAGTCGTGCTGCCCGGCTCTGGTGCTGCCTGGAATCGATAAGAGAATCGTTAAGCGAGCTACCAAACGCTGCCATGGAATTGGAACACACGGAAACGGTTCTGAACAGGAACCGGTTTTGGATTCCCATCCCTAGTATTAATAAAAGCAATACTTGATTTTTGCCAATTAAAAGCCAAATTAGTTACGCACTGCCCCTTTAAGGATCTGAAACATTTGTGTGGAAAAAATCTTTAAGGAGGTAAATACTTTCTCACAGCTCAGTGTGATAATCAATATTAAAGAAAGACATCTTGTTTCTTGGCAGTAGCAAAATAATGAGCAATTATTAATTTAATAAATCAATGACAAATTGTTGATTTTAGTTTTGATACTAAAAATTGCGGATATCAAAGTCTCATAATACCCCAAGTCTAGTTAAATGTGCAATAATGTCTACATTTACAAATAGCTATACTCAATAATAAACTATAACTAAACTATACTAAATAATAAACTCAACAAGTAACTAGATGAGATGTTTTTTTAATTCTTTATTATTTCCTTGAAATACAGAGCTGCTTCCTATCTGAATCAGGTAATGTAAAATGGCATAACAAATTACATATGCTCCAATTTGGCGGTGTGTTTTGGTGTAGATTAAACCTCAATTAGGCTTGAGACAAAGATGCCTTACACAAATGCATGCGCTTCTACACTTGCTTCCACTCCCTTCTCACTAACTAGCTGATGCAGCATCTTCACATAGTAAAAAAAGGAAAAAAGTGACAAGTTTAAAACTATTTTTGAAACATACTTTCAATCATTAATAAGGACAAGGTTTCTGCACTTGCACAGTGAGGCAAATGTTTAAATTACCCTTTTTGCAGCCTTGTGAATAGCAGCAGGGCATACGTGAGTACAAAAAAAATTGGTTGTTACGACCCGTTTCCTTCATGTAAGAGAATGTGTGAAAAAGGAATAAGCTGTGTTTACAGCAATCAGTTGTCGGAAGTTTACTCATGTGGTCTTCAGATTCTTTCATCCTGAGGCTTTGCCTCTGGCCTGAGCCAAACTAAGCAGGGAATAAACACCAGTCAAGTGATTAAAGAACAAACATAGGGAATGTGTCAGATGAGGAACATGTATATTTTTACATCAAGATGAGATTGTCACTGAGATTCTGTCAATCTGTCGACACTCTCCACCTCCTCCTCCTTCTCCCTGTCACATAATCACACTCTTGTCAAGAGACATTTCTTGCTTTGTAATTTAAATCGATCTTGCATACAAGTATTCCCCTTTGCTTAGATAGTTTTTCTTGTAGTTAACCTTCATTTTAATCAAAAGCCATACAATTGTGAAAACATACACAGTTTGCTCCCAAGAGAAGGTAAAATATGTGTGCCAGATTGCATACCTTAAATACCCATGTGTAAGTTAACATCTTTGACAAACACTGGAAATATTTTGCGGAACTACACCAAAACAGAACAGATTATTGGACTTAACCTTTTATCACATGATGCCAAACTTCTGAACAGAACAGCCGCTGGGACCTTGGAGTAAGGGTGACTCTCTGTGTGCCAGTTTGGAGTTTGCCTCCCTGGAATCCCTAACCTGGTGGCTGGCTCTTGGATGGGGGTAGGGAGGAGGGTATGTGTGCTAAGTTGCCATCAAGACTCCACCAGGGCACCAGCTACCTAACTCAATCCCTCTTGTCACGTCCATGACCACACCAAAACAACCATGAATGAGACCCCCAGGGACCCCCTAGAGCTTCCCAAAGACACCAAGATGGAGTCCCCGCAGACTATCTGCGGCAAAATCTCCAATATTAATGCACACCATTTTAGACATACACTTCTGCATTCATTCCAATATTTCACATTACCACAGACACACATTTATGTGTGGTAATGTTGCCCGGCTCGGGCTGTATTGCTGGCGATGCTGATGTGGCTTCTCGACCGGGGGGCTGCTGCTCCTGTGCTTCCCTGATGATCTACCTCTACATGATTATAGCTTCCCTGGAGTGATACCTTGTGTCTGTCCGCCTGGGACTGCTGCAGCCTCCCAGAGCCAGATCCATCAGTCGTGTGCTGCTCTTGGGTGTTGTGTAATGAAGGACTTCTACCATTCTCACCACTCTTACAACTGTGCACCCAGAGGACAAACTTGCACACCTACTAAACAAACACACACACACACATATATATATATATATATATATATATATATATATATATATATATATATATATATATATATATATATATATATATAAAGCCACACACACAGAAACAAATAATGTAAATAGTTGATGGTCATGCAAACCATGCTACTAGTATATCAATGTGGCTAGCCTACTTTAATGCTGGATTAATGGTACCTTAATTAGGATACCCGTATTAGATATCCTTTTTGTAGAGCTAAACTACCCTAGCACATGTAACCAGCTAAAATGCTGTGACAGGGCAGGTGAAAAAAAGAAGTAGATATTAGGGGCCAAGAAATGCACTGGAAAAACAACCACACCCTTGACAACATACACAATGTATCTGGCCCTGCTTTGAATTCTCAACAACAAAGCCAAGCCACTCCACAAGTCCCAGGTTATTGATTCACTGGTAAGACCCAAACATGCTGCCACCATAATAATAAAGCAACACAATCTTGCTGTGGAGGTGTTGTGCATGCTCAAGAAACTGTTAGGGTCAGTCTGGCCTGAAGGAGAGTCAGCTATGTTGCTACAAAGAACATTTGCCTTCTAGTTAATTTTTATGTCTTAGGGCAGGGGTGTCAAACATACGGCCCGTGGGCCGGTTCCGGCCCGCCGAACAATTTAGTTAATTGCATTATCATTATTCTACTACTACAATGGGAAAGTAGAAGATGAAAGGAAGAACAAGAAGAAAAAAAAGAAAAGGTGAAAGAAAGAGGAGACAAAGGGAAGAGAATGATAAAACAATTATTGAAAAAAACGTACTTCGTTTAATTGAAAATCTGCAGTTCCTATATTGTCCACGAGGGGCGCTGTGTTTTAATCAGCAGATGGTAGCACTGAGCTTCAGATGTGGAAAATTGATTTTAAATAATTTCTTAATTTTTATCTGTTTGATGTATTTTGTTATGCAGGACAGTGTTTTTAAGTTCCAAAAAATGTGAATAAATGTTTTTCAACATTGTACAATCAATCACTGTGATCAGTTCTTATGCATAATGCACAGGTAAATGTTTAACTGAGTAAAAGTATTGTTGAAATTGCACATACTTTTCTTAAAAACGCTGAGGTTATTCATAATGTATTGTGTAAAAGTGAAATTCATTTAATATAAAAATCAACAAGTCCACTTTTATTAGTTCTATTTAATCTTGCAATGAGTTTACTCGTGTGGCCCTCTTGAGATCAGATTAAGCTGTATGCGGCCCCTAAACCAAAATGAGTTTGACACCCCTGTTTTAGGGTGATGTGCTTCCTGAGTAAAGGAATTCCTCATTTCAACTAGTCAAGAATGAGTCTTGCATTTCTGCATTTCTGTTCTAAACAGAAATGAGCTGATCAGAAAGGTGATGCCAATGGCTGGTTTTTGTGAAGCTTTGACTTGGCCATATCAATCTTGGTAGATTCCATGCGCTGTTTAAGAACTATGTGATAAGAAGAATTAAAAAAATTTTTTTTCCCAAATCCTACCCTCTGGAAGAACTTAATTATTTACAACACTGAAAATATAGGAAGCCTTGCAATTATCTTTTTTTTAGTTTATCTCGTTTTATTGTATATGGGTATGTGTTTGAAAAAAAAAAAAAAAAAATTCACTGAAAACAGTGGAAAATTCAAAATATAAATTTTGAATTTTTATATTTCTGTTTAAGAAAATGAGATTTGTTCACTTAAAAAAATCAGACGGACAGTGTGCACACAGAAGACAAGTTTCTGTTTATTTTAAACAATATTTTTTTTTAACTTAGGAGAAGCTCAGAAACCAGTATTTGTTGGAATAACCCTGAATTTCAAACACATTGTTCATGTTTTGTCATGCTTTCCACGGGTCTTTCATATTGCTGTTTGTTTCATGCGATCACCTAATCATAACCTCATTAATTAATGTGCAAGAGAAGTGTCCTTGAGCAGGAATTCCACAAACACCGGAATGGAACTACGATCATACAAGTAGAGATTCTGAGTTCAGCAAAGAAAATGTGATAGTCTCTTAAATTGTTAGGGAGTAAACATGAGGTTAGACTGACTGTGTGTGAGAGAACAGGATTTTAATCTTCTAAAGAAAGAAAAAAATTATTACAACTGCTAGCTGCTTTTATCGTCTTATATTTTTGACTACCATTACTAAAATACCTGTTTCTGTGTGTACTCCATAAAGAATGCAGATCTGTAGCTTCACATAATAATATAATAATAACATTTTAGAAACGAAGACAAGCTAAAAAGCTAAAAGCTCAAAACGATATAGCAAGACATTTTTGCTGTTCCTGTTCAGCCTTCCTGTAATCTTCTTTAGGTGTCTCTCATGCTCTTTCAGCCAGAATGATCTACAGAAAAAAGTATAATTTCTTTACAGGTTACATCGCTATGCTTCATTTGACTATATTTTTAACAATTTAACTGACATGGTGAATAGTTAACTCTAAATCTTCTTAACTCAGTCACAGCTTTCACACTAACGAGCGGTGTTGTCAGTATGAACTTGTGGCCTTTGCATTTTGCATCTTCACTACCTGGGAAATAATAATAATAATAATTTTGAGCTTTCAAATGGCCAGTCACCAACCTTGGCCAGTGAAGTAGAAGATTAACAGCCAATATTTTTGGGCTCTCTGGTGCTGGATGTTATTCCTGAGCATGCATTTGCAATTTGAATTTAGCTCTGAGCGTGTATTAAAATGTAGGGACTGAGACAAGGTCTCAATTGAAACTCTTTGTTGCCTACACTCAATCTTATTGGAAACCTAAATCAATAAAAATCAGTCCCACTTCAAAGAACTCTTGAATTGCTTTCCAGTGACAAATAATAAAGAGCTTTCTTTGGATTTATTACTATACAGGCCTTGGGTGTAGAGATTTCTGCCATTGAACGTTGCACAGTGAAACTGTGGACAACCCTCTGAGAAATCTATCACTGGACTTTGACCATGAGTTTTCCTGCCAGCCCTGAATACTAAAAACGATATGATGTGACCTTTTGCCAAAGCACTGCAGCAAGGATCTAGGACATGCTCAAACCCCCACCCACTTCCCCCTTATTTCAGAAAATCATTCCACAGTACACAGCTGCTACAAGGAAAAGAGATCCCAACTCTGTCAATTAGGATGACTGACAAATCAGGACATTTGTAGTCTGGAGACATCCTCTCACCCCTGTCTTCACAAATCATTCATAGTCTAACATTGATGAGATCTTTCTCGGACGCTTCTCTTCTTGTCACTTTGCCCATTTCCACTCATTTTAAACATCAAGAGTGGCTTTTGGAGTTAAGAAGGGGGAAAAATATCAATAATTTGTGCTTAAAGTGCCACTTCAAGCAAACACAGTCCTTCCGATATATTCCAAGTCATGACATGATGAATTTGGAGACTGGCCTCAACAACCTCTATGCACAGCCAATCAAGCAATACACAATGATGATAGCAGCGAATGAAAACTGAATATCACCAAAATGCATAATTGTTACATCAAGTATGGGTGGGCTGATTGGGCTCACTGCTCCTACCAGGCCACAAAGTTGCACAGCTAATAGTGATAAAAAGCGGCAATTTAAGAGTTTATGTTTTAAATAAAAGTGAAAAGTGTTTGCCAACAGCAGGAAGTATGATCCTAAATAGTGAATGACCTGTCAGAGTAATAATGGTAGCTGAGGGTTTATGTCCGTCTTACTGGTGTATCTGAGAGTGCTGTATGGCCAATATAAATCTTTGATGTGTTGCTGCTAGAGAAAAAACAATTATGATATTTCTGGACACTATCAATTTCCAGTTTTCTTTTAGATCTGACCTGTCAACTCCAACCAATTAGTTTTTTGTTTGTTTGTTTTTTCAATGTGCTATAGCAAAAGAAAAGAAAATTATGCAGCAGGTTATTTATAGCTAGATTATAGCTTTGAATACAACAAAAATAAAGGAATTACAAGATTATCCCCATTTATGCATCAAAGCATCCATCCCTTTATCTGATCTTTATTAAACTCAATAAAATGTGCGAGGGTACAATTCTGTTGCTCGTTGTGTTTAAAATCTGAAATTGGTGGGAGTTTTGATTAGACTAGATAATAACACGAAAAGTTTTATTTTTCAGCTAAATAACTGGTGCACGTCTAGTTTCATGTAACCAAATCTGTTACATGTTTTAGTCTGTTACATGTTTACAAGCATACTACTGGTTCCACATGTTCTTGATCCGATGAGAATTATTTACACTGTCTCTCACATGCTAATGTCTATTTGCAAACTTTAATTTCTCAGAGAATGTTTGTTTGGACATGCATGAAAATTGCACAGTTCTGTAACTTGAAGGTTTAAATTAATTGCACAGTATTTTACATCATACTGTAAACTGACTGCTACCGGTCTGGTTGTCCTGAGCATCGATTAACTTGAACATTTAAACTTGACCATTTCAGTTTTTGATAAGGACTTTTTGCTGACTTTTTAACTTCTCAGTGTGATACATTCTTGCAAATGCACAGTAATCTACATGGTCTGTAACAGGACTGCTATCTGTCTTTTTGACTCGAACGTGAATCTTATCAAGTGCTAAGGACTTTTTGCATGCTTTAAGCTTTTCAGACATCTCAAGTGTTGTTAGTGCAATAAAAAATAAAAAGTGTAAACATTATATCTTGTTGTGAATGCGTGTTATATGTAATCTATGTGCATTGTGAGCCGGTGTCTCACCAACATTTCATCATGGTAACACATAATGACAAAAAAGATTCTTGATTCCAAAATCAGCTCATCGATTTCGGGTCGTGTTATGACTCCAGCTTTAAGATATAACTTGGAAATTTCCACAAGCAAAAAACAAATAATGCTCAGCCACCATACAGTGATTAAGGGACATCAATACCTCCTCCATAAAGAAGGGACTGTATTCTGAAAAGAACCTGCATAGAATTATTATTGTTATCATTATTTTTTGCTTTTCTTAGTTTATTTTAAAAATCAAATACAGATGAAACAGTCTGTTAAAGCCACTATGATGGAAATGCAGAGCTTTGATTCATGTCTTGACTTTTCTGCAGATTCAGATTTATTATTTTCTCTAAAAAGATGATTAGACATTCTAAAAGAAATTATCTTTTTTGAATAAGTTAAAGTTCTGTGAACAGTCTTTTTCATTTGACTGCTTTATTTTGAAAAAGCAGCTTATAAAGGACAAAATGTCACAAGCCTTGCTTCTCCTGGAAATTGTGTTTTTCTGAAAGTGCCACACAGGGAATATCTGTACGTATCTTTGATTATGTGACTTATTCTTTCTTTTTGGGGGGTGATAATAATGCATTCAATTTTACATTCTTCTGAAATCCTCGAGAGATTCATCCACACTGTATGTATTTCATCACAGTGAAACATTTTCAAACCAATCTCCTAAGAGATTAAAAACCAAGATGACACTCTTGACTTTTACTTATTTTAATCATAGTGTGTTTTTATGTAAAGGCTAAAAACAGGCCACCTGTTTTAACATTTTGTCAACCTTTAAATGGCATGAAATGAAGTTTTTCTACATGTCATACCTCTGAAATAAAGAAGACTTAAACAAAGCTCAAATCAAAGCAATCAACATGTCCACTTTGGTTAGCATTGTGCTGCTCTGGAACAGAAAACAAAAAGGAAAGACATTAGCAATGATCTTAGAGAAGCAGTTGTTGCTGCCCATGAATCTAAGAAGCATTTCAAGTAGAGATGCACTGATTATAGTGGCCAATTTCAAAGCTGCTGCTAGATATTTTGGCTGATTCATAATACTTTTTAAGAATTATAATGTAAGAAAACATAATTTAAAAAAAATCAAAATTATTTGGGCTTGTTTAACACAAGGGACCTCGGCAGTAGCCCTGTCAGGATAACAAATTTTGCTAGATAATGTTTCGAAAAAATTATCACGATAAACCATAATATTGTTATTTGGAGACCTTTTTCAACTAATATAATAATAAAAACATAAAAAGCATAAAAACACAACTATATCCTCTCAACATACAAGCTCAGATAGATTAAGCTGTTGGACGCTGTCATTCAACTTAAATCCAAAAAAACTCCCACACTGCAGTGGTCGTGTTCGGCTTTGACACCAATTCCATTTTCTTTTCAAACTAGCGTTTCTCTGGGTCTTCCTCACAAGGTTCTCATGCTAAACTTTGAGCTTGTGCGTACCTAACACAAGATTTAACTCCTCCAACACTGAGGAAACAAAAGGGAGGGGTGACTAGATACCGGTGCACCGTACTAAAAACTTTTGTTATCCAGTCTCAGAGAGGAGAGGGAACCACTAGGGGGAAAAAAGCAAGCATACATACGCAAATTATCGTCCTTATTTTAATTAATCATGTGATTAAATTTTATCGTGCGATTAATCGATTTATTGCTTATCGTGACAGGCCTACTAGGCAGTCATTAGCTATGTTTATTTACATCAATAATCAGAATAGAAATGCTGGAGATAGACACCAGCACCCCTCGCGCCCCCATGAGGGATAAAGCGAGTAAGAAAATGGGCGGATGGATGGAATAATCAGAATAAAGGGCTGATCGGACTAAAAATACATAATATCAACACGGCAATCAGAATATTGTGATCAGATTAAGATCAATCAAAATTAAGATGTATTCTGAATGAGACGGGTGGTTTATGCTGATCCTTAATCCGACCAGGGTCCATCTAAACACTTGTTCTGATCATGTCATTGGGGCAAAATGCCCTGACTGCGCATGTGTATGCTACAGAACGTCAACATGACATATTTCCGCCATCAGTGGCTGGACAAAGCAAAATGTTAAGTTCCCCCGTGCTTTCCTCCTGTAAGGAAGAGCCATAGCATGTGCTGCTAAGCCTGTAGTTTAATTAGGGAGTGCAGTAACGTCTCAACCGTTGTTAGAACCTGTCCGGGGACAATTCGGGATGCTCAAAAGACACAATGAACAAACTTCTACATTTATTTAATTTTTTTCCAGGCATAGACAGAAGTAAAGCTACTTCTTCGTCTTTTTAGAAAGAAATATGACAACTTTGCGCTTATCAGAGTGCTTTTACGGTGCATGTAAACACACGTTGATTTTGTGGCCATATGAACGAGGTATTTGGATTTTTTTTTCTTTTTCAATCCAAACACATTTCAGTCCAATCGAGGAACAGTGTGCATGTACTGTAAGCCTAGTTATTGAGTCAACCATCTCTCTGTATATAAACGTATTTCACGGTCAAAGATGACCTCATCAGTCCAAACTGGGTCAAGATTTCTCTACAGCACATGCAATACCGTATAATTCATACAGGAAAAATAATTATTACACCAGCTGCTAAAGGTGGTTTTACAGGCTATTGAATCATGTGATGTAATAAGTTTTTTACATAATTTCTTTCTATTTTGTCTTCAGCTGTGCTATATATAGCTGGAGCTTGTTTGGAATCTGCCGTGTTGTTATACACTTGAGGTTAGATTTAAATATCTGTGTAACCTGCTAAAGACTATATTATCTTTGTAATGTACTAGAAATTAAAGAGGATGCACTTTCTTTTTTATATGACTGTATTGCCAACTCCAATATATGGACCTCCCCTGCTGCTCTAAGATCCAAAATAGATTTGTTAGAAAATACAAAACCAGCAGTCGAGCCCAGCACCGTCTTGGCTTGAACTCATCAAATGAACTGAGACACCAAAGAGACTTATAACTGCCATTTTTAACAACACATTTGGAGTAAATTTAGATGATGCACACTTTGAAGAAAACTAAAGGTTGTACTTGTGTGTCAGAAACTAGACAGAAAGTTTAGGTATTAAAGTGTCTTTGTTTAAAGCAAAAAATACTTTAAGAATCTTGATTTGAACATCAAAACGGCTGACAGTTCAAATGTACATTTGCCAGCCATGAGACGAGTGAAATATATTTATTAGTGCAAATACTTTTTTTTCCCTCTTCCCTCCTGTGCACAATTATGATGACTGACGAGATCCAATGTTAAGGCACAGAAGTTCATCTCTTTCTGCTCAACAAGCCCTAAAGGAAGACTTCATAGGCCTTTGGTCTGATGAAGGCCATTCTCCCGTTGTTAAAAAGCTGTTTCAGTGGACTGGTCATTAAAATGTGGCGGGCACCAGCCGACACGTCCATCCAGAGGCATGCTACTCGCCTCATCATGTTCTTTAATCATAGTGGAAAGAGAGCAGCCCACACTGGGGTCACTTTCAACGAGCCGCACTCTGAACGGTCTGAAGAGAGTCCAATTAAGTCCTACATTTTCTGACCCGGGAGCGACTATGTAATGGTATCTGAGGGCCATGGCTCGATGGACCGAGCCGAAGGAAAGTAAGAGTGATTGGCAGCACTTCATCCCTGACTTGAGCAGTAACGTGTCTTTCCATGCCCCTGCACAGCCAAACGAAAGCACACAGCAAAACCCTTCTGCCCAGGCTGCCGCTGTGCGTAATGTGTTCTTATTCAGCTCGCTTGGTTAAATAAGCATACCCAGGAAAAAGAGAGCAGGCGACAGCAGCCAGGAACCAGGCAGCAAGTAGAGATATGGTTACAGAGCGAGAGAAAACAATAATGTCAGGACTCTTAATCCCTGGGAGACACTAGTTATCAATCTCCTGTAAATGTCAGGCACCTGGATATGGCCTCATGAATGATGGATATCTTCCCTGTTTTTTTTTTCTTCATCTTTTTCTACGTTGTATTATTGAGTGAACCGCAGCATGAGCTCAAAGTCTATCTTGAAAAGTAATACGCTCTCTGCACAGTCACAGCAACACTTGAATCCCAAATAACCAATTGGAGGAAGAGAAAGGCAAAAAAAGTTTTTAATTCCACTAGTGTCATGTCAGTGTCACCCAGGATTGGTAAAAATTGGGGGTATCCAACATCTGGAAGAAATGACATTGTAGTAGTCGTGGAACATTGACAATATCATTACTTATCAACAAATTTGTAACACTCTCCAATACTCAGGATCTGAACAATCATCCTGAGCTTTACTATTTTGGATGTATTTCATTGGTGGAAATAAAGAGCAGTGAAAGGCCATCAAACTGACAGAATATGTTTGGTAAGCGGAGTTTGAAAACATGTTACCTGAAATCTTTCCCCTATTATATCTTGCATCCAAGCAGTCATTTGCAACTGTGATATTGCATACATTGTAATTGGATTTGATTTACGTACCACAGATTTAGCAAACAAATGTGCTCTGGTTCATTAATTTGCTTTATACCATGGTCTGGGTGAATCCTCGATTCTGATTTTAGATTTGATGATTTTAGATAGAAAGAACTAAGAAATAATGACGTGAAGAACTAAAGGTATATTTTTAGATGGACTATGGTATGATGTCACACACACCATCACTTTGTGCTGTTCTCCAGTCTCTTGCTTACATAGCTGGGCCGGCCGTGCATGCCTGAGCATGCACGTACGTGCATGTGAATGGCTGCCACTCAGGGCTTAGACCCTCCGTGCCCATAAAATTCCACTACCAGGAACAAAATGGCGGAGAGCACGCCCATCGGATCAAAACATTCTCTTGCTAACAGCATTATAAAGTTATAGGTTACTTACTTACTAAAAATATTAAAGTAATAATAATTGATTTAATATTTATTTATTTTGTAAATGAAGAATTATGCCCTTCAAGGTGTTTTATTATCAGAAATTAATGGACTTTGCAGAAGTAACCATCCTCCATGTAGTCCATTAATTTCTGATAATGGACACCTCGTCGGGCATTATCCCTTACATAACGTAGCAGTTAGGCCAGGCATGATTTACAAATAGCGTCCACCCCCTAAAATTTAAGTTCAATATTGCTTATACACCATGTTAGATATATTGCACTAAGAACTGTTGTCAACCAGTATTATACCAAGCATTTGACAATGAAGACTTTGGTAAATTGATTTAATGTTGCGTAGGTTAGTACTTGTTGATATGTAATGTTTATCTGCTTAAAATTTTATTTATTTGTATATTTTTTCTTGATCTTTTATTTATTTATTTAGGTTTGTTTTTCAACATTGGCTAATGTCATAATATCATTTGGTCAAAGTTTTATGTGTTGGTAGAGTGGTGGAGTTGATACATCTGCTATTTAGGAAATTTTGTATGGTGTAAGGTCCCTGTTCTATTAATTATTATCACAAGTAACCGACAATCCCATTGCAACAACACTCAATGGGATCGCACACGTATAAAACTCCAGTCCTTGAGGGCTGGCGTTCTGCAGCTTTTAGATGTGTCTCTGCTTCAGCAAACCTGAACCAATTATTAGGTCATTTGCAGGACTTTCTGGAACTTGACTGCATGCTAGTTATTTCAGCAAACTAATTTAGATATATTGGATCAGAGACACATCAAAAGGTTACTGGACACTGGCCCCATGAGGGATGAAGTTTGACACCCTTGCAATGAGGCATTTGGATGTGGTGAAGATGTATTTTGCTAAATTAAAAATGACCACCAGAATGGTAAAAAAAAAAGGGGCTATAAATTAGTTCGAACATGGCATGGTTGTTGGGGCAGGAGAGGCTGGTCTATTGTACTGGGAGTATTTCAGAAACTGCTGATCTACTTGGATTTTTATCTCCAACATCACCCCCGGTTTACAGAGATTGGCCAGAAAAAGAGGAAATATCCAATGAGAAGGAGTGGCGGAAACGAAAATTGTCGATGTCCGAGGAGAATGGGCAAACCCATTCCAGATGGCAGAAGGCAAGGCAAGGCAAATTTATTTGTATTGCACAATTCAGTACAGAGACAATGCAAAGTGCTTTACAGAGACAATGCAAAGTGTCTCTGCAAAGCACAGAAGGACAACTGTAGCTCAAATACCCACTTATCACAACCAGAATGTGCAGAATACAATTTCTGAATGCGTAACATGTCAAACATTTAAGCAGATGGGAAGGAGATGCTGAAAACCACAACAGGTACAACTCTGTCAGTTAAGAAAATAAAACCGAGGATACAATTCACAATTTCTCCAAAACTACAATAACAGATTGGAACATTTCCTCATCCAATGACTCAAATGGAGCTTAAGCGGAAATTCAATGGGGTACCGCGCACGTGACGTCACCGCCTCAACAGCAACGCCCCTTTTGCCGCTTAGGTAGGACAAACCGATAGAGAACGCACGTAGCAACCAGCAACAGAACCAGCGATATGACCGACTTTGCAGCCATTAAACTTTCCCAAGACGATGTCCCAGGCGCACGGTTTACTGGTCGCACTGTCGAAGAACACACCAACCTTCAGCTCAAACGATGGCTTGAGTGTCGAGGGCTTAAAAAGACCGGAAAACGGGCCGAGTTGATCGAACGGTAAGCTTTGTTTTGTTTTTTCCTGCGCGGTGGTCATGGCGTCATCGGCCGTTTTTTTGTTTGTTATCACCGTCCAGGGATCGGTATATGTTTAATGTTTGTCTCATTTGAAATGTTTTTGAGTAGGCTATCCTGGTAGCAGGGTATCATCATGTTAGCGCCTGCTACCATGATAGCCTATATGCTATCATGGTAGGAGGCGTTTCATTATTAACATCTCGGCCACCAAAATAATCTTACCTGTTCACTACTTGATGTCGCTGGAATTGGGTCAGGATGTTCTTCGGTTGTGCCCTTTCCTCCGACAAAATGCTTGCTACATATGTAGGCCGACCGCACCGATGGACCAAGCGCACACATTTCTCCTTGGCACTCTTGAATTTCGGGAAAGTAATGAAGAAAACATCCTTCATATGCGGCCGATCACCGTAACTCGAGTCGCTGTTGCACGTTCCATAGCAACAATGTTTATAAACAATGGTCTTAGATTTTGGAAAAAGCAGTCTTTTAAACAGTACAACCTAGGCTAACGCACGTCTCTTCTACAGCAAAACAGCGGCGGATTTGGGAGTTTGTCCTACTGCGTACCACGTGATGTGACGTCATCGTGACGTTACGTTTCTAAAAATAGCTCGCTCGCGGTACCCCATTGAAGAAACTCTATTGCCTACCTCCATCCAATCAGAGACTCATTCGCCTCCGATGCAAGCCAATCAGCTTTGAACTGCTCCTCCACGAAGCCAATCAGCGTCCTGGGTTCATCTTAAAAGAACTTCAAATCCACATCTCAGCCTGCTACCCAGCCAAGCGCAAGCAGTGGCTGCACAATGTCTGATTTGGACTCTGATGACTTGATTCAACCCACCTCCATCCCCTTCTCCACCATCGTAGCCAAGCTCCGTCTGGCTTCATATGGTGCTCCTTTAACCTCGTCCCTATCAGAGTGTAATTCCTCCCGGACTCTTACTGCATTCCCTGTCACATCTCAATCGGTCCGGCAGAAGACCGCCATGTTGAGCCTGGTTCTGCCAGAGGTTTCTTCGCAAAGGGGAGTTTTTCCTCTCCACAGTTGCTTCATGCTTGCTCATCATGGACAGTTCATGCAAACCTGTGTTTATCCAAGTTGGACATCTATCTTTTGGGTCCCCGAGTGAAGCATTGGTATCAGCTCACGCAGTCTACTGGATCCCACCAATTCAGCTCAAGTAGATCATCTCGCAAACCAGCCTCTATGGACTAAACCAACTTCATCTATCTCCACTCCACCACCAGTTTCAAGCCTGGGGGGGAACATCCCTATTCTCATACACCTGCTTATGCATAATGAAGTATAATTCAGCGTGAATATTGTGAAATATTGTATCAATAAATTCTTCTAATTGTCTCTTCTTTCCGTGTGAGTTTTTCAGATTGAATTATTAGCTGCAACATTTAGATGGTAGAATTCAACACAATCAATATGAAAGCATGGATTAATCTTTACTTTTATGAACCGTTTTGACTGAATATTTCCTGGGCCCACTTTGGACCCTTTAGCACACAGTGAGCATTGTTTTAACACCTCAGTCTACATATTGTTGATGAACATTTCCACCCCTTTATGACCACAGTCTACATACTTTTCTGAGGGCTACATGCAGCTGGATAATGCATCATGTCAGACAAAAAGTCTGTCTTGAACTAGTTTCTTGAACATGCCAAATTCATAGTACTCCAAAGTAACCAGATCACATCCACTTTTTGAGATGTGGTGGAATGGATTATTTGCATCATATAGGTGTAGCAACAAATCTACAGCAACTAAGCGAACCTAACACAATTATCCAATGTTCTAATAATAAATAAACATTACATTACAAAGAAATGAGGTTTGCTCAAAAAGGTTAATCTGTGGTCATCCCTGAACTAGGATGTACATGGCTATGGAGGGCCAAAAACCGGGTCAACCGGTAGCACTGTTGCCTTGAAGCAATAAGGTCCTGGTTTTGAATCGCAGCATGGCATCTTTCTGCATGGAGTTTGCATGTTTTTGCTGTTAGTGAGTGGGTCCTTTCTGGGTACGCCAGCATCCTCAGTCAGAAAAGTATGCATGTTAGATTAATTGGTTAATTTAAATTTTCCTCAGGAGTAAGTGTTCGTATGGATGGTTGTTTATTCTGTGTTTATGGATGGTTGTTTATTCTGTGTGTCTCTGTGATGGACTGGTGACCTAGCCAAGCTGTACCCCGCCTCTTGCCCAATGACTGCTGAATAAAGCTTGCGACCCTGCAAGCTGGTAAAGAAAATAGTTGGAGCAGCCACAAGAGAGCAACCACGGGACCAATGATTCTGTTCTGAAGTTTTTTGATGTTAAACTTGTACCGTATTTGTGTTAAACAGCCATATGAATATTTCCAAAAACAAGTGTTTTTACATGTAAGAAAATATATTTGTAATATCTGGCTGGGGCCAGATATTACAAATCTTGGAAACTAACAGCTTGCAGGGATGTGACAGTTGCTCTAGAGAAAATGTAGGCACAGACTACCATCTAGTTCTGTATTCAGTGTCTTCACTGGAATATTACAGGGATTTTTTGAGGGATTTTGGTCTAAGTCTCTGCCATTCTAAAGAAAATACTAATATTACGACATAAAATTAAGACAATCATATATAGGCTACAGTCACTTGGCAGCATAATTCTCATTAAAAAAAAAACATTTCCAGCGTTTTAGCGCTAATAGATGCCTGTCTGTTTATGCGCTGCTGCGCAAAGTTCAGAATCCAATGCAGATAACTGTTTAATTGCTTGCCACTTATTGTCCCTTTAACGATATGTTATTACATTTGTTTTACACAGAGAATTGCGAAACATGCCTGTGTAAAAAAGTGTATTAAACCTTCGTATGACCTGACCTTAATGAAGTTTGTAAACAGGTGAAGTTCAGGTTGTGAAGTGAAATTATAGCGTGGGTGCAAAAAGCCAAAGAACAATGACAACATCCGAGCTCCTGCCTCTCCACAACGGAAAAGCTTCCATATAAACATCTAGAGCAGCAGCGGGACTACACAGACACTAACGGGGCCTGATTGGCAGCACTTTTTACCTTGAGCTGGTGTGGAGTGGATGAGAAAGGGGAGAAATAAAATCCATGTGGCGCGCCACATCGATCCGCTCCAGCGCTCCTCCAACATTGTTCCAAGCCGTCCGTAGTGGACAACAAGTGCCAGGCGTGCTGGTCTCTGATCCCCCGATGCGGGAAACCCCGGCGCGGCTCTCCTGCTGCAGCCCCGTGGGTCTCTCTGTGTCTCGCTGTCCGTCGGAGCGCACGAAGCAGAGCGCACGGAACGCGAACAGCACCTGCAGTAGAAACGCGGTCAGACAGTCTGTTTGTCTTACAGTTCGAGTTCGCTCCACTTTCACAGACTAGGTGCGATGTTTCCTATTGAGCATCCTCTGTGGGATCAAGTTCCAATGTCTATCTCTGCACCTGTAATGACTGATGGATCACAGACTTTCCCCCTGCTCACACAATCTAGTTTCCTCCTCCTTCCTTGCTTTTCCTTTGCAAACTTCAGCGGCTTACAGTAACTCCAAAGCAAAGAGCTGACTTTTTCCTCAAACCTTTCCTGTCTTCCCTGTAGAGAAGCTGCGGAAACGGAGCCACGGACACACTCCTGTAAAGTTCCTCCCCACGGCGCGCTGTCAAGGTCGCCAGTTCAGTTTGACAACAGCGCTGTGGAGGAGTTCCGAAGCTCTGGGAGAGGAGAATGAGGGCGGCTGGCGGAGGTGGTGGTGGTAGAGGGGGGGCACTTCCGCGCCGTCACAGTATTGTGGTCTGTGCCCGGCTGTCGGTTCGTCTGTGTGTGTGTGTGTGTGTCTGATAGTGAGGAGGACGAGTCCAGGGTTCTTCATGAGGTAACAGTTGGATCCAACTCAGTGGCAGCGCAGCGCATGATGCCACCATGCGGCCAAGCGCAGAAGCACAACCCACTGGACAACTCAACATGTGAAGGACATTTTCAAAAAAAATATCCTGCACATTACAAGTAGCTAATCAGCCACAGGAAACAAATAATCATAAATACATCAATAAAAGAGAAAACTTGTGTCCTGGTTGTGTTGCTTTGATCAGAGATGTAATGAGAACGTAACTGTGGTATAGTGTTGTGATGTGAGCATACCAGTCATGACTTACCCTTCTGTGTGATCGAATAATTGAAAGGGTATGTTCTAAACCAGGAATTTTTCATGTCCTCGAGGGCTGTTGTCCTCCATTTTTTATATGTCTTTGCTTCAACACACCTGAGTCAAAAAATCAGGTCATTGGTAGGTTTTTGGAGAACTTGACAGGTAATTCAACCATTTGATTCATGGTTGTTGAACCAGGGACACATCTAAAAGTTCCAGGACACTGGACCTTGAGGACTGGAGTTTAAGACCTATGTTCTACACAATAGTGTAAACAAGTCAGTGAGGTCATTGATTTTGTAAAATCCAAAAAAAGAGAGGTGAACCTCGCTGCTGTAGCTACATAATTTTTTGTGTCAGATTGGGTGCAGGGCATCTACAGTCTTCAGATCTTTCCACAGATTTTCCGTTAAATTTGATCTGAGCTTTGACTTTAAATGTAGCTCAAGCTGTATCTTTAGGGTCATTGTTCGGCGTGAGGGTGAACCCACACCTCATGTTTTTGTTTTATTTGTTTTTTTTGCAGCCTCATGCAGTTTGTCTTTCAGTACTGTATATAGATCCATCCAGAGCTGGCAGACGGACTACTTGATGTATTAAACATAACAAATTATTTAGTTGATATTTGGGATGTAAAGTGCAGCAAGAGTGAAGCCGAGCCATCATGATGAGTAATATATTTAATAAGATGAAATCTTGAACACACTGTCAGGGACATGTTGACAAACAGACCGTCAGGTAGCGTCAACAGAGAATCCAGTGACTAATGAACAGAAAACAGGAACTTAAATATGCTGGGAAGTATTTAACTGGATAACGAACAGGTGAGGAACAATCAGCAGCAATACACACAGCAGGGGAGGCAACTAGGGTAGGAAACTAAAAGGGCATGAAACACAGGTAAACTATACAAAAAACTAACTGAAAGATGCACAATCCAAGGAACCTAAAAGCTAATAAATAACCAAACACCTCAGGATTGTGACAAAACCCCTAGTTTTCTCTTGTATCAAGAGGGTCTTTCCATAACATGAAGGGCATGTATTTTACAACATGCAGAATTTCAAAAGAGGATAATATTTTAACAGCTTATTGTGTCACCTGTATTAAATAACTGACTGAATAAACAAACGGAGGTTTGTCACATTATTAAATGTGAACACAGTAATCAAATATAGCAAAAAAACCTATTAGGTTATTTAATTAGAAACAAGTTGACGAGAATAAAATATATAGAAACTAATAATCCCCTTGAAAGCCCTCACCATCAACTGAGCAATTAGCATCATGTTACAATTTATTTGCGTAATCCCCTTGTAATGATCACGTACATGGTGAACCTGATAATTCAGCTGAACACAGAACAGCGTTACTTTTAAGAGTTTTATTTAAAACAGCTCATGGTGGCTGTCGGGGCAGGCAGGCAGGGCAGGGCAGGAGACCAGGTGAAGCAGGTGAAGACTGACTTAACCAGGTAATGTAGGCAGGTGATGTTTGGCAGAACAAGATTTGACTGTTGTTGACGTTCCTCACGAGTTAAACGAATACGGCCAATCTGCATGGGTTTGGGGGGTGATGGTGGTGTTACTGCTGGTCGCTGCGACCCCATTCCCTGTGCCGGTGGACCTGATGACCGTATAGGTCTCTCAGCTCAGACCCGGTTCCGACTACGTTAGCCGAAGGGCTAACGCAACCAACCCCTCGAACGTACTCGGCTCTTCAACTCGGGCTAACTCATCCTTTAAATTCTCGTCCAACGCTTGGAAAAAGACTGCCTTTAATGGCCTAGCCTCCCAGCCGGTGGCCGCAGCATATGTGCGAAACTCTACTGAAAAATCAGAGACGTGCCGTCTGCGTTGCTTTAGAGAAAGTAAAGAGCGTGATTGCTGTACCGGATCCAACTCGGCTGAGAAGACCGTTTTAAACTCACTAATAAATTCCAAAAACGTGCAACCAAAGGACCGACAATCGGGAAAACGAGCCTCTGCCCATCTAAGGGCTCTTCCGGTTAATAGTCGTAAAACAAACAAAATCTTGGCTTGATCTGTGGAAAAGGTTCGAGGGGAATGATTAAATACTAGATTACATTGAGAAAGGAAACCTCCACTATCACCACTATCTCCTGAAAACTTCTCTGGGCTCGGTGACGAGCTCTCAGAATAAGGAGTCTGATCGGTGGCTTCAGCTGTCAGACTAGCAGAGGGCGGAGCGCTAGGAGCCTGAGTGAAAAGGCTGACTTGATGCAGAAGTGAGGGAAACTGTCAGCTGGCTGAGCTGAGCAGTGACTAGCTGTAGCTGTTCCTGTGTGGAATTAACTGCTAACCCGAGAGCCTGTAATTGTTCCTGCTGGGCGGCTAAGTGCCGACCGAATGCATCTGATGGGCTTTGTTGGCCCAGCAGTGTTCTTCTGTCATGGTTTTTAAGTGTTTGGCCCACATGCAGATACAGACGGAGCCAGAAACAATTTTAAGATTAAGGTGGCAGGTGTGGGCCACGCCCCCCAGTCAACTAGAACCACCTGTGAAGCGAAGTTAGAGCACGGAACACACAGAGAACCCTGACAATTTGGAGTTCCATGTTTTTGTTTGTAAATAGAGCTAGAGCGGTTCGCAGCCGAGTGCGAAGCGGCCGGGATGAAAATCTGTGCCTCCAAATCCAAGACCATGGTCTTGAACTGGAAAAGGGTAGAGTGCCTTCTCCGGGTTGGGGAGGATGTGCTGCCCCTAGTGGAGGAGTTCAAGTATCTTGGGGTCTTGTTCACGAATGAGGGGAAGATGGAGCGGGAGATCGACAGGCGGATTAGTGCGGCGTCTGCTGTGAAGCGGGCGCTGTACCGATCCGTTGTGGTGAAGAGAGAGCTGAGCCAAAAGGCGAAGCTCTCGATTTACCAGTCGATCTACGTTCCCACCCTCATCTATGGTCACGAGCTATGCGCAATGAAAAAAAAAAATCACACAGTGAAAATTTATCCGTTTACAGTATTTTGTCACCTAAAGTTATGTTTTTGTAAGAAATAAACGATGTGGCCACCATAACAACAAGGTCTTCTCTCGTCTTTGATGGGTCCACCAGAGGGCGTATTGACAGCAAAAATACCTAACAGCTCAATAGGTTTAATAAACAATTTTCTACTACAACATATTTTTCGTACAAAATAATGATAGCTGTTGTCAAGGCAATTATAGCATGTTGTAGGAAAGTATGGAAATACTCTTTTTCCTTTCCTGTTTAAACTGATAAAGCGCATTTAACAGCGCAAAGGAGCTAATGGTACGGAACGTGCTATCAGTTCAGATCGGTTAGTAACAGTGCCGTCAGGGGAGGCATTGTCTCACCCGTTATTATGACAGGTAAAATACTAACACTGATAAGATAATATCAATTTGTACACTTGACTGTTCTATAATTTTTTAGTGTGATTTCTACATTTCAAATACATAAGAGAAGGTGAGGCTGTGGGGAGCTGTGCCTCAACTCTGATGGCACACGTAATGCAGGCAGTTAGCACATACCCATTGCAATCTCTCTTTTTTGCCAATATACATGTTAGATTACACATGTACTACAGAAGTACACAAGTCTAAAATATATCCTGAATGTGTGTGACATATTTAGTCATTGTAACTGACCACAAATACGTAAATAAAAAGCACTGTGTGAGGCAAAAAGTACTGTGCCGCACTGATACAGACAGTGCTGAGTGCAATAGGAATAACAGGTAACAGGTGCATGTGGACAGATAACATGTGCATGTTGCCACCTAGTCTTCTAATTCTTTTACACAGGTGGAAGAATTTTCAGTGGAAATGAGGAGGTATTAGAGAGGGGACAGCCAACTCTTGAGCTGAAAAATTATTTAGCCCCATATCAAATCTGTTTCAAACATGTGGGAGAACTGTAATGTGCTCATTTCAACTGGAGTAGCACACCCGAAAAGACTGGCTTTCATTTTCCATGCCTTTTATTTCCTTATTTCCATTTATTATCTTCACATGGAAAAGACTGTCAACATACAGCCGGACCAGGACCTGTCTAGGACAGCTCTCCTCCTTGGCGAATATCTCCATTGAAGCAGCCAGACTTCTAAAAATTAAGGCAAACAAGAATGATAACTACAACCTAGTGACAAAGATATTCATAGAGAAAGATAGTTGCAATGACTTTATACACAAATAAAAAAATTCAAATCATACACAAATTGATTTAAAAAAAGAGAGTTAAAATATCAAAAATATCAAATTTGACCTATATTAAATATTATTTTGCTTGTCTTGCTATAGTTGAACAGTGACAAATTGATTAAAGTATATTTCAAAGTTAACAACTAAATGTTTAATTTAAGGTCAGAAATGTAAATTTAAGCACCTAGTTCTGGGTCATATGTTTGTAGATCCAACCAGTCATGAACCTCATTAAAGAGCACTTTTGGAATGTAGTGGAACAGGACAGTCATATCATGGGTGTGCAGTTTATAGATCTGCATCAACTGTGTGATGCTTTCATCTCAATATGACCAAAGTCCTAAAGGAATGTTTCAAAACCCTTGTTGAATAAATGCCATTAAGTAAGAAGGCAGTTATGAAGGCAAAGGGGTGTCAAATCAAATACAACTCACAAGTGATTACATGTGGTGGATCTCTAACTCAATTTTTGGATCACATTTTTTGACTTGATTTTTGCCTAACCCAACCAAAGCTATGACATAAAAGCTGAAACTAATCATTATGGTTAACAAAGCAACCCTGTCACTTTCAGCGTGCTGGAATGTGTTGTTTGGCTACAGATGCCTACTGTGAGCTACGATGCAGCATGCTGTTGTAGAACTACTCGCACCATGGCTGTAATGTTCCTTTCCCTTTTAGCTGAGGCTATGATATGCACTGTAATTCCTCAGAATATATGAGGTGCTTGACATGTATAGAAAAAGTCACAAGTGGACTATGCTGTAAGTACTCACAGAGCCTGAAATGAGAGGGGCAGCAAGTTATCTTTTGTCTACTCCAGGAATATAAGTTGGAGGAGAGGTTGAGAAAAATGTATGAGTGGAGGACAGAAGGTGGGAATGAGAAGTTAGAAAGTGACTGAGCAAATGTTGTTTCCAGGATTACAGTAAGAGCAAAGTGGACACAAAGGACAGAAAAAGAACGCATATCTGAGCAAACGTCATTGTCTTGAAAAGGGCAGGATTTTTTTGCCAGGAGAAAGCAGGAGTGTTTAAGGTATTTGATGTGCCTGTGAACGGTGAGGCCCATCTTAGCCACCATGGGGCAGTGAGAAAATAATGCACTATGGTAATGGCGTCTGTTTCTCCTCAGCAGGATTTTTAAACTACTTTTATCTCTTCCCACCCTCTCTTAAAAAGTAATACCTTGCACAAAAGTTAATAATGGGAGTTAACATCAGGAGAACCTTGATGGAGTATCTCGTCTACCACCCTCAGGGCTACCCACGGACCCGATTATGATTTTTCAAAGTAGCCTTCCTGCTGTGTCCAAGCTCAGCAAGAGAGCGAGTTTAGAAGAAACCTTGGCCAGAGTACTTTTAGTCACAGCCTTTTACACAAATGAAACAAAGTTGATTGTGTTGCCTTCCTTGCTCTCATGCAGATGCAAAGACAACCATGTGTTGTTCCTGCCACTATCGAGCACTGTCTGACTGTGATCACAGTTGGAAATGCAGCTTATTGAATACTGTAGTCTCAGTATGATGCACAGTCATTTTTACTCTGTCCCCAAAATTAACCTCAATAATGATGATTTAAAATCATAGGGTTACAATTAATTTGAGTTATTCTGACTTTTGCCCCAGGCATCCATATTTAACACCTTATTAAAGGAAAACCATTGTCTACTCATTTTTGTGTAGCAAAGGAAATCTGCAAGCAGACCACCAATAGTTACTATTTATGTCTAAGTAAATTTACTCAAAAAAATATTATAATTTGGTTTGCTTGACAATAAATCATATACTTTAAGAAAGTCCATTTGTAGCCTCTAAAGGATGCCGAATTTGAAAGAATTTGCATTTTAGGTGTGCCTTTTGGAATCTTGCCAAATCTTAATGATGTTAGGAAGCAGTGTGATGGTGTGGTTTGGCACCTGCCACAAGTCAAAAACAAGCTTATCATTCAGGAGTTCATGAGTGTCTGAACTATTATTATTATTGTTATTATTATTATTATTATTATTGGCATTGTACACTACATGAACATTTGAGTAGATGAAATATAGTAAATGCATCCACTCTTCTTTAGAGGGTAACAATAAAAAAAAAACATGATTGGGTCAGCTTCTGTACACGTGCAATACTTCCCATGAACTCGATGTAGTACAGAGGCATACTTAAAATTAAACCACTCACAATACATTTTTTTAACCTGAATCTTTAAGGAATCTTGCTGCCACACTCATCCTGCATCGCTACAATCAGATCATCTAATGCACCTGTGAGCCACCTGTCTTGTCAGCTCAATCAAGCTCATCTCCTTCACCTGATCATCTGCCTGTGTATACTGGACTTCGGCAGACAGACTGGTGTTACCTTATTGAAAGCCATAGAGAGTAGATGTTTTTCAAGTTTCATGGAGTTTCCTGCCTTGCAAAGCCCCTTGCAGGCATCTACGCAGCTTTTTGTCTTCTGAACCCAGACTTGCACTGCAATTGTTTTGGTTCTCACCAAACTAAAAATTAAAACCTTAACTTTAGAAGTGTTAGATAATTTAGTTTTAAGAGTTCATTTTAATTTCAAGTGTTTCACTTTACACTATAATCTTAAAACAAGAAATCTTGTCCAGTGAGATTGTCTTGCTGCATGGACAGACAATTTAACTTGTTTTCAGTACCTTTTCCAACAGATTCTGGATTTTTATCTTGATCTTAGACAACTTTTTTGCAGTGTGGACTGTTATCACAACCACAAACTTTGCCACCTGTCTGCCTATCTCAGCCCTGATCTCCCGTGTATGACCTAAGCCTGTTCTCAGAGTCCTGTCAAGGTTCAGCCATCCTCGCTTTCACCTCTACAGTTCTCTCCATTACCAACACCTCCAGCTTGCTCCTGCAGGGAATTTCCTGTCTGCTTCAAGTTCTCTTTAATAAAGCTTTTAAAACTCAACACCATGTCTGGCTGAATATAATGTTCTGTTTCTGTCTGTGGCATAACACAAAAGAACATTCCCTTTTGTGACTTCCTTTGAATGATCCTTTCCACTGACTAGGCTATGGGATTAAGGGACGGACCACCTCTTTCACCAGCTGAGCCCTGGGAATTATTATGTCCCAATGCTGAGGGTCAGTCCCTAAAGTGATAAGACAGTCTGTCAGGAGCTAAGGTTCGGGCTTCTGCCAAAAGGCAAGAACAGGCTCGTCATCAGTGATGACAATCTGATTACATGGATACATTGTGTAATTTTATGTAAACAGTGTCAATCTTATATCTCCACTCATACATACTGAACTTGCTCTTCCTGCCAAAGCTCACTTTTCTGGTTGAAGCATAGGATGTCAACCTACAAGAGTGTGTGACCTACCCAATGACCAGCAACGGGAGGAGGTGACAGACTATTTTGGTCACATGCAGTTCTCCAAAAGATTACTGAGGTTCCTGATTTTAAATTGATAAAATTGAAAATTTAAATTACCAAAATGTATTTGTCTTTCAGACTTCAATCACTCAGCCAAATAAACTACATCAAACTATAGCCAACGGCCAAAATATCTGTAAGTCATTAGCAAAGAGGATTTTCCATTTCAGCACGTCACTAATAACTCTGCTTCTAGACCAGAAAATGTGTTTCTCTTAAATGCGGCACCATTTTGAAGGAAATAATCAGGCTTTTCATAGGTACAAGATTTATTGCCAAAAAAACATTTACATTTTGTGATGTTTATTTGCAGGTTTTCACACTGTACCTTTGTATTTTAACTTTAATTTTCAAAATTAAATGTATGATTTAGATTTCTTTTATGTTTTGCCATTTGTTGTAAGTAGCAGTTGTCATTCATCACTAAAAAAATGTATTGCATATATTACTTTGTAACTATATTTCAAGAATACCCATCTATGACTTTGCCATACATTTCATACATTTTGTTTAACATACTAGTGCAGCTCAATAAATGGCAATATCATTGAATAATTTCAATTATTTTGATGATTCCATCTGAAAAGTGAAACCCTTTATTTGTTGTTTTATAACAAACAGGGATTTATTACAACTGTCCAGTAATTTTGATCATTACAGAGTTATACAAGAGTGTATGACCTACACAATGACCAGACAGTCACAGGTACCCTCCATAAAGAGAGTAAGCCACAGCATTGCTTTACTAAAGAAGCTGGGTGTTCAGAGAGCTCATCCAAGTACATTATTGGAAAGATGATTGGAAGGAGATCATTAGATAGTAAAAGGTGCACAAGAAACAGAGATAATTACAGCTACATTTTAAAGCAAAATCCTTTAAAGAACTTGGAGTCGATTCAAAAGGCATGGGCTGCATATAGAGTTGGTGCTTTAAGAGCCACCACACCCAGATGTGTCCTCAACATAGCCAACAACTGTTGCATTCCTTGTGTTAAATCACACCTGAACCATGGACGTCAGATGCCCTGATGATAAATTACTTTTAAAAAACCCAATCATTCCTGACCAGTTATTTACTACAGGTACTGTGCATTACATGGACATTTGAATACCCCGAAATTTCTACATAAAAAATCAATTGTATTAGTCTTATGTAATGATCAATTTTCTGAGAAACTAGATTATCATGGTTTACAACTAATGAAACCCACACCCACATCATTATAGCAAACTTTCTGAAATTAATTATTGAAATCAGTTGGGTGCATTTTGATTAAGAATTACATGTTTTAGAAGCAAATCTACCTTTTATGCACTTTTACAGATGTGCATGCCTCTGAACACACAGAAAGCCCTAGAGATTGATAGAAAAGTGGTCCTACATTTTTAAATGTACATTTTTTGCAACATTTTGCATAACCTTACAAAAATAGAAAAACATCAGTTCCCTTTTTTCCCATATGGAAAAGAAACATATTCTCATACTTAACAGAGATATAGTATCACTGGAATAAATTATCTTGTTTTACTGTCATATTTTTTAATGAATCTTCAACTGTGCAGAACTGACACTGAAATGCTGTTTTTTTTTTCATTTTTATGAACAAAGACAAAACATTTGGAGCTAACATTCCCTATATTTTGAGGCCTTAAGGAAACAAAGGTACAGCAGCAAGAAAAAGGGAAAGGCAACGGGTGTCTTTGATCAATCAAAGGCAGCAGTGTTTGTAACCAGAAATGTGCTCAGGCCAAAGCTCTGATCACAAGCTCATACTATCACCTGAATTTGGAAAGGCCCAGTTGGGATGAAAATACAAGCACAAATACAGGTCTAAAAACATAGCAGTACCCCAAGTAAAAAAAATAAAACCAAAGATTGTGTTCATCGATAAAAAAACAGAGGCCACTGCTGTACAAAGAAGATAGGGCAGAGGGAGTTCAACAGAGAGGTTTATTAAGTCCACCTCCTCGACCCAAACACACAAATTTTATATACACATCGATCTCACTACCCATACACGCACACACTGGATAGCTCAGTTAGGAGGGTGTCCAACTCCCATGCAGAAGATCAGGGATTGAATGCTTACGTATATATGCATATGTATATATAGTATGCATATGTATATAGTGGGCTTATAACATCATCCATTGTTGGTCCTTGTGCAGGACTATTAAGACTGCCTACCTCATATACATGATGAGATCACATAAACAGAGAACCATACCGGCTCAGTCGCCCAGTGAAACAAGGTCTGCGTCAAGAGTTGAGGAACCAGGACACTTTGATGACAAATGAACCAACTACTGACAAATGGGACCCACCCTGAATGGCTGACAGAGGGCAGAACAGTCCTATCGGCCAATAACCTGTCTCTCCACAACATGGAAGCCCCTGTCAGGCATCATAGTGGCTAAGATAAGTGGGCACATGGATCAATAGATGACAGAGGCCCAGAAAGGCATAGGTAAAAACACCAGAGAAGCCAAAAACAGGCTGCTGGTTGACAGAACAGTCACCCTAGACTGAAAAAGCAGACAAACAAACCTGTACACTGCATGGATTGATTACCAGAAAGCCTATGATTCAATGCCACACACATGGCTCCTGGAATGCCTGAAGTTGTACAAGGTCAACACCACTCTGAGAGCCTTCATTGCCAACTCCATGAGGCTGTGGCCAACTTCAAGCCAATTGTACAAATCTCCATCGAATGTGGAATATACCAATGAGATGCTCTGTCCCCTCTGCCTTTCTGCATAGGCCTGAACCCCCTCAGCCAAATAATCAACAAGTCTGGCTATGGATACCGACTCCGAAATGGGGGCACTATCAGCCACCTGCTGTACGTGGATGATACTGGAGAAATGTGGCTGGATGGTGACAAAGAAAGGGAAGGTAATCCACAGAGAGAGGATTCCACTCACAGAAGGGAGAATAGCAGATGTTGAAGAGAGCTATAAGTACCTTGGAATACCACAAGGAAATGGCAACCACGAATAGGCCACAAGGAAAGCAGCAACAGCCAAATACATGCAACGAGTAAGGTGAGTTCTGAGACATCAGCTCAATGGTAAGATCAAGGTCCGGGCAATCAACAGCTGAATTTTGGGAGGTTGTGCTGGATCCGATGGCTCCGACTGAGTATTTAGTTGTGTGAAACAAGCATCACAGCAGAAGAGCTCCACACTGAACACATACAGGGCTAGGCTGAGGGGAATCCAGAATCCGGGCGTGTGTCAGACAGAGGCAGGCAAAGGTAAAAAATGGGCAAGGCAAGGCTTGGTCAGGAGGCAAATCAGGAGGTTGGTGGCCAGAATTCTGAGGTCAGCCGGAGCGTCCAAAAGGAGCAAGGCAGGAGAATCCAAACAAATGAAGAATGGGCGCAATTGGCAAGGCACGAAGGAATGCTGGATGGTCTACACAATGGCTTTCAAGAATCTGTCAGAGACTGGCTATGTGAAGCGAGTACTTATAGGCAGAGTGACAGGTGAATGCCATGCAGGTAATTAGGGTCAAGACAGGTAGAGCTGCTCCCACTAATTAGTGGAGGAGCACAGAGAGCAGCACACAGCCAGCTGGACCAAAACACAGAGCAGTAAAGCACATGGTTTCTGAACAGAAGTGTTGTACTTTTGACTATAATTCCACTGAACAGGTTCTTTAGAATTTTAATAGCTAAAACCGTTGGGTAAGGGAGTAGCGATTGACTCTACTGAAAGGTGGCAACCTCTGTGGACTATGCACTCCAGCATCAGCATCCGCTGCGCCTACACCATCAGTTTATATGGCCTACCACTTCCTGGCAGAGTTAATGTTGTACCCAATCACTTCCACTTTGTTGTAATGCCACTGACAGTTAACTGTGGAATATTTAGGAGTGAGGACATTTACAAACTGGAATGGTTGCACAGGTGGCATCCTGTTTACCACATCACAGTACCATGCTGAAGTTTACTGACCTCCTGAGAGTGACCTATTATTTCACAAATATTGGTAGATACAGTCTGCATGCCTAGGTGTTTGGGTACACCTGTGCCCATGGAAGTGATCGGAACATCCTATTTTGATTATTTAGATCGGTGAGCGAATATCTTTGGCAATAGGCCTATTGTATGTACAATGACTGAAAGTAGTTGATCTTGTGAACAAAAAGCTGAAATGAGCTTCCTCTGTATGGTGGCTGATCTCGTTCTTAGACACAACTGTGAACTACATCATCATATCAGGGAGCTCACACAAGACTTGATGGTACTGTGCATCAAAAGGAGTCAGTCGCGGTGGTTTAGTGATGCTCATTTTCAGATTTCTGAAAGTGTTAAACTGGAAGGAAAAACTGGACAGACCCAAAACTCACTGAAGGAAGAACACATCACCCCTGCCGAGGCATTTCCTTGGGATCCTAGTGAAAGACCTAAAAAGTGTTGTGGAGAGGAAGGATTGTCATTCCTGGTCCTGTTACCTGTGCAGACTAGTTTTGGAAACATGAAAAACAGTAGAATTATCAAAGGCTGTGATGTAATTGTTTAACAGTGGGTAGCAAAATGGGTGACTTCAAAAGTGAATTACTGCTAAAATCAATCTTAATCCTCTTCTAGGATATATTCTTGTCACTTTTCCCATTGCTGACCATCAGAATGAGCTTAGTCATGACAAATAATACAGAGATCAGAGCTTTGGTGAGACAGATAGCAGAGATCATTTATAATCCTAAACTCTGGGACATTAGATGTGCAGTGCTGTATTTTTAAGGCACTAAAAACAGCTTTGAGTAGAAAAAAAATATCCAGCTCCCAAAGCCAAGCATTTTCCAGTCTAATTGTTTCAATTTGTCTTCTGCACAGTACTTTTGCTGGTCAAGGTAAAAAGGTGTCATGTCCACAACAGCTTGAAGGAAAACTGAACTGAACTGAATTTGTAAAAAAAAATCAACACTGTAACATTTCAGGAAAAACACTGATTGACAGTTTAATTTGTGTAAGATATTTAATCAGACAAATCTTCACAGGTCGAGATGAGTAAAAAAAATCCAGCCGTAGTCATTAGTCAGAGAGACAGCAAGAGATCATTCAAAAAGCAGAGAAATGGGAGCGGAGCTGTTTACAAAGACATATGGTCAAAATAGAAAAGAAATATGCTAAGGGGAGCCGTGCCAACCGTTGCAGATGAAGCCGTGGTACGCAAAAAAAGAAAGGTAGGTGTAAAGATAAAGAAGAAACTGTGTCAGCCAGAAAGATGATGGTATGACAAAAATATCAAGAAATGTATGAAGTAAAAGAAAAAAAAAACATAGCCAGATCTGCTTCTATAGTCACTTTAAATCCAAATATCTAGCTGGCTCAGCTCAACATCCCCCACATCTTGTAGACTTCCCAAATGTTTAAGTTGAGTTTTTTATTGATTTATTTTACATTCAGCACCTGAGAGAAAATTGCCGCTTGCAGCATTCGTCATGGATTCACACAAACAGATTTCTCCCTTTGTTGGTTTCACAGTCTCTCTCTCTCCAGAGATAGCAACTTAAATCAATCTTGTTGCAATGTAGGTTTTTACTTCACAGGTCTGAATTATACACATTTCCTGCAAAATTATTCTTCATAACTTCTTATCACAGGTATTGCCTCCTGTGTTTTTTATTCTTACGATATCTCCAGTCTCATAAGTACAGTTATTGTTGAAAAAATTTGAACGATTAAATTAAATACAAATTTGATTGCTGTCTTTATGTGAAAATATTCTGTGATTTTAATATATGATTATAGTCGTTTACTTTATTTGTATACCATTCTTTTGTAAGCTGGACATGGAAAGTTAGCAAATAACTAGACCTCTTCTGTTCTCTCTCTCTTCGGAGATGGTCGCTTTTTCTCTCTGCTCCGGCTCTGCCCCCCCTCCTGCTGCAGCTGTGTTTTTGTCTTTCTGAGCACTGTCTTCACATCATCTGAACTCTGAAAACCATGGATCTGGTAAGCTGGTCTCTCAATGCTATTGATCAAATTTGTTCGACGGGAAGGCAGGGAAGAGGGGACCAGTCCTGTCCTGATGGGACACATTTCGTGGGATATACCATAGATTCTTGGAACAGGTGGAAAATGGTGTGTTTTCGATTTTGTCAGTCGAGGACGTGGAAGACGTATACATGTTTGGATTCATGATACTTGGATTTCTGCTAATTGGATTCGATGGATTTTTGATGTATCGGCAAATTCAGCAGATGTCGGTAGCAATTATGGCCTTGATCAGGCTACCGGCTGCATATGACGCGATCACTAAGGTGGTGAACGAGCAGACCCATACGTTGGAGGAGAATAGCCGCAAGCTGGGTGCGCTGGAACGCAGACTGGCTTCGGTGGTTGAACTCAAAGGGGAGATTGGATACAATCTGGATGTGATACGTGGAAAAAAGCCCAACAAATTTGGAATATTGGATTCGCCACGTGGAGCCAGCAATGAAAGGACTTAAAGCTGACGGAAAAGTTGGTGCAGCTTGTTCTGATAACAAATTGTGTATTTGGATTATGCCTCCCCCATCAAAAAAACTCCCCTGGATGTTATAGCGAGAGTGCTCAGAACTGCTCCCCCCCGCTCCCTCCTCCCCCGCGGACATCTGTGGATGCGTTCTGAACTGTGGCGCCGGTTGGTTAACTTTTCCAGCATATCAAGGACAATGGCCCTCTGGAGAGCATTCATGGAAATAAAACAACTTTCACCCAAACACACACACATAACTGATGCCCACAACAACATACGAACTTCATGAGACTAGTCTCCAAGGTTAACCCCCTGCATAAATGTTGTCTCGTCATATGTGCTTTTCTCGTGCAAGGTTTTTTTTTTATATCTCAAACTGTATCCTGGAAAAGTGTGAAATATGTCTTTTTTTTCCTCTCCATCTCCCAAAGGTGGCTCCTATCTTTCCACAGAGTTAACGGCAGTGCCCTATGGTAACCGCGTCAGGCGGAGTCCTCGGCAGCAAGGCCTCAGTCAATCGTTCCCCCGAAATGTTTGTGATGTATGTGATGGATGGTTGTACTGGAACTGTAATTTCCCTTTGGGATTATTAAAGTATTTCTGATTCTGACTAGCATGATTTTAAAAAAGAGTTGCAGAAAAAAGCTTAAAAAGCACACTATGACTTTACCATCTGAATGAACACAAAAATCTCTTTACAGATGAAAGTAGAATGTTTGCTCATAATGTACATCGAGCTAGCACAGAAAATTATCACAAACACGGCAAGATTTGGACTTGTTTTGCAGCCACAGGAAATGGGCATGTCACTGAATGGACAGTAAACTTCTTTGCTTTGCAAATTGCACAAGAGTCAAATGTTAGGCTATTTTTCCAATGAAATCTTGGCTAAATTTGGTTGACTTAAGATCTTTAAGTCAATAATTTCTTCCCATTAATAACATCAACTGGGGTTCAGAAAAAAAAACTAAAAGGGTTATGTTTTTCAATAAAAGAAATGCAACACAAAATTGTTGAAGATCATCAAATCCATAGATGAGACAAGATATATACAGTTTGTGCATCCTTCAAAAATCCCAAAATAACAATACGTCTTAATACAGCATTATTTTATTGTTCGTGTCAGAAATCTTGGTAATATATTTCTACTGTCACTGCATCATCCAGATAATGAGCACAGAAGCACCTCTGTTGAAAAGATATTAAACTCTTTTTAAATGCCTGATGTTATACCCATAAAGATAAGCCTTTACATAACAACAAACCATGAAACGTTTGTATTTGAAAACACCCGAGGCCATAGAAATGAACAGACCATTTTCAACATAAGTATAAATAACATCACCACCAAACTGCCTCCTATCATTTTATTTCCTTGCAACACTCCAGATCAAACATCAGTCAATATAAAGTTGTAATTGGTGCAAACACAAAACCCTGGGCACCTAGATGAGATGAGGTATTGATGTTCCTCCACCCACTGGTATGTGTTCAGGTCAGAGCTTGTGTCTCCGAGCCTGGAACTTCGAGAAAAGGCATTCACTGCTCAACTTTGTGCACACAATGGCCGTACGCTGTGCTCATCTTTATGATGGACTCCGAGCCAACACACCCCCACAGTGCAAGGACAACTAAAGTTCTTCCGCCTCCTTGCTGGCATTGTCTAGTGGTAATGTCCTTCATAAGGGTAATTTACCGGTAAAGATTTCAATAAAGACTTATTTTCTTTACAATTTTGTTATTTGCACAAATGACTGCAAGATGTTATCTTTTAGGCATTAAACATTTTGAAATATGACCTTTGTGAAGAACAACTTTATACAAATACTTAATGATGGAATCAGAAATTAGGTGCATTTCTATGTGGAGCAGTGCAGCAGGGTCAAAAAGCCTTATACAACTCAGCTTGGCCTGACCTTTCTATTTCCTCTCTATGGCTTAGGGGAGAATATTCAGGCAAAGAAGAACAAGGGCATATGATAGAGTCTGTATTGGCCCTCTTTTGTATCTGGAACTGCGCACCACAGCCTCACATCAAGACTGTTTTTCTGACTCACTTCATAACACATTTAGTCTTAACCTCTATAAATTCCCTGACCCTAAACACATATATAAGCCATTGAATGTAGCTCATAATCAGAAAAAACGTTGTATGTTATTTTCATGGTAAACATATCAAGCATAAATAAATTTCATTAATGTGCATGTGCAGTATTCTATAAAGACCTTCAATAGCTGAAGCTTCTTGATGACATCTAGATCTAAGGTGGTAATGGTAATTCATAAAATAATTAACTTAACTATAGTATGCTTGCAAATATGTTGGGTAAGTTCACCCTCAAATCTTAAAAGATTAGCTGATTCAAAAGAAGTGTGCAACAGCACACAAATGTCATGGCTCTTTAGTGACCACCTGTATGAGTCATCAATTTGTTTTTGCTGTAGTTTTAGAAGACTGGCCACTCCTGGGAAGTTTTACCACTGATCCACGTTTTCTCAATTTGGCGATAATGGCTCTGACTAAAGCTAATTGGAGTCCCAGGGCATTAGAAATGGCTTTGTAAGCCTTTACAGACTGATAGATGTCAATGACTGTTTCTCATCTGTTCTCATGTTTCTTTAGGCATGATGTGTTGGTTTTTGAGATCTTTCCTCCTCCTTTAGGTTGCCAGATAATTTCTATATAAGGGATTTATATATCATACAGTTTATTCCGTATTTAGGCCTGGGTGGGATAAGTTAGATTAAACGCAACAAAATTTGGGTAAACAATTTATTAAGGGAAGGAGTTATAGTGTCACTTAGATCAAGGTTAGTTTGGAAAGATTTTCCTTATAATAAATACAATCATTACTTAAACCGACCGTCTGTATTTCCTGTTCCCTTGTCTGATCATAAATAAATAATAATGTGATGACCTGAAACACTTGAATTTGACAGATAAATAAAAAGTGAAGACATCTGTGAGGGGGCAAGATTTTTTTTCACCACACTGTGAGAGCTGAACTTGTCAATGTTTTTCTCCAAAAATGCATTTTTCTATGATGCTATTGACATTGAATGCAAAATAATGGGTCAGTAGCAACCCAAGTTATCCACATATTCAAATAAATCAAACTGAATTAACCACAAATTAAGTTATATGTGATAAAGTAGAGTGACAAAGGAAATAAGAGCATGTTCAAAACAAACAAATGCCCCTTTCATTTTATCTTTAGATTCTAATCAAGAATGTCCCACTACAATCTTCCTCCGATCGTCGTTCCTTCAGTTATATGAAGTGTACCAGTATCGGATGTTGATGCACAACCCCACATCATGTTGTCACTGCCAAAACTCACTTTTGTTATTGTGTTTTAGAGGGTTCTCCCCTAAGCATACTGTGTGCAATGACATTTAAAAGTTCAATTCTGGTGTCCTATGATCACACAATGTTTTTCTTGTATTTCAATAACTTGTCAAAGTGCTCTGCAAAAACCTTAAACGGTTCGATATCCGCTTCTTCTAGAGTGCAATCTTGCTCAGTAGGCAACACAATAGAGGTTATTGTTCAGTGCATTACTAGCTAATTGTGTTTTTTTTTTCTGAAGCTCTCTGCCAACAGTCCTTGGCTCTTGGACATCTTTAGATTTGTATTTTCATTTTTTGGATTCCTCTGCCAGAAATTTTGCAATTAACACCTGGTCATGTCTTGGTGATGGTGAAAAGATGTTCTTTCCACTTACAGATTATGGCACCAAAATCTTTCTCTTGAACATTGCCAAGTTTTGAAATGCATCTTTAATAAATACCAGCTTTATATTTTAAAAAAATTAAGTTATGGAAGTCTCAAGGGATCTCCTTGCTTTTGCCTTTCCTGAGATGCTTCTTGTGGGATACTTTGGTAATGAAAAACCTTTTTCATAATTCATCAGTCTGGACTGAATGGGCAGATAACTGACACTGATGAGCGGCAGATGTTATTTTTCTAAATATTTACAGATTTTACCTAATCTTGCCTGCAAGATGAGTTATCGTGGTATTTATGCGTTCACAAAAACACAAGAATCCATCTTGTACTGCTCTGGCTCCAAACCAAAAACCGTTTTGGCCAATGTCGTTGCAATATTGTGGTTTAAGGCGGGACATACCAGTGCGACCAAAGCAAAAGCTGATGAGCACACAGCCAAACCAATATAAACATGGCAGCACATGAGGACACACATGCAGCTGCTGCTATCACATCTGTTTTGTCAGAATCCACTATTTCATCTTTGAAAGAAGTACAGCAAGAAGTGCCTTGACTAGCTTACCTTCTCGTGGCTTCACATGACTTCCCATGACATGTGCTGCTTACATTTTAATTTGATACCATGATTGGCTAAAACCAACCTGTGGTAGGCAGGCACTAGGTGTTGCTTTGCCGATAGGCTTGGGGAGTTCTGCTGGATCCCCAAACAGATTTGATGGGAGCAGTCTCAGATATATAATGTGCAGAACGTAGAATTCTACACGTTATCAATCTGGCTGGCCAGGTTAGATATTACCTAGTTCCGTGATTCTCTTTGTCTTCTTGAAACATATTTTGTTCATGTGTTCCATCATTATTCCCTGTGTCTTTCTAATTTATTACATCCCACTTAATTTGTGGAAAATTTTTCACTCTTTCTATGAGAGAATTATGTACAAATGACGTGAAGAACTAAAGGTAATATTTCAGAAGGACGTGCACGTATATGCATGTGAACAGCTACCACGCAGAGCTTAGCCCTCCCTGCCCTAAATTACCACCGTCAGAGCAGCGCAGGGTTGGAGCAACATGGCGGAGATCACCCCAGCAGATCAAAATGTTCTCTTGCTAAAAACATTAAAAAGTTATAAGTAAGAGAAGGCGACGCGTGAGAAAGGAAAGGAGAGACTGGGTTTTGTTTTGGTCTAAAGACAGTGCTCAACCACCACCTAGTGGTGAAAAATCATTTATTGCTCCAATAACAACAGAAACATTGGGATGCTCAATATATTTTTTTTCCTACTGTAACTGGATCATGGTCCATTCACACCATATCACCCCAACTCAAAGACTTTAAAAAACTCATTTAGATTTTATCAAAAGAGACAACTAATTATCTCTGGTCTCTGTAATCTGATACCAATTATTTGTGCCACGGGATGTATACGTGATGGATGAGCAATCATTTGTTTCAGAGCTCCATGTCAAATTATCTTTTAGCTTTATTTATGTTCTTTTACTCGGAATGAATTGATAGTTTGTTTTAGTTAGTGCGCATTTTCCTATTTCAGAGAATAATCTGAGGGTTTGAGAGCTACTTTTTTAATATAGCCAAAAAACTCACGTTTCTTGTTTCAGTTAGCTGCATGAAACACATTCATGTTCAGACAACGATGAGCAAGGAACTGTGTGACTCAAAGACAATCACATGACAGCAGGAGGTCTAATCTTTTCCTCCCAATCATTGCATCTGTCAACCATTATCACATCTGAATGTCAGTTTTGACAAATAAACGTTGACATTTTTAAATGTGTCAACTTGAAAGTCTCGTTTTATGACACATTCAACATGCCGTCCTCCTCTACCTACAGTTTTATTACTTACTGATGTCAGCAATAACATTTCTGAAATTAAAGGCAATTTCAGAGGAAAGAAAAACAAAGCTTTTTGTGGGTTGCGTACCATTTGAATTGAAAAGCTGCACTTAAATTTAAATCTGCATTTTCCTACTGCTGTCTGTGAATGTGCCATAATGTACACCCCCATTTACAACACCACTCTCAAAACTTTAAAGCAGATATATAATGTTTCGAAAATTAAAATCTAACAGCTAACTTAATTGATCAACTCCAATATTCTGCCTAGGAAATCCAAAATACCCCCTCCCCAAAAAAAAGACATATAAACCAAAAAAATGGTCTGCCTGATAATCAGATTTGTGCACAACGTGCCTGAACATTGCAATATTAGACTAAGTTTTACATTTGGAACATGCCAAGGCTTATCCTGTTCTACCATTTCAAGCATTTCTACTAGCAATGGTAAGTGATGTACAGGTTATTTTGTTATTCAAGTTCAGACAGCAGAGGTTACAGGTCCTGGAAGGAAAACCCAGACATCACTATTGAGAGCACCACTCACTCACTCTTCATGGAGGATTCTGATATGTTTGAGGGCGAGAATAAAATCCCTTCAGCAAGCTCTGAGTCTGCATCAGGCAGGCTTCCAAGTGGGATTAGTTTGGTAAAACCTCCAAAGGCAGGTGTCCAGGATGCATACTAAACAGATATCTGAACCCCCCTCAGCTGTCCTTTTTCATGTAAAAGACCTGCAGATCTACTTCAGGCTTTCCCCAAATGAAGATGGCTCATTACCTTATCTCCAAGGCTGAAATCCCAGCAAAATATGTAAATGTTAATGGTTGTAAGGTTAAGAAATGTGAAAAAGTACTATGATCCACATAACCTAACCACATGTGAAAGCTCACTGCATATTATCTGATTTTCTGACAAGTCTCTGTTAACATGAGAGATTTTGCCTGAGAATCCCAGATCAGCAGTTTCTGAACTTCTCGGAGGGGTCTGTCTGAAAACAACAACCATATCCAAAGTTCCTTAAATCCCTTTTCTTTCTCATTCCGGTGCTTGATTTGAACCTCAATAAGTCACTGTCACCTGATCTTGACTATATTCATTAAGTTGCTGCCATTAAATCACCTTATTTGTGTTTTGTTAAAAGAAAAAAAATCACAAGTGGATAAAGTAAAGTGCCGTTGAGTTTATATGTTTTCATTTAAAAAGACAAAATTCTGGTTTTATCAAAAATCTGCACCTAACATCTGTCATCTTAAATTTCAGGACCTTGACTATTTATTTGCTTTTCAAACGTCTTGAAAACCACTAGATGTGTTAATGCTTGTCCTGATGGGTTAAGGCATTCTGGATAGCTAAAGGGTTAGTCAATGCTACACTAGTGGTCATGATATTCTGACTGATTGGGTGATATTGCGCTTTCATTGTTTTTGTTAGAAATAAAGCTCATTCAGTCTTATGCTTCTGAGCTTGTTGAGTATTTCCTATCTCACAAAAGACAGACCCTGTGGAATATAAGTATGTATTTAAATGGCTTGGTCCTCACTCTACAACTGACTATTCTGAAAAAGGATACATACAAAAATAAGCATATTTCTACCTATATAGGTCATAAATATTTAAGATAATAGGAAATCATATTATGTGTGGAAAAAAAGCAGTCTGTTTACTCATTCACCACAACAAACGATAAATTCATTGGGTATTATGGTCAATTTTAAACCCTCACATTTAAGAATTCAACAGTCCCATATTGAAGTGTCTTCTTATCAGTCTTGCATAAGCACAACTCACAAAAAAGCAAGGACTCTGAGGTGGAACAACTCAGAAAAAAGCAGGATTCCTTGATCTCTCTAGGACTGCCTTAGCCTAATTGCCTTGTATACGCCAGCTCTTTTTTTATTCACACAAAGCCCCTCATTAAGAGCTGGTTGGACAGCAGGCCTGGTGCCAAGGTGAACGCTGGTCAGCAGCGCTGGCCTGGCATACACATGCAGGTGCAGTTCTGCTTATTTTAATTGACAACAGGAGAAGAAAGTCTCCGTGCCATGCATGACAGAACTGCACACTTTCCCTCCCTCCCACTTGCTCTCCCTTTTTTCCAGCTCTTCATTCTGATCTTAACCAGGTCATGAGTTCATCTAACAACACTCCAGCTCTGTTTCTCAGTTTAACATAAATGTTCTCTCCTGTCTTCTCTAATGCAGCTGCCTCTGTTTTGGGGAAACAGTCATATAACATGCATGCTTACTCTTTATTGTCTGTACTTAAATTAAAAAGGTAGAGCAAATGTTTTACTGTCATATCCACATGGCTGTGTGTGTGTGTGTGTGTGTGTGTGTGTGTGTGTGCAACTGAGAGATGTCCCTGCAGCTGGAACTTGTTCAAATCCATCAGAAGGAGCTTAAAGAGGATCAGATGCCCTGAGGCAGATGCCAGATTGTTCTTACTCACAGAATGGCAATCAGGGCTCATCTACTTTGTTTTGATTCTCTCGCTAATGTTCTTACCACCTTCATCCAGGAAGAACCCAGTATTCCAGCTCACAATTCATCCTCTGGTCCTCAGTCTTCTGCCTCTTCGTTTCACAAAGTTTGCTGGTAAACTGAAATCTGGATCCTCTCCAAAGAATCTCCTTGCTGCTCCTCCTACTGCTCTTCTTTGGAGCTGCTGCTTGGATCTCTCCACTTACCGACATCAGTGTTGCCTCTTTACCCTCCACCATCACCATGTTTATCATGATTTTCATCTCCCTCTTAGAACAGGTGACAAATGTGGGAGTGGTGGCCTAGTGATTAGAGCAGTGCGCTTGCGCTCTGAGAAGGTTGCAAGTACCCGGTTCGATCCCCACAGACTGTCACTCTGGGTCCCTGAGCAAGACCCTTAACCCCTGATTGCTCCCCAGGCACCGCACAGTGGCAGCCCACTGCTCCCCAAGGGGATGGGTTAAGATGCATAAATGAATTTCTCCATTGTGAGATCAATAAAGTTCAATTATTATTATTAAATACTCTAAACAATCCACTCCACACACCACAATCTGCCAACCTCAGCTTCTGTGAGTATACACACTTCTGCCTTGGGATACATCACAACTCTTACAACAGTAATGCTTTACCTTCTTCTCAATCATCATTACAAAATTCAAACTGAGCTTCATACAATAATTACCCACCTCTCCTCCTAAGTGTCATCCTGGATCCCACTCCTGAACCTGGAAGAAACATTTACTCTTTCTCTTGTGTCAAGCCTCCCTTATTTTTTTCCATAGTTTTTACCTGCACAAGGGTCTCACTGACAAGCATTGTGACATTTTCAGGATATACATGGGTTGTTTTTTTCAGTTCACCTTTTTTACATATAACCAAATAATAAAGGAGCGCAATACAGAACTAAGTTTATTTGAATGGCATTGCACTGTCCTGCAGGAAGAAAATCTGTCAGACTCCACCTTCAACAATCCAAACCGATCAATTGCAGCTTTGGTTGTATGCTTTGGGTTGTTGTCTGGCTGGAAGGTGACCCTCTGTTCCAGTCT
Organism: Fundulus diaphanus; assembly: GCA_037039145.1. NCBI lineage: Eukaryota > Metazoa > Chordata > Actinopteri > Cyprinodontiformes > Fundulidae > Fundulus > Fundulus diaphanus. Next base: position 18,731,717 of record CM073143.1, on the reverse strand, counting down.
CAAGTCTTTTGTAGCCTCTAACAGGTTATATTCCTTGATTGTCCTGTGTTAAGCTCCATCCAAATTTAAAATAAAGCAAACCTAAAGGGCTGGGTGATATGGACCAATAACAATATCTCAATCTTATCTCAATATGCTTTTCATAAATTAAATATAAAATTGCGTCTTTGATCAAACACATTTTTTAACAAACAGTATAGATAAATGTAAGCAATGGCTGAAAAATAACTTACTGGAATACATAAAAGTATAATTCTAACTAGGGCTGGACAAGTTAATGTGTTAATTTCACGTTAATTCATTCATTAGACTATTAACGGCGATATTTACTTTATCGCGCATTAACGCATGTTGCTCACATGCTTTTATTTTGTGAAGGTCTGTTGCTGCGGTGTAGGGGTTTGAATCAGAACAGTAGGTGGCGATAATGCGCCAATAACCTCGCTGTCAGCCCAGCCTCGGATTCAAACATGAAGAAAGGTGCTGGCTGCACTGAGCTATATTATACACTGGAGTGCTGATTTTGCCGAAAAACTGAAGTCACTGGCCGCCATCTTGCTCCTCCCTACTCTCACAGAATCTCATAGGATTTGGTTGCAACAACAAGAAGTTTTCTGTCTGTGTGAAAACGTTTCACAGGTAATTCTACAGTCAGTGGATGTACTAACACTATCAACTACTAGGAAATTAGGTGCTGAAATATTTTACGTTATTCATATTAAATATATATATATGTATATATAAGTATATGTATATATGTATATATATGTATACACATATGTAAATATATGTTTTGTATATTGTTATTTATATATTTATAAATGTTAAACATATATATTTAAATAAATAAAATGCAAAATATTTCAGCACATGACTTTCTCAGTACTTGATATTTTTAGAACATAACATAAAACTATATGGCATTTGACATTTTAAAAGTTTTAAGCTCCCCCTGAACATGAGAAAATCCTCGTTATTCGATGCTGTAGCGCACATATTCCTTAGTTACTGGGGGGAAATAGGGAGTACCAATATGGCGGCTGGTGGCTTCAAAGCGACTCGTTCTAACAGACGGTGATTAGCACTCCAGTGTATTATATAGCTCAGTGGTTGGCTGTCGTGGACATAGACATCATATACGTAGACGCCCCATTGTATGCTGCCGGCCGCTAGGCCGACGTGCCTACAGGGCGGCCATCTTGGGTCAGACCACAGATCAGACAGCTGCTGTCAAAATGAATAGGAGGCAGTTCAGATCTCATTTTAATCATATGTTCACAATGCTCGTGACCTTTCAGACAGATTACACATATTTATTCAGAACCAAAACTATTTAAACTCAAATCAAACTGGATGAAAAATGTACACGCACTTACATATTTTGCAGTTACATATTAATCTAATATACACACAGATTATACACACATAAATGTCTCTCTCTTTCTTCCAATATATATACTGTATATATACTGTATATATAGGCTATATACACAGACACTGATCTACAGACAACAGCACTGATCTATATAGGAGCAAAACTATATACAGACAAGTGAGAGCAGAGGTGCCTATAACAGCATTTAAAAATTATATAATACAAACCGCAATCTGGGAAAAAAAATCAACAAAAAACCTAATAACGCATCTTAGAATCAAATACATTAAAAAAATAGTAAAAACTGTACAATATTTTACCCCCCCCCCCCCACAAATCATGTCTGTCCAGTAATTTAGGACCATTTTGTTTTTTTTTTGGTGTTTAATGTACTTTTCTCTACTTCCATCCCTGCTACCCATTAGCACATATTGTGTTATGCCGGAAAACTGTAACTGTAAAGCATGAGGATGATCTATCATAAAATCTTACTTATGGAAGGTAATTCCTCAGGATCTGGTTCCTAGTGTCCTTTTATTTGCGCACCCATAAGCGGAGTAAAAGTCGGGCTTCCTGGGACGTAGATCTGGAAGTTTGCTTACTTTCAATACAAAATCGAAATTATTTATTAAGTTAGACAATAATTTAATTCAATCAATTGGTCCCATGTAGCCCCTAAAGGGGTGACGTTTTCAGTCAGTTGATTTATCTGGAAATCGGGTGAGAATTCACCGGATTCAGAGTGTCTGAAAACATAAAGTACATTTTCCTGTATTGACTTGTATTCTGTCTGACTGCAGCTTGGTCTGACCTAAGATGGCCGCTCTGTCGGCACGCCTCTCAACCGAGGACGCGGCGTCTACGTATTCATGTCTGTGGAACCAAGAACGCGGAAAAACGCGGAACAAACAAAGCTGACATGCGGAAAAAACAAAGCTGACATGGGGAAGGGTAAAGTCACAGAAATTTTAAATTGACATTTTCAGTTTAAAGCTCTTCCAGCAACGAATATGACAGAAACAAGTTAGTTGTAACCACTGCCAAGTTAAACTTTATTATCACCGGAGCTCCTTGAGCTTAACATACCACTTAAATGCCAAACACACTGTAGACATCACCAAACAATTCAATGACTCAGAGAAGCTAACCAATGTAATGGCGAAGTGGATAGCTACTGTAGACCTTTTTTTGTGCTTCACACTTTGGTATTGAACAAAAAATGGTAATGCTGCTCCCTGCTGTTACCTCAGAAATTGCCTGTTTTTGGTAGATTTTTTCCCCATAAAGAGAATTTCCTGTCAGTGGCAATAAGCTTTAATTTATTATTATTGCTATTTTTTGTTTTACATGTTTAAGTTGAGCTTTACACTAAATATGTGTTACTGATAAGTGCTTCAAATGTTACAACACTTTTGTTCATATGGCAGCAGAACATTAAAATAAAAGTGCTCTTTACACTACTTTTGAATTCATTCTTGGAGTTTGCGCATACAATGCGATTAATCCTGATTAATCAGGCAAATTATGCGATTGGTCGCGATTAAAGATTTTAATCGTTGCCCAGCACTAATTCTAACACAACATAGATCATCTCTATAAAAATTATGGAGTCTCATCTTATATCAAAATCAGAATCAAGTTTATTGCCAAGTAGGTTTGCACTTACTCTTCTTAATATCTGTTCTTAATAAATGTTGATATGTTTAAAATCTTGATATATTTCCCAGCCTTACCCTAAAAGTATGAATCAGTCAACACCATGCTCACTATATAGGACCAATCCTGCCATAATTCAGAATACGTACAAAAATAAATAAATGACTCTAACTACAGGGCCCAAAATAGCTAGAAATTGTGTGCCATTAAATACAACAAAATACTAAAAAGAAGGCACTTATTCAAAATAACTGATCAATTAATCAACTACCAATATATATTTCTATTTCAGTATTTAACCTATAGTATTTTATCTCTTTGCTTTATTGCATGTTGTTTATTTAAACCACTCATTTTCCAGGTAAGCTAAAAAAATCAGAGTTGTTCTCATCTCACCAGGGTGAAACACCTTTTCTGTATCCACTACATGACAACAAAAAGAACTTCATGTAGCTTCCGTGCATCAATTTTGTTTTTCTAGCAACATTTCTGTAAAGGGAAGATGTGTGAGGTGTCCCGCCAATAGTTGTTCTGTCAAGGTACTCTCCCATCCTAGTTATAGAATTCAATGTTATAGGCCTGTTGGCTGCGTTTCTGATTAGTGCCTTTATGTGTTGGCCTGTCACATAAAATTCAATGCACTGAAATTAGTTTTTAAATTGCTACAAAATGTAGAAATGTTTACTACACCATAATGCAAAGTAAAGTAAATTAAATGTGCCTAAATCTGTATGAGTTTCAGTATCTGAAGCCTTAGAATCCCCACCAATACAAATCCCTTTCTACTATGTGGCTACTATGAACTGAACCATTTTCTAATAGACAGAATAAAGGCCACAGCTCACACTTCAGGTGATCACGCTAAAGGGTTAAAGTGTTCCACATGTACCTTCAGGATAAAGATTAAAAAGTTATAAAGGGAGGGAAGGTTTTACAAAATATAACTCCCTGACCTTCAACAGAATCCACATTTTTAGCAGATTGAAGCTGTTCTTTCGTCTCAGTGGCCGACAGGATTGATTAGAATCTTCATAAAGGTTTTCCATTTGTCTCACATTTGGTCTTATTCATTAAATATGGTATTTTGACACTTCTGAACAGCACAAAAAGGCAAAAGCATTTAGATGAAATGTGGTGCAAAGTGTTTTTTCACTCTTTTTTTGTTAGCGTCAAAGATCCAACATAATGACCCATCCTCCCCAACCCCCATCCTTTCAGTCATTTCAATAATTCATGAATTTTGCTGAAATCATTTCAGGGAAAGAGCTCCTCAATTAACGAAGGAGTGCCAAGCAGTTATTGACAGTAAAGTGCACCTTCTGGAAACAAGTGTCAACAAAATGTCTGTTTCATCTTGAAACAGACATTAATTAGAGACAGTCTGCAATGTTGCAGATGTCATCTGATAAAGAAGAGGAAGAGACACTGAGGACCCTATTAAAAGATAAAGAAATGCACATTATATGAGAAACTGAAAGGTGCCTGAGAAAGGTTTAGAATTTTATTTTTAGCTCAAAAAGGTACATTATATACTTAGGTGTAGGACAGTCTTTTTGTTCAGTTCATTTAAATTTTTTTATTGTACATGACAATACAACATGATGGTTTAAGTCATATTACAGTACAAGGAGATTTAATTCCATTTCCAGAAACATACACCCACTGGCCAATTTATGACCTGCATATTTTCAAATACATGTTTACACACAGCAAAGCAGGCAATCAGACCGAAAAACTCTTTTATTCCTACTTTCATTGCTTTTTAAACAAACTGTAAATATAAATGTTTTGATTTAGAATCACTATCAAATTGCTACATTTTAACTTCAGTCTTAGTTTATAATTTGATTTATTTACTCATTATTGTTTTCAAAAATAAGGTTTGATTATAGATTGATATAGATTTTTAACTTATTTTTCTGTCTTGTCAACTGTCTGTGTAATTTATTGTGTGATTTCACAATGGTTGTTCACTACAAATGAATTACCCTTCGGGGTCCAAATAAAATTATGTCTAAGTCTAATTCTAAGTCTAATCAAATTGCAGCAACTCGTTGCATCCAGCTCTTTAATTGACAATGATCCAATGAGTGGCAGTATACAACATACTTCATTATTAGAAAAATTCAGCTTTTTCTAAACCTGGACTACAATACAGTTAATTTGGGTGAATGTATTCACTGTTCTGAGTTTAAACTTTCAATTCAAAACAGGTTCCAAAGAAGCTTCAAAGACATAGATAGTAACCTTTAGAAACAAGCTTCTCTACCGCAGATATTATTATTGTCTCATCCAGAAATTGTGAGGCTTCTGTTGAACAGAGGATCTCTGCGGGAGCACGTAGCAGCCAGGTGGCTTGTTGAACTGTTCACTATCACACTAATCAGTCTGCTGGACCTATTAGGGGGTGCAGGACGATCACTCTTTGCCTGATGGTCCCACAGGGTTGGTATAGTCTAGCCCCCAGAGTGTATGTCCTTACCTGTTTTTTTCCATCTTTGAGGGTTTTTTTTTTAGATCTCTAGAGATACATTTTTGCTGACCATCTTACCTTCATGCTTTCTTTCCTCTCAGGTGTAAGCTGCCTTACCAGCCTGGGTCACATCACTAAAACAATTACTCCTGGATTCATCTTCGGTTCATGGTCAACCTCAGCTGAGGTCCTGGTTACAGAATCCATCTCCAGTTACTCCCCAGAAAATTATTACCATTTTAAATAAACCTTTTGCATTTTAAACCCTTAGTCTCACACCTAATTTCTGATTGTGGGTTAGAAAGCTGTGACAAAATATGACGTTTGGAGTAAAACCCATGATCACTACTGTTTTTGTAGAGAGATTTCAATCGCCTTAATTCATGTTTCTCCTTTTCTCCCATTGTGCATTTTTCTGCTCAAATGGAAGAAAATCATTCTTGATTAATTTTCCTATTTCACTGTATTTTTAATTTAATATATTTTTGGGTAGAAAAAACTATTTTGTAAAAGCTTAATCATTTTTGCAATGTGCATGGGTGTGAAACCTTTTTTTCCTGGATTGTCAGGTGTATATATGTGGGAGGATGACAGCATTCAGAGTAAATACCAAATGTTTATGTTTTTAATAACAGTGGCAAATCTCCTTCACCCTCAGTCCACTCAATTTTTGTTTCTGTGTTTTTAGCCTCCATGCACACAAACTGAAAATATCCAAACAACTTTATCAGTGTTTTTTCCACATTTATCCAAAGACTTGTCTGCACATTGCACCATTATTAATATAATTGTAACATATTTTGTAAATCATCACTTTTAGGCAAAAACTTGCTTCTCCATTTTTATGCATTTTTGGATTTCTGTGAAAATTAAGTTTGTTGGTCACCCTTCCCATCTGGCTCTGGTGTCATTGATAAATACCCATCACAGTAAGTTATGAGGTTTGTCCTGACAGAGATAAAATTATATTTTACCTTCAAAGTAGTACCTCTCCCTCATTTCCATTTAAAAACTTTTTTAATGGAAAATCCTTCAAATTAGGGCTGCACAGCGGAACAGTGGGTTGTGCTGTTGCCATGAAGCAAGAAGTTCCTGGGTTCAAGTTCTACCCTTGCCCTGGGTCTTTCTGCATGGAGTTTGCATGGAGAACCCATGTGTGGGTTCTCTCCGGGTACTCCGGCTTCCTCCCACAGTCCAAAAAACATGTTAGGTTAATTGGCCTCTCTGAATTCTCCTTAGGTGTAAGTGGTGCGAGAATGGTTGTTTGTCTCTGTGTTGCCCTGCAATAGGGTGTACCCCGCCTCTCGCCCGTTGACACCAGCAACCCCTCGCGACACCACAAGGGATAGACGTGTTAGATAATGGGTGGATAGATCCTTCACATTACTAATCCATCCAATGAGCCTTATCTAACTTTTGTGTAAACACAAAAATCCAGTTTGGTTTGGTTTTCTGCAGACCGTGAATTCTGTCATATCATTTGGAATTTCTGTAGAACATTATAACCCATTTATTTACAAAAATCACTGTATTCCTGCAAATAAATGTCTTAATATATCCAGCTTACTTTGGAAGCGCTACTTTAAACAATGGGGTGTGTTGCAGGTTACACACACTTCTGTAATATGGGCTTTCCCTTCTGAAAAACACAGTGAGTTTAAATGCTTTATTCTGACCAAACAACATCTTTTAGTGTGTTTAGTTAACTCTTTAACACTTTCACTCAGTCATTACAACCATTGAGTTGCTCAATCTGCATCCTTGGCATGCTCAAGGCTCTCACGTTTACTCAACCTTGGATGTGCTGTGGCTGTGTACGCTTTTTCAATTTATGACTTTCATCAATGGACTAAAAACTGACTGGCTCTTTGGTGAAGATGGTGAAGTCAAACTGGCTTATCGGTACTACAGCATTTAATTAAAGATCTGCAAAGTATAAAACAGCTCAGTGTAGGGTTATAATTGCTACACAGCACTCATGTATGTCCATCTCAGAAACAGAGGTGTCACTATCTAAACTGATAACATTTCTGTATCACAATGAACACTGAAATTGCAGGAGGGGATAACATTTTATGCCACTATCTTACTGTATGGAAATTCAATAAATCCAAGTTTCTTACATCTATATTTTGTATAGATTTCTATCTACATAATATGTATGGCAGGTAGACCTAGGCAACGACCATTGTTTGAGCATAAGAATGCACAAAATCAATATACTATTCACTTCAATGAGAAAAATGAGAACATGCTAAGGACTAATTATATGGCTCAGAAGCTCTCATAATCTTAATGATTTCAGGAAGGAAGTACAAAAAACGGAATAAGCACAAGTCGATCTAACCCTGCACTTTAGGTGGAGTTTTAGGGTCAGGCAGTATTGCTGATCTATGGTGGCAGCATTATAGTATCTTACTCGACTGTCTTGAAATCATGTGTATAATCTAGACAATGTTGGATATGAAGACTCAATGATAGTTATAGTGCATGAGGTGTATCAGGCTATACACATGATGGCTGACAACAAAGCATGTGGGTTAGACAGTATTACAGCATCACACCTTAAATTTGGTTGTGCAAATTATTTTCTTGTTATTAGCTTCACAGGGTTTATGTGCCAAGGATTGTTACCACAGACAAATTATTAAAAATATTGTTAAAATAAAAATGTAAAGGTAAAAAAAATTAAATGGGCCCAAGGGACCAACCAGTTAGTTCCTGTTTTCAGTACATATCATCCATCCATCCATTTTCCAACACGCTTATCGCTATTGGGGTCGCGAGAGATGCTGGTGCCTATCTCCAGCTGTCAATGGGAGAGAGGTGGGGTACACCCTGGACAGGTCGCCAGTCTATCGCAGGGCACATATCATCATAAGAAATTATATTCATTCAATATTATGTCTTCAGTACAGGGGCCATAATATGGGCCCTGACCAGTTTTACAGGGGCACTGGCCCCTGTTAGCCACTGTCTTGAACCGTCCAGGCACCCCCCTAAGATCAGGCACAATCCCAATGTCATAGAAAGAAAATGGTGTCACCAGTTAGGTTTTTAGTTGTATTTTGCATATGAATCCTTATGTGTGCTTTAAGTGTCTAAATAAATACACACATCTAATCCATACAGTAAAAAATGTTCCATTAATTAAACCCACTTTTTCTAATGATCAACTGAAGCAATTCTTTCTGTGAAGAGCCAAATAATGCAAACATTCAGTGAACAGATTATTAATAAGTTTATATGCCGTTTAAATAAGTCTGAGAAAAAAATGATCATGGCCTTACTAAACTAACGGCTGAGCTCCACACAATACCATAATTAGCTGTACAGACACTGGTATAATTGTCTTTTATTGAATTTTGCATAGGTGCTTTTGATAATCGCAGATATGCATTTGTGTCATTTGGTTATCTGTTATTTTTTGCAAACTACAATCAGATCCATGAATTTACCAAGGCCTTTTCTCACTTTACACTAAATGCTGTTGTTTTTTTCCCCTAAAGAGTGTTTGGTTCAAATATTTGTTCATGGCTGCTGATCCATTCACCATGTGCAGGAGGAGTCAGAGCTCCTCTCAGCCAGAGAAGACTGAGAGCAGCTGGGGGAGCTGCCCACTGCTCTGACCAAAGATTACCAAACCAGAATACGCAATATCCGAACTATAAACAATAATTTCGCTGCAGTCAAAAATCTGCAATTGATCAAAGTCAGTCTTCTCGTCAATCCCGCCATGGCTGAGCCACAAACTAATAAAGCTCTAAATTTTAACTCAGCACTTTTAGACAGGCTGTAACCTACATAAAAATAATTTTGCTGTGATCAAATGTCTGCGATACTGTACTTAAAAACTGTCCTCCCGAGAGAGATGGATAGCTCTCCTGCTCAGGTAGTATGTGTGTCCGCTGAGGGGCAGAGCGATATGGGACATTGCACTATATCCATGATAGCGGCTATTCTTTTTTGGTTTTCTTGTCAGTGTCATGGGTTGGCTTCGATGTTAGTGGTTGAAGTAGCACATCAGTAAAGATCACGGACAAATAGTTTAACCAATCATATGCAAGGATTTGTGATAAGGCCCCACCTTCTGAAATACATCTCCAATAGAGCGATTCCAGATGAATGTGTGGAGACGTGTGGAGCTTGGCGGAACTACATCCATCTGGCTAGAGTCAGGTGTCTCTTGCGTCAGAATGAATGGCATGTGGGACACCAATAGATAAGGTGATACCCCCGGAACACGAGGGACAGAGGGGGTGAGGGGAGGATCAATCCGCTGACCAATCACTGCCATTCGGTCTGAATGGCAGTGATTACAGTGTTCAGCAATGAATTTTTGATAGTTAATTTAAAAACAAACATTACATTAACATTACGTTACAAGAACTGAAGACATGACAAATATTGACTTAATTTAGAATTCAGAGTTGAAGTTAGAAGATGACATGCATATACTATGTGTGAGTGCCAATGACTTTTTAGCAGGGGGGGTAGTGTTGCCATCTGCAGAGCGCTCATAAGTCACCTTTGAAAAAAGCTTCAGTAAAAACAAGCTCAAATTTCTCAAAAGAACTCCCACAGTTCTAAAAATAGTATACTGTACATTTCAAAGGTCAGAGGAACATATGGATTCTTCATCTGTTTTCTCCATCGACAATTCTAATTACATATCTCAGAGAAATTCAACAACCAATTAGAGGCAATTTGTAAGAGAGAAATATGGTTTTGTTCTGCTAGTAGAAGATGTTAAGGTAGGCTCATAAAATAGCCGGGGACTGAATTAAGTAAGATCCTTGAGAAAGTTTAAACTGGAGATAAGAAAACTAAAGTGAAAAATACACACCTACACAGAGGTAGGTATGCTTCTTGATGACGGCAGACACACTATTCAACACATATTTCTCATAACTTTTGGTATCCCTAAAGCAGCAAAAGAAAACATAAATACATTGTCAGTTTTTCGTTAACTAAATTGTGTCTTCTTTGGTTGGCACTTTGTAGAGAGTAATTTTACAATAAAAATGTACCATCACAAACCTCTTCTGACAGAAATAATAATAATAATAATAAACAAGTTAAGATACAGAGGCATGCTGAAACAAAACAGAGGTCCAATGCAACTGTGTGACTCCCTGAAGCTGGTTAAAAAACAAGTCTCCAAGTCATCTCATGTCCTTTTTGCTCATGTTTGCCTTCATCCCAGGGACATAAAATTGTACTCAGATTTTCACGATCTGAATATAAATTAAGTCCAGACAGATATTTCTATTTTTATTTATTAAGGTATATTCAACAATCTTCTGAATATAACAAATTCTCTGGTCTTGGCCTCAACAACCTCCATGAAAACTAGACAGTACATGACAATACATAGAAGGGAGCAATGAGGTGTAAAGTCCAAGTTTGCTTCAGGACAATACAATCGTTTTGTAAAACTATATTCTCATTTAGAGTTAAAATAGAAATTTTGGCTAACTTATAAATTCCAAACTTGAGATCCCCCCCCCCCCAGATTTAAGCAACATTTGAATCTTATGCTCCTTTTAAACATCTAGAGGCCAAGGAACTGCTGGCCTCACCTACAACCCGTTCTTTGCCGGTTATGATCGCCCAGCAGCACAAAAACATGTTACCTGCACACAGTTTGATGACCAAAACACAATTCGTAATCCACATATATTAAATTGTGGAAAATCAGTTCATAACTGTTTGAACAATTGAATTTATGATCTAGAGACAGGAAGATGCATTCACAGAATGGAAGCCAGCAGTTAACATGGGATTGCGCAATCCCTGGGGAGGCCAAGCTCGCTGCGGCCTCACCGGCTTCGCTATCAAGCGCCACCAAGGATTTACATGAAAAATAGTGAAAAGTCTGCGATTTTAAAGAGAATATGATAAAAAATTAGGAAGTTACATAAAAAAATAACTTTTATTACAAATGATTGAGTGAATCACAATTTATATTATTTTTTCATTATTATATATTTTCTTTTTTTCCATGATGACAAGTGAGGCCTGGCCTCACTTGCCTCCCCTGACTGCATGTCACTAATCTGGACCTAGTCTTGTGGTTGAAAGATTTTGACAGAATTGCGGAATTGGTCATTTGTAGAGTCAATCTAACTAATCTAGAGTTTTCCAACGATCTAAGTGTCGCAATGAAGTTGACAGTGAAAGAGCAGATAAAAGGAGTCTGTCTTGCTCACTACTGTGCTCTGTCAGCCTGTCTGTGTGATGAGACTGACTGAGCCGAGGCTCAGCCCTGCCTCAGATCAGCATCCATCTGGGAGACCCTGAGCACTACACAGAATGCTGCTGGAACACTTTTGATTAATTATTACAACGTCGAAAGCTTTGAAAATGTATGAAACAGGAAAGCAACTCTTCCTGTAAGTTTTGTTTACAAGCAATGGAATGGAACTGAAATGAAAAGATTTTATGAGCCAAATTATTAACAAGTCATATAAAATCAGAGAAACAGAGCTAATTTTAGCCTACCCCCACAGAAAACACTTCCCTTTCCGAAGATCTTCAGAAGAGCAAGATGTGCAATTACTGGGGAATATTTGTGGCTGTGTTTGCTGAGGTTGTTTAGAAATAAACAATGAAACTTTGGGAATTCGGTCAGTCATTGTTAAAACATCAAGCTTTTCAGAGCCCATTTAACCCTATATTGAAGCAGATAAGACTGTCCAATAACTCAAAGAGAACAAAAAAAAAGATTAACCTGAAACTAAAAGCCCCAGGAAACTAAAGCGCAGGTAAATGTGTATGGAAACGCTACCCATGATTTGCAAAGCCCCAGGCTTCTCAAAGCCCCTGGCTTTTGAGTGGCAATGGAAAAGGGGCTATTGTGGTCGCTTGCTTCCACCATTGTTGTCTGGCAGTCACTTCTCTGTAACGTCACATCTACGAAAATCCCACCCGGCAATCCTGATCGGCCCGTCCATTTTATGGGGTATTGAAATCCCTCCCAATGGCAGCGAGTCCAGATGGATGTGTGGGGCCGTGTGGAGCTTGATGGAACTACATCCATCTGGCAAGAGTTAGGTTAAAAATTGATTGCTGTCAAGACAAAATAAAGCAAACAGAATATCCTCCAAAACATTATTGGCACATGGGTTACAATATAATCACAACTATTGTGGATGTGGATTATGTGCAGTGTGATTTTTAGGATTAAATGTGAATAATTAATTTTCCAATTTTAGAACATGTGAGCTACAATATTAAAAGAAATAAATCCCAATAAATATAGGTGTAACATACAGTGAGACTGGATACCATGTGTGGTCTGAACAAACATTTCTCTTTTTATTCACCTCTTTCTGGTATCTTGTAACAATACAATATCACAGTCACAGTCACAGTCACCACCTACTGGCATCACCAAATAATTAAATTGTTTTAGAGGTAGAGGCTGTGATTTTTCTGGAAGTTTCCCCAAGTCCCTTTTTGAATAACTGCTCATACAAAAGGCCACTTTACCTGCTCTTCCGCTCCTCAGGGGGATTGCGTGAAAGAAATCTCCCAAATCCACACGCCCACTGACAGGGGGGGACAAACGGGTCAATTGTCCCAGGCCCAGGACGAAGGGGGGGCCAGAAACTGACACTCATTAAAATACAGACAGAAGTATTTTTTCAGAAAATATTTGTGTGAAAATTATTTAATATTAGAGTAACTAAATCAGGGGTTAAAGTTCTCCGTCGCTGCGACGGATTTCCGTCATTTGGAAAATGAGCGCAAATTGTTCCGTCTAGCATTTTTTTTTTAAGGTCTTAAATTGAAGCTGCTCTCAACCAATGAAATCTGGCAGAGCCGGGACATTAGCCAATCAGAAAGAGAGTAGGGCGGGTCTTTGCAAAGTGAGTCTGAGTTTTATCGGTGTTCAATCATTTTAACTTTTGGAAGAACATCTCAAACTGACCACAGATGGTATGAATGAAAGTAGTGGTGGTCAAAAGTTTTCTTTGGATTTATAAACCAGCAGGTCAGAAAGTTCAGCGGATTGAACACCTGACAACAACTTCCCTGGTAAGCATGTCTGTCGCTGCTCCTGCAGTTAATGAGTTATTTCTGCCTGTGGCCACGTCACCTGTCAGCGTTTATTCCCTCGCTTCCAGTAACTTGGCTGATAAATGCGGGCGACCAACCAGGGACCTCCTTATTATTCACTGTTATGTTTTTTTTAAAACTCAAAGAGTAACGCGCTCTCAGGCTAATTTACCATGACGTGCTTTTTTTTCGGAAGGGTTGGAATGTCAAACAATGTTCCGCATTTGACTGGGTGCAATTTGGAAAAAGTTATAAAATAAAATAAATTCCACCTGCGCTTGTCTGAAGAATGAAGGCAGAGCTGCAGGCAGAGCGGCTATCAGTCAGTATGCAGCAGCTCCACCTGATGAGCCGCTGTGCACCAGGACACTTGTTAAATAATGAGGATTTAGATGCTGGTGACTCTCCAGCAGTCAGATAGCGAGAAGCGGGGACACTGGGTCCATCCTGTACAGGTTTCCAGTCACAGGGCTAAAAGTTAGCAGTTTTATTACACTTTAAAATAGTTAAGTGATGCCTTTTTATAAACTCAGGAGTTGTGATAATTAATTGCTGTGCAATAACGGGCAAAGCAGAGACTGATTATTGTAATGAGAGATATGTGTTAAATTAAAATGTATGACGTGATCATAGTGTTGGTTATGTGAGATGGATCACACCGTTAATTTCAATGATCCCGCCTCATGGCCAACAAAAAATACTGGTTCTGATTGAATGAATGTTGTGCGTTTAATGGCAAAAAGGAAGCCTTTCTCAGAGATGGCAAATGAACCGCCAGTAGATTCAGAGGGCAGAGAATTCCCAAAGTATCTAACATATTCTATCTCCTGCAATGGAAGGGAAAAATTGTTAGGGACTGGCTAATGTACAGCAGGTCAGAAAAGGCCATATTTTGGCTGCAGTGCTTGCTGTTCTCTTATGAAGAAAATATCAACTAGGGCACTAAATTCAATAGATGGGTTGAACATATCCAATAGAGGTGTGCGATACTGGGAATTTTTAATCGATCCGATACCAAGTAAATACAGGGGCAGTATTGCCGATATCGATCCGATACCGATACTTTTAACATTTGATTTGTATTTTATTATTACAATAAAATAATAATAATAATGTTATGTTCAGTGTTTTTTTCCTAATCCACCTCTTATATCTTTCAATCCTTATGTAATTTTGTCTGTATTGTGTGCACCTGCCTGTTGCTTTAATCCTATAATTTTCCCTGTCGTGGGACAAATAAAGGATTAGCTAATGTTATCTTAAATAACACTTTTTAATAGGATATGTGTACTGGGTTCTTTCAAGGTCTTAATTACATTTTCTGTGTGGGCTCCAGTAACATATGATCGATAATATCTACTTTAAAAATTAACATGAACTGCTGCTGAAGATGACCACTCTTATCTACCTGGATGTTGGACTGAAACGCCTCAGTCAGTGACGTCAGTCTGTGGGTCTGGTCTGTCGGGGCAATCAGAGAAGTTCCCCCTGTCGCTCGCCGTTTTCTTGCTCATGGTTTTTCACGTGCTTAGATAAATTTGTTGTGTTTCCACTGAATTTAACCGGCTTTTTACAAAACATACAGCTTGATTTCATTTACGGTATTAAAATAGAGCCAAACAGGGCTTATTTCTATCTTCGTGTTTTTCCGCTCTGGCTGTCTCTCTCTCTCTCCGTGTCTGAACAGGAGCAGCGCGCCGCGCGCGGCGGTTGTATGTGTGTGTTGAGTTGAGAGAGCACAGTGGGCGGGCCAGGCTGAGCCTGCGTGCTGATTGGCTGGCGCCGAGAGGGGAAGGGGAGCAGCAGCCAGCAGAGTGCCAACACAGAAGGGGAGACTGGTGAATCTGCGGCAGTCAGCGCGTGTGGGAGAGAATAAGAAGGATCGATCCTGTTAAAAGAATATTGTTCAATATCAATGAAGTATACAGTTAAGTTGACATTTTTTTTGGTGTGTGTGTGTGTGTGTGTGTGTGTGTGTGTGTGGGTGTGTGTGTGTGGGTGGGTGTGGTGTGGTGGCAGCAGGTGTAGAGGGGGGCCCAAAAAGACTGAGTTGTCCTGGGCCCTAGCAAAGCTGTCAGCTGGCCTGCAAATCCACTCTGGTCTTATTTTGTTCTACTGAGGCACATGAGCCAACCAACCAAAGCAAGAGACTGGAAAGGGATATGAGAGAAAGAAGCATCACATAACAATGATGCACAGTGGCAAATAAATCTAAGAGCAGACCACAATAATATCCCTGAACAAAGTCTAGTGAACATCATGATGGCAGGCATCTCAGGTATGAAGAACTAGGCAGTACCAAGCCCGGATATATGATCCATGCCTTCTGGCTGAAGAAGCAGACTTCTCTACATGAACGCCTAGCGGCACAAATGAACCAACTGCTGACACACGGGACCCACTCTGAATGGTTGAAAAAGGGCAGAACAGTCCTGATAATGAAAGTCCCCCAGAGGGGGATGGCCCCTACCAACTATCAGCCAATAACCTGTCTTTTCACAACACGGAAGGTCCTGTCATGCATCGTAGCGGCTAAGATAAGTGGGCACATGGATCAACAGATGACAGAGGCCCAGAAAGGCATAGGTAAAAACACCAGATGAGCCAAACACCAGGTGCTGATTGACGGAACAGTCACCCTAGACTGCAAATCAGATAAACAAACATATACACTGCATGGATTAAAAGAAAGCCTATGATTCAATGCCACACACATGGATCCTGGAATGCCTGAAGCTGCACAAGGTCAACACCACTCTGAGAGCCTTCGTTGCCAACTCCATGAGGCTGTGGAAAACTACCCTTAAGGCCAACTTTGAGCCAATTGCACAAATCTCCATCAAATGTGGAATATACCAATGAGATGCTCTGTCCCATCTGCTGTTCTGTATAGGCCTGAACCCCCTCAGATAAATGATCAATACGTCTGGCTATGGATGCCAACTCAGAAATGGGGCCACTATCAGCCACCTCCTGTACATGGTTGACATAAAATTGTACTATAGGAAAGACATTGGAATGTCATTTGGGCTGGAGAAATGTGGCTGGATGGTAACAAAGAGAGGAAAGGTAATCCACACGGAGGGGATTGCTCTCCCAGAAGGGAGAATAGTAGATGTTGAAGAGAGCTATAAGTACCTTGGAATACCACAAGCAAATGGCAACCATGACGAGACCACAAGGAAAGCAGCAACAGCCAAATACTTGCAACGAGTAAGGCATCTTCTTAGAAGTCAGCTCAATGGTAAGAACAAGGTTCGGCAATCAACAGCTATGCCTTGCCAGAAATCAGATACACTGCTGGGGTAATAATTTGGCCACAGGAGGATATCCAGAGCACTGATGTTAAGACACAAAATCTACTGACCATGCATGCTGGATTACACCCCAAATCCAGTATCCACAGGCTATACATTAAACGCAAAGAAGGAGGCAGAGGTCTAGTGAGCATCAGAACCACCTTTGAAGACAAAACATCCAAGCACCAAGAATATATCAGAAAACTGGCCCCAAGGGAATGTCTCAGATAATGGAAGCTTGAAGAGATGGAACCGAAGAAACCATCATGGGAGGAAAATTCCCCCTTTCTGGGATGTACCACCGACAGAAAGCTGAAGTGGCTTATATGACCCAATCCTACCAATGGCTAGAGCGGGCTGGACTGAAGGACAGCACTGAAGCACAGACCATGACAGCACAGAAGCAGGCCTTGAGCACCAGAGCAATTGAGGCCTAGATCTACCATACCAGGCAAGATCCCAGGTGCAGGCTATGCAAAGAGGCCCCCGAAAGCATCCAGCATCTCACAGCAGGGTGTAAGATACTAGCAGGGAAGGAATACATAGAACGCCATAACGAAGTGGCTGGTATAGTGTACAGAAACATCTGTTCAGAATACCAACTGGAAACGCCCAGGTCAAAATGGGAGTCATCTCCCAAGGTGGTGGAGAATGACAGGGCTAAGATCCTGTGGGACTTCCAGATACAAACAGACAAAATGCTAATGACCAATCAACCGGTCATTGTGAACATTGATAAGCAGCAGAGGGCAGCTGCTGTGATTGATGTGGCTATCTCCGAGTGATACATACACTACCGTTCAAAAGTTTGGGGTTTTCCATGAAAAGTCACACTTATTCACCACCATACGTTGTGAAATGAAAAGAAAATAGAGTCAAGACATTGACAAGGTTTGAAATAATGATTTGTATTTGAAATAAGATTTTTTTTACATCAAACTTTGCTTTCGTCAAAGAATCCTCCATTTGCAGCAATTACAGCATTGCAGACCTTTGGCATTCTAGCTGTTAATTTGTTGAGGTAATCTGGAGAAATTGCACCACACGCTTCCAGAAGCAGCTCCCACAACTTGGATTGGTTGGATGGGCACTTCTTGTGTGCCATAAGGTCAAGCTGCTCCCACAACAGCTCAATGGGGTTTAGATCTGGTGACTGCGCTGGCCACTCCATTACCGATAGAATACCAGCTGCCTGCTTCTGCTCTAAATAGTTCTTGCACAATTTGGAGGTGTGTTTAGGGTCATTGTCCTGTTGTAGGATGAAATTGGCTCCAATCAAGCACTGTCCACTGGGTATGGCATGGCGTTGCAAAATGGAGTGATAGCCTTCCTTATTCAGAATAACTTTTACCCTGTACAAATCTCCCACCTTACCAGCACCAAAGCAACCCCAGACCATCACATTACCTCCACCATGCTTAACAGATGGCGTCAGGCATTCTTCCAGCATCTTTTCACTTGTTCTGCGTCTCACAAGCGTTCTTCTTTGTGTTCCAAACACCTCAAACCTGGATTCATCCGTCCACAACACCTTTTTCCAGTCTTCCTCTGTCCAATGTCTGTGTTCTTTTGCCCATCTTAATCTTTTTCTTTTATTGGCCAGTCTCAGATATGGCTTTTTCTTTGCCACTCTGCCGTGAAGCCCAGAATTCCGCAGCCGCCTCTTCACTGTAGATGTTGACACTGGTGTTTTGCGGGTACTATTTAATGAAGATGCCAGTTGGGGACCTGTGAGGCGTCTGTTTCTCAAAATAGAGACTCTAATGTACTCATCTTCTTGCTCAGTTGTGCAACGCGGCCTCCCACTTCTTTTTATACTCTGGTTAGAGCCTGTTTGTGCTGTCCTCTGAAGGGAGTAGTACACACCGTTGTAGGAAATCTTCAATTTCTTAGCAATTTCTCGCATGGAATAGCCTTCATTTCTAAGAACAAGAATAGACTGTCAAGTTTCAGATGAAAGTTCTCTTTTTCTGGCCATTTTGAGCGTTTAATTGACCCCACAAATGTGGAAACTCAATCTGCTCAAAGGAAGGTCAGTTTTGTAGCTTCTGTAACGAGCTAAACTGTTTTCAGATGTGTGAACATGATTGCACAAGGGTTTTCTAATAATCAATTAGCCTTCTGAGCCAATGAGCAAACACATTGTACCATTAAACACCATCATTTACCACATTAGCAATGTATAGAGTGTATTTCTTTAAAGTTAAGACTAGTTTAAAGTTATCTTCATTGAAAAGTACAGTGCTTTTCCTTCAAAAATAAGGACATTTCAATGTGACCCCGAACTTTTGAACGGTAGTGTACATCAGGAAAAAAGAACACAAGAAACTGGAGAAATGCTCAGAGAACTACAAACAGCCTGGAAGGTGAAGACAACAGTAGTCCCTGTGGTCATCGGAGCACTCGGGACAGTAACCTCAACTCTGGAAAAGTGGCTCCAACTGATATCTAGAGAAACATATCTAGAGAAACATCAGACAGTCCAGAAACATCAGAGTCCAGAAGAGCGCAATTTGTTTTATATATATATATATATATATATATATATATATATATATATATATATATATATATATATATATATATATATATATATATCTGTGTGTGTGTGTGTGTGTGTCTCAGTTGATAGTCCTGGGACTAAAAGGAAAAGGAGAGAAGTGCAGGAGAGAATGAGCACAGTTGATAATGGGATGGAGGGTCTTTGTGTAAGGTGTAATATCTGTCATACTTCCTCATCTGCTCTCAGCTCCCCAATCAGATCACCTGCTTCTAACTTTCCTCTCAGGCATTTCCTTTTTATAAATCTTCATGTCACCATTATTCAGTTGTCACATGACCTGGGGTAGTTTTGGACATTCCTGTCAACTTTATCTGGTATTTAAAATTGTTTTCATTTTTTTCCCTGTTTGATTCTGTTTTGGAGACATACTCCAAAAGACTAGCCCCCCTAATTACAGTAAAAGGCAATCTACAAAGTATTTACCCAGGGTTGAATACAAATACAGGCCAAACTTTTTGAATGTTTGTCAATAAATAAATAAAAATACATATTTATTTTCTTCTACTTAACAATTTTGCATTACTTTGGGCGACCCAGACACACAAAATCTCTAAAAATTATGTAGAGTTATTCCTGTGATGAAAAAGTGTGAAAAGGTTTTGCAGCATTTGAATTCCTTTGCAAGGCAATATAAAACATTAGTGAAGCAAAATTATATTTGTTAAAGTTGATTTTTACAAACTATTTTATCATTTGGCGATTTTTTAAAAAAGTTGTATTTTGTATCCACCTTGGGAAAAACATACTGTGGGTTAATGAGAAAGTGTTTGGGGAAAAGGCCTGGAGGCAGCTTTGAAATGGACTGTCACCTCAATGACACAAGCGATGAGCCTGAGTGAGTAGAGAGCTGTCATATCTTCAAAGGTTGCTCAGCAGTAAATGGAAATTTGATTGGGGTTAAGCATCCGATTTGAGGAAACTGAAGTATCTCTTAACCATTTTAAAAAGTGGTATAGATAATATACAGACACATTTAAGAGAAGGATCACTTGGGAAGTCTTTTTCATTGTGGTTATTATTCCTGGAAAGAAATAAAGAACCACATGTATACATAGACTTAATCATTGATATAAGACGCGGTGAAGGTTTCAAATGTCTCTAGTAGTCTGGTCATCTTGGGCTTTAGAGATATTCGGCTATCCTTAAAGAAGCGACACTCCCAAACTATCTGCCAGAGCCTTTGGTAAATTCAATCAAACTCACTTTAAATATTGTAACTTTCAAAAAAACATATGAATTACTTATTTTATGCTTTGTAATGATTCATCTTGTTGCATGCTGATAAGTTCGAACCACAGCTGTGCAGTAACACTTTTTCCCTGAGGGATACACTACATTGTTTCGATAGACTTCTCCAACAAGAAGGGCAATAAAACCAAAATCAAATAAAAGTTTTCTTTTGTTCTCTATTTATCATCTATTTTATAATCCTAAAGTTCACTAATTTCATTTTTAAGAATGCTATGGGAGCAAAATCTATTAACCTAGTTCTTATAGGTGCCCTTTAATCTCAGTGTAAATCCAGCTATTCAATAAAGAAGTCAAAGGTTTGTTAGAGAATATTACCAAAAAAAAGGCTCAGACTTAAACCCAATTGAGGATTTGTTGAAAGACTTAGAAATGTATTTTTATAGATGATCTCCATCCAGCTTTTTCCAAAGAAAAATAGAGACAAATATTAGTCAGTAGTTGTGCAAAACTGGTTTGGACATACCTTAAAAGACTTATAGTTGTAATGCTGCAAAAGATTCTTCTGTAAAGTATTTACTCAGGTACCAAATGCACAAAATAATTTTAAAACTTTTGTGTGGAAAAAAAATAAAAGTTGCAAAATGAAGTTATGTCAAAGGGTATAGCTTCAACTTTTCCATAAATGTCCATAAAGACATCTACATAACGTCTAGAGTGTTGCAGAGTAAAAGTTAAAACTTTATTTAAAAATTCTTAGAGTATATAAATCATTGTTTTATACATTTCTACAGGTCCGAAATATATAAATATTTACTTCTGGGAGCAGGGACATGTTTCAAATGTCCCATGTTGCTTTCAAAGCATGTTTTGAGCTTTTGCCTTCTGCATTTTGAGCATTTTGTCATGATCCTTGGGTGTTTGTGTTTTGAATTTTATGTTCCAGGACGATGCTGTCTATAGTTATTCTCCCTCAGATTGAGCCAGCATTAATTAGTAAATCCGACTCACTTGTGTTGTAGGCAATATCCGTTGATTCCCAATTCTGGGTTTTTGTTCCTTCCTTGTCACGTCGTCTGTTTTCCATCCCTTTTCCTGAGTTTGGTGTGATTCAGTTTCATTAAATATTATTGTCTCCAGTGTGTGCCTGCTGATGTCTTGCTGCCACTTTGGTCCTTCTCTACAATCCATGACAGAATGACATGACCACGAAAAGGACCAGGTAACAGGTGTGGAAGTAATCACCTTGGCGGAGAAGAACATGTGGCTGGCAGATGAAGTAGAAGAGCGATGATCGCCGTGTTGGGGCTCAAGGCTGGCCATCCCTCTTCTTGGTCCCGGTTCCCAGCGTTACAACTCTCCTCCACCACCGCAGGGCAGAAGGTCCCAGCGTTGGGGCCGCCGAATAGAAGAAACACTTTGACGGCTAGGGCTGATTCCCCACACGCTCTCAGCGAGGGTCAGCCACCAACACCTGCTCCCCGCTGTTCCCAGGTCCTAGAGCCCGTCCTTCTACCCGCTCCTCACCGTGTGTCTTTGTTGGCTCCTGCTCAAAGCAGGCTGATGGCACCAAGTTGGTGCCACCAACGCCAGCTCCATGCCACCTAATGGCGCGCAAGCCTCCTCCTCACCTCAAGCTGCAGCTGCCTTGGGTCCCAAGCCCCGAGGTCTCAGATGAGGATGTCCAGGTGGACGTGCCTTGTGTTGCAGAAACCTAGGTCTGTGAGTTTATTCAGGTGGTTGAGGCTCCTGTCTTGGCCCCTGAAGACCCCAGCATGACAGCCCCTAAGTTGCTATATAAATAAACTTACCTTACCTAACCTTCTTCTGGGGTTCATTATTCAATTTTCTGAGAGGTTCTCAGTCGTCTCCACAGGTTCTCATTGGTTCTTGGTTGTTCTCCAGAGATTCTCAGAAAACACCAGAATTTTTAACATCCATTAAAAAAAATCCACTTGAATACACATTTTGAAATAAGATCACTTTTGAAATAACTTTGAATTCTGAGGTTTCTCGTCCGACTGTCCTCAAAATCCTACATGGCTCAAAGCTTCAATGCCCCACCAACATCTGTTGCTGCCCGTTGTCAGTCAGCTGGCTGAAAGAAGGCAAAGACATTTTTGCTTTGTATTAAGAAAAAGTGAATTTTGGCTGCTAGAAAATATTTACATTTGGATAAAACAGTCATTGTGTGGAAACTAAATGATCCATCCAAATAAATCTCATATTTGTTTTAAATTATTTTGTAAATAAAATACCTAAATGCCATGAGAATTTCATTTTGGCGAATGCCTTGAATACTTTAGCATATAACCTTTTTTCCACATTGACAAGAAAAATATTAAAAAAACATATTGTCCTCTAATAATAATTAACAAGAACAGTATTTAGATGCATGAAATACAGTACTTAACAAGTAAACTTATTAAATATCACTGTACCACTAATTTCTTGAAGTGGCAAGTTCTATTCTTCTTTAAAACATTTCATTAAGTCAGTTTTTATTTCGGCAATACCCTTTTATCTTTTGCTATTCTTCCACTACCGTCCAGCTTCTCTCTCTCAATTGTTGGCCTGTTCTCAGTCTGTGCGTCTCTCTCATCTCCACTGGTTGGCCCCGGCGATGTGGTCATACTTGGCATCCACTCGGTAGGCTTCTCTCCATCACTGGTGAATAAGAGAGGATGCATTATACATGAAATACAGGCTGGCAGACAGCACAGCACATGGCACCCATTTTGCTGTGATGAGTCGGGGAGACTTCTATTAATTCTACCAAAGCAAGCCCAGTGCAGACAGAGAAGGAAATGAGACGTTACTCAGGAGCCTTGGAAGGGGGAAGGAGGGGGGACAGGTTGCAGAGCCATTGAGGAATCAGATGGGGGGAGAGGTCAAGGATGAAGAAAGCGTGTTGGCTAAACTATTTAGGCAGATAAAACAACTACTGAGATTATGTACATGGAACTTAAAGTGTATATGCAGCACCTGTATTTATGTATGCATTCAACTTTGTCCTTCAGTACATGAAAAAAATACAGAATCTTGCTCTTATGTTTAAATGTTCTTGCATAATCACTTCTGGATTTGTGTGAACATTCTCCACACAATGATGGCCACATTTCTTTAAGTATCTATTTTTAAAGAAATGGAAAGTGGTTAGATTTCAGAATCCAAGCAAATGCTGCATAATGAGAGCCTAAAGTGTTCAACTGAGCTTCAAGTCACGTCTTCCCTTGCATCACTCAGAGTGCGCACGCACACACACACACACACACACACACACACACACACACACACACACACACACACACACACACACACACACACACACACACACACACACGTACGCACATTGTACACACACGTACGCACATTGTACACACACAAACCACATTGTACACACACAAACGGACGTTTTCACAAGTTACACATTGACATGCAAATACGAATACACAAACATTGAGTTTACAGCTCGAGATTATATAATAAGCATTCATGCCCTGAAGGTCATTGTGCTAAAAGACATATCTGAAAGTTTATTTTGGCCCTGAAAGCTTATTTCACCTCAAAAATGGGTTGAATTGGCAATGAAGACAACACTGTGGTGTTTAGCACATAAGAATGTGATATAGACACATAATAGGTATAGTATGTTGCTAACAGAATGCCATGTCTTATCCCTTTGTGATTTTGAGACACAGATAAAGAAAAGAAAAAAAAGAGGCCTAAACAAACTCCCATAAACCAACACACTGACTCCCATTCTGTCTTCCATTTACCAATGATGGAATGTTTGTCTGGGTCTAGAAACTATTGATCTAAAGCATTTCCTGATATCTTTTCTATCGCCACAGTCACAGTGTCTCCATGCTGCCTACGCACAGTAAAACTAACAGCCATCGATTCTCTTCCTCACATCACAGAGACATTTCATTTACTGGAACAAAGCCACTTGTTGTTTTGTTGTTCCATTTACTAGTCATTTACTACTGACAAGAATAAACACCTGGAGGTGATGCTATGAGGGGAGAGATGAATTACGAAAAGTGGGGTTGTCTTAAAAGAGGATTGTTTTAAAGTCCCTCTTAAGTTTATTTTATATCTGGTGTTATTTATCTTGTTTTCATCACACCAAAGAATATAATATAATTTATTTTCATGGCTTCACACAATGAAAAACAGTTTAGCAGCTCATGTTTGGCAGCGTGAATACTACACTCATAAGAAAAATAATTCTTCCTAAATTCTTTAAAAAAAGAAAATGTTTATAGCAATCATGATATTTACATTATTTCTATAAGATGTCTTTAAGTTAAAGGGGTGATAGATTTAATCAATCCAGGATAAAAACTATTTTTGGGTCTTTTGGATTTAATTTTTTTAAACTCCTTAAACTTTTCCTAAATGGGAGTTGAGAAAAAAGAATGTGTTTGTCTGTTAGAGAAGGCAGCTGTAATCCAATAATGCATTCTATTAACCACTCACTGACAGTTCCTCTTGATCGCCTGAGAGCCGCTGGAGAACCACACAGTGCAGCAATATACCAGGAAGCTTTCTGTCACTGACCTGTAAAGGTTCGTGAGCAACTGGGGAAGATGGAAACACCCTTCAACTTACCGAGGGGGTAAAATATTTGTTGTGCTTTCCCTACCTGGTGTGAGATGTTTATACTCCAGGTGAAGTCGGCAGAGATGTGGGTACCCAGGAACTTGTAGCTTTTGACTCTAAGCCTCCTCACTGTGTATCAGAAGAGGAGTATGTGTGGCGTGCTTAGATTTCCTAAAGTCAATAATTACTTATTTCGTCTTTGAGATGTTGAGGTCCAGGTTATTTTACAGGCACCACAGTGTCAAGCGCAGTCTCTTTAGGCAGACTCATCGTCATAAATGGGACCTAAAACAATGGTGTCATCACCAAACCTGACTATGATGTTGATGGATTGAAAGTCTGCAGCAATTGTGAATAAATATTGACTAAAGAATGGGGCTAAGGACACACCCCTGGGATGTCCCTATGTTCAGGTTAACAGGGTTAGTTTAGTTTAGATGCAGAGTTGTCTTTTGTGAAACAGATGTTTTTTAGTATCTCTTTGCCATCAATAAGAATTTTTAAAATATTTTCAATATACCATAATTTACCAGGGATAACAATTAAATTAAAATACCTTCACGTATACAGCTCTGTCCTGAGAGAGAGAGCTATCCGTCTCTATCAAGAGGATAGAGTAGTTGGACTACACTGCCCTGTTTTTAACATAAGGCCAAAATAAACGTACATTTTATATTGAATTAACTTACTAGGATTATTGTTGTGAGGGCGTACTCAGGCTCTGGCTGCCTAAAGGCTGCCATATATGTGGGCCTACTGTGCGCATCATGTGAGCTTGGTGGACTACGCGCTGACTCTCTGCTGTTGTGCAATTATACACTGTTTAAAGTTATTTAATGTTTAATAAATAACTCTCTGTCTGTTAGGTATTGTCCGGTGGATATCAGCTCTTGAGCTGGTATCAGGACAATATTGAAAGGTATGATTCAAGCACTGGTGATCTTTTAACAGCAAACTCTGCACACACATAGAATAAGGAGTGACAACTTTTCATCAAGTTCAAGAATTTTATAACAGAAATAAAATAAACATCCAGAGAACATCACTATATAATGCTGTTTATCTGAATTACCACTATATTTCAATCAACAAATCCTCTCTACTAGGCTAGTGAAACTTAAATAAAACTACTAAGCAAGATGAAGATAAAAAGGAAGCTAAGCTAAGGAACTATGTACATGCAAAAGAAACAAAAGACAACATAGAAGTGGTGATCATCATCAGAATAATTCAGTGAATCCTGGTTCACTGCAGATCTGAGTTAAAGAACCAAAGTTTAACTTGAAGAACATGGAATGATCTTAAATTAGCTTCACTAATTCAGAACACATTTGGTATGTGTTTCAACCCATTCACAATGCAAATCCCGAGTTACACAAAACATTATTTGAGGAAATGACATTTTAAAGAATGATTTGCTCAGTAAAATCATTTACTTTGGGAACGCTCGATTTTATTAATGCAATTATACCTCCGGGAGGCTAGGGGTCGCTGTAGCGGTCGGACGCTAAAATCGGTTACTTCTAAAGTTAAACAAAACGCCTTAAAATCGACATTGATATTCCATATTAATGCGGTAATATGGAAGCATTATGCTTGAAACAAGCTTAGTAGAATAACTGAAATCAGAAGTTACTGGGACTAATAGCATTTTGACTAGCGGACTTTTTTTTTTTTTTTTTTTTTCCAGTGTCCTGTCTAGCAATGTGGCAACAGGAATTGATGTCTCAATGCCAGATAGAGCTCGACAGATTTTGCTTTTACAAGTGGAGCGAACAGTTTTCGCCATAGTGCTCCACTTGATTTATGCTTGTAAATAGCTTTATTGTGATTCCTGCAAGGAGAATTTCAAATTATATGGACATGACAATGGGAGAGTAAAGGAAGAACAAGAAGTGAAAGAGAAAGAAAAGAAAAAAAAGAGTAGAGGTGAAAGAAAGAGGAGATAAAAGGGAGAGAATGATAAAACCTGGTTGCAGTCGCGATTTCAGCTCCCTTTTTCTCTCAGCTTGGGAAGTGGGTAAAGAAGGGCGATCCGCGCCGTCTCAAGTCAGATTTCCTGTAACAGCTGAGGAGAAATTAACAAAGCTGTTTTGGCATGTAGGGATTCTTTCCTTCAGAGGTGTAGTCTGAAGGGATCGTCTGCGGGGAGTGGTCTGGCTCAACACCAGGGGCACCCTTGCTGTGAGACTGTCTCTGGTTTGGGTTTGAAATACCTTTGGTTCCTGTAAAACTTCTTTGGCTTCCAATTCAATATGAATTTTGTCATTGTCGAGTATACTGTTGCCTACATTTCTTGTGGCAAATTCCTACAATTCCAACATTTTGTGCCAGTGGGACGAAGCGGCATAACGGATGGTAAAATGAAGCTGAAGCGCAAGTTCAATCGAAGAAACTCATCGCCTGCCTCCATTCAATCAGAGTCTTATCCGCCTCTGTGAGCCAATCAGCTACAAACCGCACCTCCATGAAGCCAATCAGCATCCCGCGCTCATCTTAAAAGCAACTTCAAATCCACGTCTCAGCCTGCTAACCAGCAAGCGCAAACGGATTGCATGTCGGATTTCGAATCAGATGTCCGATTCAACCCACCCCCAACCCCTTCTCCACCATCGTAGCTGAGTTCATCTAGCTTCCAAGACATTCCTCCATCCTCAACCCATTAGTGAGTTTTCTCCCTTCAGTCTTCAGCACTCCCTATCACCACGTTATTGGTCTGGCAGAAGACCACCATGTTGGGCCCGGTTCTGCCAGAGGTTTCTTCCCAAAGGGGAGTTTTTCCTCTCCACAGTCGCTTCAAGCTTGCTCATCATGGACAGTTCATGCAAACCTGTGTTTATCAAGTTGGACATCTATCTTAAACAGATCACCATATGGACTGAACAAACTTCTTCTATCTCCGCTGTAGCAAACACTGCTACATCTGACGGGAATAGGATGCTGATTGAAGTGGCACCATGAATGGTAGATTCCGATTAGAGAATCAGGAGACTGGAGATCCGTAACGACAGCTTTAATATAACTTCAAATAATGAAAATGGTCCATTACAGGCTGAGTGGCATAATTACAGGTAGACCACATGTACATGTTGGGGCTCATGGAGCATATGAGTGTGGTCTGTGAAAGAAACAAACATAACATAGTGCCTATGAGCCTAATGAGGATTTTTACTAACAAATTAGCAAAAACAGTTGCAGAAATAAACAAACAAATAATAAGAACCCCAGCAAGCCCCATACAATCACTGCTGGATCAGTAGCAACGACACAAGCCATACAATTTCAACAACAGCAACTGTAAGCAGCAGCAGCATTAACCGAATTAGCATTAGCATCGAATGCTAACAGGCGCTAACTATCATAATAGCTTATTAGACCAACAAGAAACACATAAACATGGTGCAAATCACGGATTCTCACTTCTATAATACCAATAACGAACGGTTAAAGAGTGAAGTGATCCGTAAAGGTACTTACTTTATATATTACGCACACAAATAACCACCATGAAGCACCGACTTTCAGCATGTGTTACACTGTAAACGGTCCGGGCGGAAACAACAAACCCGACTTCCTCTCAGTCTTTCTAACACAGCCGCCCCCAATTCTCGAACAAGAGAATTGTATTGAACATAGAAAGACTACTACATTAACTAAGAGTCATTAGTAAATTGGGGAAGCTGGACCAGTCTAACGACCGGCCTTGTATAGATCTTGTCCTTCACCTTCACTGCAGCAACACGAACACGTCCATCTGCGCCCTTGAAGATCTCAGTCACTGTACCCACAGGCCAGAGGGCCCGCGGGAGGCGTGGATCAACAACAAGAACAACCTGACCTGGAGTAGGTTCTAGGCCATCGCTCTTCCACTTCTGACGTTGCTGTAGTCCTGGGAGGTAGTGTCTGATGAAGGAAGCCCAAAAGTTGTCGGCCAACACCTGGCTGTGTCTCCACCGTCGCTTCCCAAGCAATTCCTCTCTGCCATATAAGGCCTGTGGAAGTGATGAATCCCTGCGTCCCATGAGTAGCATGTTGGGTGTTATAGGATCGGGATCTGAGACATCTGTTGGCACATAACCCAACGGCTTGGAATTAAGAATTCCTTCCACCTCAATCAGTAGAGTCCGCAGGACTGGCTCAGTCACTGACTGCTCTCGTAGAACTACTCTCAGAGCTGTTTTTACTGACTTGACTTCTCTTTCCCAGGTGCCTCCAAAATGTGGAGCAGAAGGCGGATTAAGTTGGAATCTGATCCTCTGCTCTGCCAATTGCTCCTGCAGGCAAGGAGCCATAGCTTCAAAGGCCTCTGCTAGTTCTCGATTTCCTCCTGTGAAGTTCGTTCCATTATCACAGAGAACCTCGAATGGTTTACCCCTACGTGCTATGAAGCGGCGCAGGGAAAGCAAGAAGGAATCTGTGTCCAGGCTTTCGAGGAGATCTAAATGCACACATCTAGTAGTCATGCACTTATAAAGGATGCCCCATCTCTTCTCTTGACTCCGTCGGACCTTGACTGAGAATGGACCAAAGCAGTCTACTCCCGTGGAGTAAAAGGGAGGCTTATACACACGCAGCCGAGAAGGAGGAAGGTCAGCCATTTTTGGTGCCTGTGGCTTGGCTCGCCAGAGCTGGCACTCATGACACTTGTGTTGATGCTTACGGATAGCTTCGCGGCCCCGAAGAATCCAGTAATGTCTGCGAAGTTCAGCCAGTACTCGCTCTGCACCAGGGTGATGAAGCCTGTCGTCGCACTCTCTTATCAATAGCTTGGTGATATGGTGCTCGGGATCAAGAACAATTGGATGAATTGTTCCTTCCTCCAAATCCACAGCTCGCCGAAGCCGCCCTCCTACTCTAAGGAGTCCTGTGGCCTCTTCATACTCAGGAGCCAGGGAACATAGGCGACTGTCAGATGGAAGGGAGTGCTTAGTTCTAAGTGCCTTTACCTCTTGTGGGAATGAGTCGAGCTGAGCCTGGGCTAAGAGTGCTCTCTCAGCAGCCACATAGTCTGAAGCGTCAGACCCAGTGTTTGAATTAGGGGCAGCCGCCCCGTTAGGGGACTGTGCAGCAGCCTTGATGAGCTCCTTCCATGTGTGGAATTGCTTTGGGTCTGGTAGCTGTGTGTTTGATACTACCGAAACTGAGCCAACAAATGCACCTTTCCTTAGCTCATCCTGTTGAGGCTCTGCTCCGGTCTTTGGCATGACTGGCCAATGGTCGGGAGCTTCAATCAAGAAATCTGGTCCTGACCTCCACTGGCTTGGGTGAGTTAATGCAGTGAGTGTCAGACCTCTAGTGATGTGATCAGCTGGGTTATGTTGTGAGTCAACATACCTCCAGGTCGCCCCTTCAGTGAGATTCTGGATTTCAGCCACACGTGTCCCAACAAAGACCTTGTAGCGGCAGGACTCTGAGTTCAGCCAATGCAGCACTGTGGTAGAATCTGACCAGCAGACAACTTGACAGATTGGGAGGCTAAGTTCATCCTGTATAAGTTTGACCAGCTGGGCTCCAGTCAATGCAGCACTGAGCTCTAGACGAGGCATCGAGAGGCATTTCTTCGGGGCTACACGGGACCTGGCTAGGATGAAAGCCACGTGGACCTCCCCATCATGAGTCATGGTCCGCAGATAGGCAACCGACCCATATGCCCTCTCTGATGCGTCACAGAAAACATGAAGCTCCCTGGTCACTGAAGGGGTGTCTGCACTGGCCGGCACAAAGGGTCTGGGAAACTGCACCTGCTGCAGGATGGGGAGCTCTGCCTCCCATGTATCCCACTGATCACGTATATGCTGAGGGCCGATAGGTTCATCCCATGCCATATGTTGTTTCCATAGATCCTGTATAAGGACTTTAGCTCTGGTAGTGAATGGCACAATGAACCCTAATGGGTCATACTGGCTGGCCAGGATCCGGTAGAGGTTCCTCAGCGTTGGAATCTGAGGGTCAGTAGTACGGTGCTTGTAACCCAGCATGTCGGTAAGGCAGTTCCACTGCATGCCAAGAGTGGGTTCCTGGAGGTCAGTACTATCTCGTGACAGCCAGAGTTCACTGCTGGTGGACCTGGCACCCTTTGGGAGGTGCTCTATAACTGATGGCAAATTGCTCGCCCACTGTCTGATATCAAAACCTCCCTCAACAAGCAACTGCCTCAAGCCGTCAACCACATCCTTAGCTTTAGCCGAATCTGGTGTGCTATAGAGACAGTTATCTACATAAAAGGCCTGTGAGACAACTTCTGCTAAGCCGGGCTTATCCTCTGCATGCTCTTGGGCATGGTGCTGCAGAGCGTAGATAGCACAGCATGGACTGCACGTCGTTCCGAAGGGTAGAACTTGCCATTCATACACCGTTGGCTCTTGCTCTCTCTGCATGTTTCTCCAGATAAAACGAAGAACTGGCCGATCACTTGGAAGCAGGCGCACTTGGTGAAACATGCTTCGAATGTCACCACTAACTGCAACGGTGTGCTGGCGGAATCGCAGGAGAACACCTATCAACGATGGGCCAAGTGTTGGGCCAGGTAACAGCTGTTCATTGAGGGACAGACCATGATACTGGAAAGAGCAGTTGAAGACAATTCTGTCCTTTCCGTTATGGTGCACCATGTGGTGTGGGATATACCAGGCTTCTGTGGTCTGTTGAGCTTCTTCAGATGAGATCTTCGCCACGTAACCTTCTGACTGTAGCTTGCGAATTTCAGAGCTGTATGTCTCCGCCAGTTTAGGGTTACGGGCCAATCTGCGCTCTATCCTGCGAAGACTGGGCAACACAGCTTACTTTGGTGCCTGCAGGGTTATGGCTGAAGGACGGCGGAGGAGTGGGGTTGCATAGCGCCGGACTCCATCTACCTCAACCCTCCTTGTGGCTGTCTGCAGTAGGGTGATAGCAATCTGGTCTAGCTTTGATCTAGTTACTGCCTTTTGGCAGTATGGCAAAGTATCAACCTGCCATAGTCGTTGCACGTTCTGGAGGAGCTCGGCTTGGGATGCAGCTGCGGTGAGGTGCAGGCAATGCTGTCCTCCACGTGCGGTCTGCATAGGCGTAATTGGGCCCTGGAGTGACCATCCGAGTCTGGTACACACTGCCACCGGTCCTCCTGTTGGTCCCTGACGGACGGGCTGGATAGGAGTAATTAGGTGTGGCATATCAGATCCAATGAGGAGTAATGGTTGCACTCTTTCGACTAGCTGCAATGGTAAACCCTTCAGATGTTTATAAGTTTTCTGAAGAGCAGCTACTGGGTAGTTATGCTCAGCCAGACTCAGCCTACTGGCAGAGAAAGCATCAGATATTAGATATCTTTCAGATGGCTTGGAGAAGGGGGACACTTCAAAGGAGACAGTCAGTCCCTCCGGTTGTTGGACATCCTCATGAACCGTCTGCAACGGAAGGGTCTCATGCTTTCCTGAGATCTTAAGGTGTTGAATGACAGGTGACAGAACAATTGTTCGCTCTGATCCATCATCTAGGATGGCGTGAGCTTCCATAGATCGGCCCCCATTATGAATCAGAATCTTCACCACCTTTAGCATAACACGCTGTGAGCGGTTAGGGCGGTCGATGTAAACCTTTGTGGGCGCTGAGCTCACCATCAGGACAGTACTTGGTGAATCACTGACTGCATCATGAAGAACGGTGAGATGAAGCTCCCTGCAGGTTTTGCATGGACGCTTAAGATTACAACCTTCCACTCTGTGGTTGCGACCACATCTCTGGCATCGGTCTCCCTCCTTTATCCAAGAGATGATCTGATGGGTGCTTAGCCTTTTGAAGCTGTCACAAGAGTTTAGAAAATGTTCCTTGGTGTCACAATATGGGCAGTATGGCTTCGGTTTTGGGTTGTGCTTTGATGACCCAGACTCAGCCTTTGCCATTTCGCTTCCTACTGTGTGGAGAACAGGTACTGGCCTTTCTTTAGAGTAATGAAGTTTGTGATCCTTCCAGGTCGGCCTTGGCGGCTCAGTCTGGAATAGGGCAGCTGCACGACTGGAAATACGTTTTGCCTGTGACTTAACTTGTAACCAGATGGCTAAGTCAGGAAGGGTGTAGGTTCTGTCTGTGCCCGATTGTAGTATGCCCCGGCTGAGACAGTATTCTACAAAACTGTCTCTGTAAGAGACTGGCATTTTGCTAAGTAGCCGGTCAACATGGGACCCACACATAAGCTCGTAGCCATTTTGTCCTTCAAGAGTCTGCAGCATGCCGACTAAGGACTGAACTGAGAGGGCAAATGAGTCAAAGGCCTGAGCATCACCCATCTTTAGTGGTGGGGTATTGAGAATTGCACCTAGCTCTGATTGGACTAGCTGTCTGGGCTGACCGTATTTCTCCTGCAGTGCCTGCAGAGCTGCAGTGTACGGGTATGAGTGATGCATGTAAGCCTTTGCTAGCTGGAGGGCACTAGGAAGTTTTAATTGACCAATCAGCACCTGAAATTTGTATTGCTCACTTAGGTGGATGTGGTTACTCAGCAAATTATCTAGCGCCATTTTGAGTAGGGCAAAATCACTCTCACGCCCACTATCGAACACTGGCAGTGTGGGCCTTGGGATCCCATAAGCAGATGCAATAAGCAGGTCAGTTCCGGATTGTGGTGTTGTACCAGGGAAGGGAACTGCTGCTGCCATTACCTGGCTGCTACTGGAATTGGCGGTTGCTGCCCTAGGGTCTGACTGAGTGGCTTGTGAAGGCAGTGAAGCTGTAAAAGGAATGAGCTGTGGCGATGCCTGTAGCCCTTCGGTCACCAAGTTAGAGACTGGATGTGATGGCATTAAGTTTAACTGCTGCTCTTGTTTCACAGACTGAGTGACAGGAGTAGATGCTGAAGCATCAGCATGAGAGGGATGGGACTGGTTAGGGTTCTGAGACACAGAGGGAATGGTGGCAGCCTGTGTGTTGGGGGTTCTGCCCCCATGTACTCCTGAAAGGGTTAGTGAAACAGACTCCCTTTGAAACGGTGGCTGGTCAGTGGAGTTGGTTGTTAACAGCTGAGCTGGTGGTTGAGGGAAACTCACTAATGGAGGAGAAGGTTCAGGGGGAACTGCGTTCCTGTCAGATACAACCATTGATGTGACCAGTCTTGCCAGCTCTAGGTCAGACTCAGCTTGCTTCAGTCGTCGGTTCCTGTCTAGCCGTTTCATTAAAGCTTCCTTAGCTTGGAGGGCCTCCTCTTGAGCTTGCTGTGCTGCTCTCATTTTAGCCTGTAGCTGTTGATCCACTACATCCGCCTGTAAGTCATCTTCAATTTCCTGACGGAGGCAGTCGAGCTGACGCCGCTTAATGTTTTCCTCCAGAATTGCAGTTTGAGCAGGTGAGAGATCGTGCTGAGGGTAGAAACCAGTGGAGTAGATGGTGTGTCTTCCAGACCGAGAGGTAGAGCTGGTTATAGTGCTAATTGTTCTTCTTGAGCTGCTCCTGGGCTTGCTCCTTACAGTGTAAGAAGGTGTTGCAGGATGAGCTTGGGGGGCACGGTAACCAACTACATAGTCTTCTAGGTAAGATGGAGGACGGCTCTCTCTGTGAGGTCTGCCTTTGGGATCTCCTGCTTCTAAAGCTGCATCATCCATGGTGTTATATTGTTACTTCAATCCGGCTCGAAGGACCATATTTAATGTAGCAAACACTGCTACATCTGACGGGAATAGGATGCTGATTGAAGTGGCACCATGAATGGTAGATTCCGATTAGAGAATCAGGAGACTGGAGATCCGTAACGACAGCTTTAATATAACTTCAAATAATGAAAATGGTCCATTACAGGCTGAGTGGCATAATTACAGGTAGACCACATGTACATGTTGGGGCTCATGGAGCATATGAGTGTGGTCTGTGAAAGAAACAAACATAACATAGTGCCTATGAGCCTAATGAGGATTTTTACTAACAAATTAGCAAAAACAGTTGCAGAAATAAACAAACAAATAATAAGAACCCCAGCAAGCCCCATACAATCACTGCTGGATCAGTAGCAACGACACAAGCCATACAATTTCAACAACAGCAACTGTAAGCAGCAGCAGCATTAACCGAATTAGCATTAGCATCGAATGCTAACAGGCGCTAACTATCATAATAGCTTATTAGACCAACAAGAAACACATAAACATGGTGCAAATCACGGATTCTCACTTCTATAATACCAATAACGAACGGTTAAAGAGTGAAGTGATCCGTAAAGGTACTTACTTTATATATTACGCACACAAATAACCACCATGAAGCACCGACTTTCAGCATGTGTTACACTGTAAACGGTCCGGGCGGAAACAACAAACCCGACTTCCTCTCAGTCTTTCTAACATCCGCTCCACCACCAGTTTCAGACCTGGGGGGAACATCCCTGTTCTCATACATCTACTTATGTATATTAAAGTATATTCAGCATTAATGTTCCTGCCGAGGTCTGATCGCCAAAGACTTAAAATATTGTGTCAATAAAATCCTTCTAATTGCCATTTCTTTCTCTGAGTTTTTCAGATTGAAATGTGTGATTATCTAGCTGAGTACCTAGAGCCATTTATTTTACAGCAGGTTCCCTTCGCACACCTGTCAGTGAGAACAGAGAGGCACTGTGATGCAGTGCTTCCTTGCGACTGCCTGCTTGTAGCAGCTCAGTGTATCAAGCTCGGTGCCACACATATTTGATGTAAAAACTTCTTGCCTCCAAAAAGTTTATAGTGTGCGCCTCGAGGAAGCGCGGACCTCTGTGGAGTGAACTACACCCGAGTATGTGGGGTTCTTTACATGAATGCACTTGTGGTTTCAACATTACTGTCAGGCAGTCTTGTAGACAGCTCAGGGGTCCGATCAGGTAGTGACACAGTGTACCATAATGCTCAGAATATCCATTGAGCAGAGCGGCTTCATTACTTACCAAAGTCGTACTTACACATTTTAACAGATTTTTGAGCACATTGTACAACATAAAATCGGTCAGTAAGCACAACTTTAATCATATAAAATGTGCACCGGATTATGAGGCGCACCATCAATTTATGTGAAAATTGAAAATACATCTGGGTCAACATCAAAGCTGTAAGTGTTAGTTATGCAGGGATCAAATGACTCATATGCCTCATTTTCAAAGTGAGATTTTTTTAATCTATTGTGTGAAGGAGAAAATATGAACATTCATAGAGACAGTGACCAGTATTAACACAAGTGTGTTGTGCAATTATACACTGTTTAAAGTTATTTAATGTTTCATAAATAACTCTCTGTCTGTTAAGTATTGTCTGGTGATGATCAGCTCTTAAGCTGATATCAAGACAACGGTTGAAAGGGATGAATTCGAGCACTAGCGATCTTTTAACAGCAAAACCTGCACACACATAGAATAAAAGGAGTCACAACTTCTTTTCAAGTCCAAGAATTTAATAACAGAAATAAAATGAACATCACTATGTAATGCTGTTTATCAGAAATAACACAATATTTCGATTAATAAATCCTCTCTACTAGGCTAGTGAAACTTAACTAAACTACTAAGCAAAATGAAGATAAAAAGAAGCTAAGCTAAGGAACTATTTACATGCAAAAACAACCAAAAGACAAACAAAAGTGGTTGATCATAATCAGATTGATTCAGTGAATCCCTGTTCACTACAGATCTGATTTCAAAAGCATGGAGTGGAGTTAAAACATCTGCCATGTATTTCAATCCATTCACAATGCAAAGCCCAAGTTAAACAAAATATTATTTGTTGAAATAATATTCTGAGGACTGTGTGTCCTGTAAAATCATTTAAACCCTTACGACCGAGTTTGTTAATGCGATTCTCTCTCCGGGCGCATGGGGTCGCTGCAGCAACTCGGTGGCTAAGAGGTTACAACATAAAGTTCCCAAAATTGCTTGAAAACCGGCATTAATATACCATATTGATGCGGGAATAAGGCAGATAACACCATCGGAGGATGGCGGATCAGAACAGTTACGCTTTATGCTTTAAAACGAACTCCTTTTCAAATGTCCGAAACCAGATGTTAGCAAGGCTAATAGCAGTTTGGCTAGCGTGAGCTACCGGTTAGCCCTTTGTTCTAAACACCATGGGTCACAAAGGTTTACAAATCGTTTCCCAATAAACCTTTTAACTTCACCCTCATCTCGCTGCCCAACCTGTTGGTGCCTCATGTGTGAGTTTTGTCCACTTTGGCTGTTCCAGGAAGACCCCCCCCCCCCACCTGAGGAGTGCTGGTCGTCCAAGGGTGGAGGAGTGTGTCCCAGCAGCTTGGAGTCAGGAGAAGACACGAAGAGAAGAGGGGCTGTGGCTTTTGTCTGTAGGGAGGTGGTCACAGCTTACCTCCTGCTGGGAAAAAGGGCCATGTCTGCAGCAGGACAGAATTCTTTTTGTCACCTCTTCCTTACTGTTCAGGATCCAATCTGAGATCAACTATTTATCATGGCATAACAAGTGAGTCTACATTAGATATTTGGTTTTAGTGTAGGTGGATGGAAAATAAGCTGGTCACATCTTATCTATGTGATGTCACCTATCTGTTTAGCTGCCTTCTTTTCTATCACACAGCTTTGGAAAATTTTCATTAATGAAAATCCCACAGCCCTTCTCCAGGGTTCTTGCACCATTTTAAAAGTAAAATTTAATGCTTTTTAAGACCTTTTTCAGACCTCAACAAATATAATTTAAGACCCAAAAATTTCATAATTTCTTTGGAATAGGCTACTCAATTTATTTCCTCCTACAATGGAAATCAAAACTTTTCCATTTGGTATCAATTGTGTGCAATGTGTAAACTCGGTAAGTAAAAAAAGTAAAAATACTTTTCTTTTAGACCTTTTTATTTTATTTTATTTGGGTCCTTTGTGATGTAGAACAGAGCCAACGTAACATAAATTAGATTACACTAAACAACACAATGCTTTGTATGAAGGAACCATATAGAATACTGAAAATAAGCTCACTCACTAATGTCCTCAAAACAGCCTTTCACAAGCCAAAATGTTGACAAATAATCTACATAACTGTTAGAAAACAGAAATGTTATTACATGACTTTTAATGAGAGAAACCCTGTTTCGTAACATCCCAAATTCACCTCAAGACATGTGGCGCAGCTCTGCTGCTCTCTTCTCAATTTCATGGTCTAGGTCCACCAACTCCTGCCTACAATTTATTTTTTTTATTTTATTTTTCCGAATCGGACCCTGTGAAATGCGGAGCACTGTTTCACATTCCGACCCTTCTTCTTGAAAAAAAAAACGCGTCATGCTAAATTAGCTGAGCTAGCGCGTTACATTTCTTTGAATTTTCAACAAAACATAACAGCGAATCATGAGGAAATCCCTGGTTAGTCGCTGCGTTTAAAAAGGAAATAAAGCAGAGATTTAGGATGTCTTATGTACATTCACGGTGACTATATACATATGTACTGACGCACATTAAAGTGGTAATAACAGCAGAAGTCACTTATTTTCAGGATTATTGCACAGGTTATTGCACAGTGTATTAAATAGAATTGCACATTGGTTATTGCACATTAGTTGTTACAGAATGACCTGTGGTAGCGCTCCTTTTTACAGACAGGGTGTCTAAATCTGTCCCTAAAGGAGCTGCTCAGCTCCTCTACAGTCTGGTGCAGGGGGTTAAAGGTGTTGTCCATGATGGAAGTGAGCTTGGACAACACCCTCCTCTCCGCCACTTCCTCCACCGAGTCCAGAGTGAAGTGGCCTTCCTCACCAGCTTATTCAGCCTCTTTCTGTCCCGCTCGGTGCTGCCTGAGGCCCAACAGACAGCGTAGAGGAGGGCTGAGGCCACCACAGAGTCATAGAAGGTCTTAAGCAGGGGCCTGCTCACTCCAAAGGACCTCATCCTCCTCAGGAGGTGGAGTCGACTCTGGCCCTTCTTGTATAGAGCGTCGGTGTTATGAGTCCAGTCCAGTTTATTGTTGACGTGAACACCCAGGTATTTGAAACTCTTCAGTGGCAGGACAGTTTCTATGTTCACTGGGGAGTGAGGTGGGGGTCTTCTCCTAAAGCCGATCACCATCTCCTTGGTCTTACTGGTGTTTAGACGCAGATGGTTTTTTTCACACCAGTCCACAAAGTTCATAATGACCGACCGGTACTCCAGCTCGTTTCCCTCAGACACAAAGCCCACAATGGCTGAGTCATCGGAGAACTTCTAAAGATGGCAGCTGTCCGTGTTGTAGGTGAAGTCCGAGGTATAGAGGGTGAAAAGAAACGGAGACAGAACGGTGCCCTGGGGGGCCCCGGTGCTGCAGAGTGCCACCTCTGACTGACAGCCGTGCAGCCGCAAGTGCTGAGGGCGGTTAGTGAGGTAGGCGATGGTCCAGTCAGCCAGATGTTTGTCCACTCCAGCGTCCTCCAGCTTCCCGCTCAGCAGCACCGATCTGATGGTGTTGAAAGCGCTGGAGAAGTCAAAGAACATGACTCTCACAGCTCTCCCGGTGGTCTCCAGGTGGGTGAGCGTCCGCTGCAGCAGGTAGATGATGGCATCCTCTACTCCGATGTTGGGCCGGTAGGCAAACTGCAGCGGGTCCAGGGTGGGGCTCACCACGGTGCGTAGAGATCAAGCTTGTACTGATTGTCACCAAATCAAGGTTTCACTGCAGTTTTTACACCAGGTCGGACATGACCTTTTTCAGATTATCTAATTATTTTTGTGTAATTTCAAGCCTCACCTTGAGATCATAGCATTGCTCTGACAGTTAATGCATACTCCTGTTAAAAAGTTTTATGATTAACTGCATACAATTTTTTAAGCTTTTTTCCCTGTAGCCCAAGTAAAGACCTGTACAAATACTACTAGGCTAAAGGCTAGGGGTGTAGCAATACATCAATCCGCATTAATATATTCATTAAATTATTAATTATCCAATTACATCAATGAAAAATGAAAATATCGATCCATATTGTCATTTTTAAGATACCTTTATTTTGAATTTCACAAGGCATAAGACTAAAATGAACAGGTGATCAATTATTATTATTATTATTATTATTATTTTAAAAATTACTAATGATTTTTTTGTGAGTTAATATCAATGTAAATAATAGTGTTAGATGGACAGATGATATAGCATCATATTGATCATATTGAATTAAATACCTACTAAAGACCAGTCCGAAACTCCACAAGAGCCACAAGTGTCCAAACTACTTAAAGTATCCAAACTACTTAAATTGTCCACAATTTTCTGAGCATAGATATGTTTATTCTTCCTCTTTCCACCAACAATATAAAAATGTAGATTTTTATTTAGGATTTCTCAAATTATTGTTGGATTGAAGAAGAGCCACAGTCAAGACAATTCTGGTCAAGATTAAGGCGTTTGGTCTACAATCCACCTCCGCAGTAAACTGCCCAGGCCCAGGTTGTTCAGCATGTTAGGCTGTTTATGGGGATGTCCACAAACAGCATTAGTTAGTAATAAAAACTGAGATGCTTTGGTAAAGCTCAGCTATACCACAGAATGTCGTAAAATTAAATATCTGCATCTGCTGTATATTTATAGTCAGAATAGAAACAAAACAAGCTGCAGCTCTGAGGCGCTGGCTTTGTAAAAGGAACATTTAGAGTCTGCCGAGGTGCATTAAGCAACAAGGAGCGTTTTCATTGACAGACTAAAAGGTCAATAAGGGGACATGGAGAGGATCCAAAGTGCCTCCCACTCTTTTGCCATGGCGGTCACAGACGAAGACAAACTGTGGTGCCAGCTATCAGTGTACACCCACCACAGAGATCAGTTGCAACAGATCAATGTGAACTACTCCTACTCGCTCCATGAAAAGTCCATAAAGGTGACGAGCTGCTGGTGGTTGCCAGCTCTTTAGAAATCTAATGATGAAATTAATAAAACAAAAAGACATAGAGGACAAAGTAGAAATATTATTTTTTATAATCTGCTCACACTTTTTACACTCTGGGTCAGAGGATTCAGTAAAAGCCTTCTGATGTTTGATCTTATTTTTCTAGTCTTGTTTAAGTTGCATTTTTGGGTTGCTTTAATTTGTCTTTTATAACTACCTGTTTCACTGTATTGGCTCAAGAGCTGAAGCAATTTGCCTCTAATCAACCTGGAACTTCCAGGCCCACACTTGTCAAACACAGTTAAAAAACCCTGGTCAATAGGAAAGCATTCCTTTGAGAATCAGTCTATTGCGGTTGCATTAAACTTGCCGTATACTAGCTGTCCTCAAAATCAGACAAACAGGCTTTTTCAGGGACTGGAGGAGTCTTCTCAATATTTGATAAAAGTCAGTTTGAAGGGCGAGTGGCACTAAAAAAATCTACCAAAAACAGGCAATTTCTGAGGTAACAGCAGGGAGCAGCATTACCATTTTATGTTCAATACCAAAGTGTGAAGCACAAAAAAAGGTCTACAGTAGCTATCCACTTCGCCATTAGATTGGTTAGCTTCTCTGAGTCATTGAATTGTTTGGGGATGTCAGACCCGGCGGCATGGGTGGGCATTAGGGGCCGTGCCCGCCCTGTGAGCCAGCTGTGCCCGCCCTGGACTGGAAGCTGTCTTTTTTTTTTTTTTTTAACCTCGGAGTGGCCATCGTCCTTTTAGTATTATCTTTGATGTGCCAATCATACAATTTAACCAATCAAATCAACGACTGACGGCAACATGCTAGCCAATCACAGCTGGAGTGGGGCGGGACACCGAGTCATAGCCTTCAGTCGCCGCCGCAGTTCGGTTGTGGTCACCGTTGGTGTCGGTAGAGCGGGATGAAAATTTGGTCTGATTACCAAACAATTACAAGAAGTGACAACGAAGCAGAGAGCGAGCTGGCAGGAGCGTTATTAATTTCTGTTTAAAATGCCAGCACTGAAGTCTAAACTGGAGTAAACATTAATGCTAGGAGGGTTAGCTAGACAGCTAGCAGGGTTAACTAGGACAGCTACGAGCACAAGCTGTTCTGCTCCTTGTTCTCATAGCTGCTGTAATTACAGAACCTGTTCTAGTCAGAATTGTTACTTCAGTCAGTGTTCAGCCTGACACCAGGGCTCATGTTTATTAGCGTGTAGCTTATGCTGGACTTTTAAGTTAAAACACAGCGCTACAGGTTACCCTATGTCACTGTTAGTTTCCAGTAACCCAAACCAGCATAAAACCTGCCC
The DNA here is from genome assembly GCA_037039145.1 of Fundulus diaphanus. NCBI lineage: Eukaryota > Metazoa > Chordata > Actinopteri > Cyprinodontiformes > Fundulidae > Fundulus > Fundulus diaphanus. The sequence goes on along the minus strand of CM073143.1, from coordinate 18,689,381 downwards.
AACTTAAAATAAAAAAACAAGCCCAAATCTCAAACTCTCTCATGTTAAAAGCACAGAACTATTAAACACATAAGAACATGCCATTAGCACACAACTGCGCCGAAGCAAAGAAAAAAACTGCGCATATGGGCTCCAAACAAAATGTACAATCAGACAACCAAATAACACACAAGATCTCTTTAACAATCAGGATATATCAACCGGAAAAAAATAAATTATAAATAGCTTCCCAACATGAGTTGTAAATCTACCTTAATATAAACGTAATTTCTCTCAGTATAGCTCAATTAAACATTTCTCTTACACGCAGTCATGAAATATTTTTAAGTTGATAAGTAGAACTCAACCCCTCTTGGGCGTTTACACTGACCAAACACTTGATTAACCATTATTCTTTTCTTGTTTTATTATAACAATATTATTCATTATAACTATTATTCATTGATGATGTCAGATCGACAGATTCAACTTATTTAAAAATAGATAATTATCTATTTTTTAAAATAGTCATTAATGACTATTTTGATATATTTTGTTAGTAATTCTTTCTAAAAGCCCAACAAATGTTATGAAAAGCTTCCGAAATTTTATATCTGCCCATAAGCTATTTTTTTTCCAGCTCAATGTGTTCAAAAGCCTAATTGGTTGGAAACCTGCCTAATTTGGCAACACTGACTACACTATTGCTATTTGTTTGTTCGTTACAGTAGTCACAGAGCCACTGTTCAGCCTGAACTATTATATATATATATATATATATATATATATATATATATATATATATATATATATATATATATATATATATATATATATATAATATATTTTTTTTTTCTTTTTAAAGTGTGCCCCCCTAAAAAAATGGAATGGCCCCCCCTGTAATTTGTTTCTGCAGCCGGGTCAGGGTGATGTCTACAGTGTGTTTGGCATTTAAGTGGTATGTTAAGCTCAAGGTGCTACGGTGATAAGAAAGTTTAACTTGGCAGTGGTTACAACTAACTTGTTTCTGTCATATTCGTTGCTGGAAGAACTTTGAACTGAAATGCTTGCTAACTCGATATGCTTGCATGCAGGCCAGCTCACAGCTTTGCTAGGGCCCGGGACAACGCAGTCCTTTTGGGCCCCCCCTCTACACCTGCCGCCACCACCACACACACACACACACACACACACACACACACACACACACACACCAAAAAAAGTCAACTTAACTGGGTATACTTCACACCCTGGAAATCTCTGTATTTTATACTGGATATTTTCAACCCATCTATTGAATTTAGTGCACTAGTTGATCTTTTCTTCATAAGCGAACAGCAAGTACTGCAGCCAAAATATGGCCTTTTTTGACCTGCTGTATATTAGCCAGTCCCTAAGCTTGATGTATCATGAAACTGTTGACCTTTCGGGGTTTGTGATTTTTATTTTATTATTACAATTAAATAATAATAATAATAATATTGTTATGTTATGTTCATAGTGTTTTTTTCTTTCAATCCTTATGTAATTTTGTCTGTGTTGCGTGCACCTGCCTGTTGCTTTAATCCTATAATTTTCCCCGTCGTGGGATAAATAAAGGATTATCTTAAATAACACTTTTTAATAGGATATACGTATGTTCTGGGTTCTTTCAAGGTCTTAATTACATTTTCTGTGTGGGCTCCAGTAACATCATGTTAACATTCATCTACTTTGAAAGAGTTGTCCCTCTTCATGTTTTTTTCCGCTCCTGCGGTCTCTCTCTCTCTCCGAGGCTGATCGGCAGTGTGGTTGTTTGTGAGAAACTGGGGCAGGAGCTTGAAAGAGACTGTTTTGCATGTGCTGACACTTTAACTCCAGGGTACTTCATTTGGCAATGTGATTCAGCCTTAGTTTGTCAAATACGTAATGAGGCGGAGGAAATTTCAGGTGGTTATACTCACGGTGTCTGTAGTGCAAGCAGGTCTCTTTATAACTCCTGTTTATCGTCACTTATTTTGGAGCCCAAATAAGCGACTTCACTTTCAGAAACAAGCTCAAAAAATCGCAACCCACAACTCATGAAATTTACAAGACTTTAGCTAGTAATAAAATATTACTCCGCCTCTCTGCCTACTGGGACACTTTTTTTCTCTACTACTCCCTGCTTGCTTGTATTTTCCTGCCTTTTACTTTTTATCTCCTTTTTATCTCTTAGCCAAAACTACAGAAAGTTGGATTTAGTTATTTTATTTATTTTCTTTTATAAGGGTTCCAAGCTCGCGGTGCAGAAAGAACGGCTATGCAACGCATAGCCATTCGTCTGCTCTGCGAGCAGGGAACCCTATTGTTTGTCGTCTGTTTTTAAATTATTTATTATTATTATTATTATTATTATTAGGGTTCCAAGCCCGCAGAAACTGCACTGTGTGCAGAGAACCCTATTGTTTTTTGTGTGTTTCTTCATTATTCTCGCAATATTCTTCTCCGCTAAAACGCGTTGTGCGGCCCATGCTTTTAACGAATCCATTGAATCAGGTATCCAAGTACAGAATGTACAGAATGTGCACCGCTACTCAAACCCTTGCGTTTCGGCTTGGGAACTACTGGTCCCACACTCAAAAACTTCATATCACTTTGTTTATTGGATGATTCTGCATCATAAAGGGAACTGGCACACCTTTCGTTTCCCAGCTACTTTTCGCGCTACATGGCTACTCCTCCTACATTTTTTGTGCAATCCGCGCAAAACTCCATATATAACCGTGTAATGGACAAATGAAAAAAGATTTTTTTAATTTTGACTTTTTCGAAAAGTAATGCTAAAATAAGTGATTGTTAGCTAGCTAGCTCTAAATGTAATTGCTGATTATTCTAAAACCATAACAGATTTTAACATGTCCTTCACAACCCATAGTCCAAATAAGAATTTGCACAAGTGACCCGCGTTTCAGAATCGTCCATAACTAGGGGGCGCTATGATGTCAAGAAATCTACTACGCAAGAATGGCTGTTCGGATTTTTACAAAACCTTCTTTATTCTCTTCTAGTCATAGCCCTGAACTAAAGTATTAAATATGGTAATGATTGAAATAAGTGGGCGGGGCCTATTTCCAAAAGTGTGAAAAAAACCTTGAAAACTACAAAAATTCACCTAAAATTGTGTGGTGTAACAAGCTCAGATTTTCAGGATGTATTCCTTGAATAAGGCGTAACAATTCTCTCACTGCATGTATTGAAGTTTTTGAAAGTGCCACACTCTGTTTTTTTAAAAGTTTGTAAAATCAAGAAATCAATGTATTTTACACAAGTATTGGTCAATGCCAATAAAAATGGCCTCTATTTGTAACGCACATGCAGAATAAACATGGATTTCTGTTTGGTAAAAATCCAGGCGATTTTGACCTATTTACAAGACATTGAAATGTACATGTACAAGACTATAAAGTTTAATATTTCTTTTCTCTGAATCCATTTATGTAATGACCACAAAAAAATAAAATAGTTAGATAAAGCACTCTTGAACACCCATGAATATTTTCAGAATTTTAGAGCAAACCATACATTTTTAATGAATTGTCTTTTTATAATTTGACATAAAACATTTTGTAAAGATACATTTCAGAAAATGAGGCGATGGCTCCATCTCGTGGCTTTTTTTTGCAACTACAACAACTGTGACCATTCGTAGTTTAAGTCAGGGGTATTCATGTGTATATATGTATGTATATATATATATATATATATATATATATATATATAATGTGTATGTATATATATATAATGTGTGTATATATATATATATATATATATATATGTAATGTGTCTATATATATATATATATATATATATATATATATATATATATATATATATATATATATATATATAATGTGTATATATATATATATATATATACAGTATATATATATATATATATACAGGGGTTGGACAATGAAACTGAAACACCTGGTTTTAGACCACAATAATTTATTAGTATGGTGTAGGGCCTCCTTTTGCGGCCAATACAGCGTCAATTCGTCTTGGGAATGACATATACAAGTCCTGCACAGTGGTCAGAGGGATTTTAAGCCATTCTTCTTGCAGGATAGTGGCCAGGTAACGACGTGATGCTGGTGGAGGAAAATGTTTCCTGACTCGCTCCTCCAAAACACCCCAAAGTGGCTCAATAATATTTAGATCTGGTGACTGTACAGGCCATGGGAGATGTTCAACTTCACTTTCATGTTCATCAAACCAATCTTTCACCAGTCTTGCTGTGTGTATTGGTGCATTGTCATCCTGATACACGGCACCTCCTTCAGGATACAATGTTTGAACCATTGGATGCACATGGTCCTCCAGAATGGTTCGGTAGTCCGTGGCAGTGACGCGCACATCTAGCACAAGTATGGGGCCAAGGGAAAGCCATGATATGGCAGCCCAAACCATCACTGATCCACCTCCATGCTTCACTCTGAGCATGCAACAGTCTGGATGGTACGCTTCTTTGGGGCTTCTCCAAACCGTAACTCTCCTGGATGTGGGGAAAACAGTAAAGGTGGACTCATCAGAAAACAATACATGTTTCAAATTGTCCACAGCCCAAGATTTGCGCTCCTTGCACCATTGAAACCAACGTTTGGCATTGGCATGAGTGACCAAAGGTTTGGCTATAGCAGCCCGGCCGTGGATATTGACCCTGTGGAGCTCCCGACGGACAGTTTTGGTGGAAACAGGAGAGTTGAGGTGCACATTTAATTCTGCCGTGATTTGGGGAGCCATGGTTTTATGTTTTTTGGATACAATCCGGGTTAGCACCCGAACATCCCTTTCAGACAGCTTCCTATTGCGTCCACAGTTAATCCTGTTGGATGTGGTTCGTCCTTCTTGGTGGTATGCTGACATTACCCTGGATACATCACAAAGACTTGCTGTCTTGGTCACAGATGCGCCAGACTTGCACCAACAATTTGTCCTCTTTTGAACTCTGGTATGTCACCCATAATTGTGTGCATTGCAATATTTTGAGCAAAACTGTGCTCTTACCCTGCTAATTGGACCTTCACACTCTGCTCTTATTGGTTTAATGTGCAATTAATGAAGATTGGCCACCAGGCTCAACTCAACTCAAACTTTATTTATAAAGCACATTTAAAACAACCAGGGTTGACCAAAGTGCTATACAGATAAAAGATAAAAACTGAATTCTAAAATACATAAACACAATGCAAAAAGAAAAATTGAAAAAGGCTGGTCCAATTTAGCCATGAAACCTCCCATACTAAAATGAGAGGTGTTTCAGTTTCATTGTCCAACCCCTGTATATATGTATATATATATATATATATATATATATATATATATATATATATATATGTGTGTGTGTGTGTGTGTGTGTGTGTGTGTGTGTGTGTGTGTGTGTGTGTGTATATAGTTGTATCAACATCTGCATGCCTTGATTCAAATGAAATGAATTTAGTCTTATTTAAGTACTTTTTGACAATATTTATTGTCATGAAACAAGGAGCTGAACATCCATGTCTAATTTACTGAGTAAAAGTAGTATGTCATATACAAAATAAAACTAAGCATAACATTAAAACTGTGCATGCTCTGGAGTGTTAGAATTAAAAAAAACAAATGGAGGAAAGCTGGATTTCCATTTCCTGGGAGTAGTGATGGACTCAGACCTGAACCTCCAAAAGCATTTAAAGACAGTTACAAGGTCGGCTTTCTATCATTATTTTTAGTCAAATTGATTACTGCAACGGTGTTTTCACACGTCTGCCTATAAAGTGGATCAGACAGCTGCAGCTAATCCAGAACGCTGCTGCCCGTGTCCTCACTAAGACTAAGAAAGTAGAGCACATCACACCAGTTCTAAAGTCCTTACACTGGCTCCCTGTATCTCAGAGAATAGACTTTAAAATACTTCTGTTAGTCTATAAATCCCTGAATGTCTTAGCACCTAAATACATCACAGACTTGTTATCAGTGTATCAACCCTCCAGACCACTAAGGTCATCTGGCTCCAGCCTGCTCTGCATACCTAGAACCAGAACTAAACAAGGAGAAGCAGCATTTAGTTCCTATGCTCCACTGATCTGGAACAAACTTCCAGAAAACTGTAAAATTGCAGAAAGGCTGAGTTCCTTTAAATCGAGATTAAAAACACATTTGTTTAGGATTGCCCTCGACTGCTCTAGTTAAACTGTTCTACTGAAACATCACTAGTTCAACTTTTTTAGTCCAACTGTTTTTAATGTTCTATTTTGTTTCTACATTTTATTCCTACTTGCTTCTAATCTGTTTTATTTTCCTATATTTTAATCATGTAAAGCACTTTGCATTGTCTCTGTACTGAAATCTGCTATACAAATAAATTTGCCTTGCCTTGCCTGTAGAAAGAAGAAGCCCAAAGTCGCATATAATAAGCGGACTGGGCAACAGTGAGCGCGGGTCTGTTTTGTTACAGTCTCTAGCATTCTTGGAACTATGGAAAGTGCCGAGGGTAAAAGAGACACAATCCGGAGAGCGCTGCTGGGAAAAAAACCATAAGGATTGGTATGTGTGTTTTGACGTGTGACTAACGCGCAACAAATAAATTGTCGGCATTGTGGTTTAACAAAGTTAACGTGTTAATAACGCGTTAAAACTGACAGCCCTAATAAATATATATATAAACTAAAAATCTCTTTTGAAATCACTTTCGAAATTGAAATAGTGAAATAAAATTACCTTTTTATAATCTATTTTATTGTGATGCACCTGTAGGTTTATCAGCATCTATTTCAAGATTGTGTTCAGATTTGTTTATATATTAATAGTCACCAAAAGGCTACAACAGATTAGCGACCTGTCCAGGGTGTACCCCGCTTCTCGCCCATTGACAGCTGGAGATAGGCACCAGCACCCCTCGTGACCCCAATAGGGATAAACGTGTTGGAAAATGGATGGATGGATGTATAGTCACCAAAAAGACTGACAGCACAGCACTGCATTAAACAAATTTAAAAAAACTAATTTAGTGTAAAAATTATGTTTTAAGATATAGTTTAGGTCTTTTGAAGTGGAGTCACAAATAATAATAGAAACAAAAAATCTGAAACTGTCCCAGTCCTAAAATCATTTCAGTTCATGATTCTTGTGTTCTGTTTGTTCTGTTTACACAGTGTCGGTTGAACAGCTTGGTTGGAAATAGTGATGTTTCAGTAACCTACAATTATCTTGGATTATGCGGGTGATAGAGTGCATAAAGATGCATGTTCATTACACTGCATATACATGCTTTCATTTATATCTGTTCATCTATTCTTTTTCTTCATTTTCTGTGAACACCGTCATTCTAGGTTTAGAGGCAAGACTGACACCTGAAGCACAATGGGGAACCATTAACAGTCAGGAAAATCCATCAGGCTTGTGAAAATGATTGTTTAAGCACCAATAAACTACCCTTGACAGGTAATTTGGCAGCACAGCAGAGTAAAATGTACGTGTAAATCAGGCCATTTGAAAGGTAAACTGCAGCTTCTGGTAGTGATTATACACACACATGTCCCTCCACACAGACACACCCATTCTTCAAAGGCCTACATTTAAATATCTAATTATGCAAACAAATGGAAGTTGCCTAATTTAAGACGTTGGACATGGACAATAATAAAATGTGTGCATGCAATAAAATTCATTTGTACTTCTGGGTTGAGCTCCCTTATCAAAATTCGATCTGCTTTTCTATATCTATATTTTCATTGCATATTTTAAACCTTAAATACATTTGGATAAAGTAGATCCCCATGAGGATTGATTGGTGGGCTCAAATTCACTAACAGTGCTAAAGAATGGTAAAAAAATATGATGTGAGGGAATACAAATAGTGCTTTTGAAATTGTGTTCATTTGTGGAGGGCAAAACATAAATTGCCCTTAAACATAAGTGGTTTCAGGCATCTAACTACAACCAGATGTCATAATGGCTGCCGTTAAGTATTTAAAATAACAGGAATTAAGTATTTTACATTACTGTTATGGCAAACTCTTCTTTCAAAAATTTTTTTAATTTGTCTGTTTAAGGTAATTCCATAGTATGTCAATCAGGTTTAAGTCCAGACTTGCACTAGGCAACTCGAAAAGCTTAATATTATACAGTGTTTTGCATAACACAAGTGCCTTTGAGTTTAGCACACAAACTGATGGCACTAACTGATATTAGAAAGCAGAATTCATGGTTCCATTGATGACAAGTGGTCCATTTTTTTAAAGGTAACTTATTATAAAACGCTGATATCAGGCCCATTTCTGGGCACAGCTTTTGCTGGTGACAGGTTGTCTAAAACGGAGCCTTTCCCCCAGAAATCTGGGACATCTGGTCACCCTATGTCAGGACAGAGTGACAGTTTTAACAAATATGTACAAAGTACATTTTTACAAAAGCTACCTAGTGCAGCTTTAACTGAAGCCCTATAGTACCTAAAATGTTGGTCTGGGTTATTTTATGACATCCCTGATAAGTCATTGATTCTGTTGAAAAAGGCTTACCACTGTTCCACGTTTACTCCATTGGTAAATAACAGCTCTCACTGTAATTTGCTGGAGTCTCACATTCTGAGAATTGTTTCTCATCTTTTGTTAAATCTATTTAGGATGTGTTGCTTTATTAGATGTTTTAGCCTACTTCATGTTGTCAGACAATTTTGATGTAAGGGATTTCTTGGTTTGACAGGTGAGGAAGTAACCACGCCCCGGTTGTCTTCTAAAATAGAACTTAACAAATGCGCTTAATCACAGTTAAGCATTTAACAATAGGACAATTAAGTTTTCGCCCAAGGTTAGTTTGATCTGTTTAACTCCCCCCCCTCTATAAAAGTAAAATAATCTTTCTAAAAACTGCATTTTGTTGAACCTTTTTACATCTGGTGAACCTTTTCACATTTCTGCAAACAGTCGTTAAGTGAGACAAAAAAGTGCTACCATTAAAAAAAGAAGAAAAAGTATTCCTACTTCGAGAAGCTTTCTTTTAAAAAAAAAAATACAATTTTTTTTTTTTTTTGATATTAAAAATCCTGTACTTGCTGCTTTCCTTACTGAAGAAGTGCAGGCCATGCCTCAGTATGTGGTTATCAGGTGGAATATAGCAGGTCAGTTATAAAAAAGGTATATGACAGTTATTTGACTTTTATCCCTCAGAACAACAGTATATTCACCGGGTTTGCTTTTTTTCTTTTCTATTTCTTATTTGTTGGTATTGAATAACAATTCTCTGTACCAACCTCTTTACGGGTACCAATTTAATTGCAGCCCGAGATCAGTGCTTTGTAGTGTGTCTGCAGCTGTATTTGCAGAAAGTCTTCTCTTTAATTTTACATTAAAGAGAGTCATAAACAATTTATCAATCCTTAAATACACCTTGTAAATATAAAATATGTGCGCTGCCTGCTTTTGCACATACTTATACATACAAATTCACTCTGTAGACAAACATATATAACCTCCAGGCATACTCATTCCCTCCCCATCACATTAATCACTGCTGCTGGTGTTATGACAGCTGGGCACAGAGGGGTCTATGACAGACGCTGAACTCTTCTCCTCCGTAACAGGAATAAAAGTAACCCTTCAGTCTGATTCACTACAACACTGCCTTGCGCTTAATTGAAAATATAAACATTATTTTCAGACATTTGTGGTGGAAGCACATATTTTCCTCAGTCACACATTGTATAACTGCAATGTAGAAAGGTGCAGTTTCTGGGAAATATGTAACAAATGCGCTCCGCACCCAGTGTGTCAATGTCTTGGATGTGACTGAACTATATAGGTTTTGTAATATAACTCTTGAAATCGTAATTTGTTGACTAGATATAACTTCAGTACATACAATAATATTGATTTGGAGAACAAATATTTCTTAGATAAATACTGTTGAGCTTGATAGGCAGCTTATATTTGCTAAAGTTGCTCACAAAAGCATTTAATTTCCCTTGGACTTTTTTTTACAGTATGCATTTACAAGCATGAACATAATCACTTTTTTTGTGGACTTTATAACATGGATTTTAAGGTTCTGAATAGCAACGTTTGGTTCTTGCCATAGACCTTTAGCTGTATTAAGATGCAGACTTTGACTGGATCATTGTAACACAAGAATATGCTTCAGTCTAGGGGATTGTGACCTTTGCTGTATATTTTTAAAATTGTAGTCCTGCTGTCCAGGATTGCTCTATATTTAGTTCCATCCATCGTCACTATATGTCTGGCCAGCTTCAATGTCCCTGTAGAAAAAAAGGATCCCCGCAGCGGGATTTTGCCACTACCATAGTTAATGCTGAGAAATGTTTCTTCACAGTTATGTGCAGCATAGTTTTATGGCACACAAAGCATTTTATATCTAGAATCGCTTTAGGTTTTATCTGAACAGGGCAATTTTTTCCTTTGTTATCTACATGGCAAACTCAAAAATAGCTTTATTTCAACATTCCTTAATGGCTGATAGTTGTTTGGATTCTTTCACCAACCAGGTAAACAATGTATCAGGAAATATTTTGTTTTGCTGGGTCTGTATTAGTCAGCTTTATAAAATTTACTCTTTAGGTATACAGGCGCCAAGTTTCTAAAGATCATTTTCCTGAAAACATGTGGTAAGATTGGGATTTGTTAAATTCTTGATCAGTTTTTTTTTCCCCTGTTACTCTGTGCAGTGCCTCTTAAAATCCATGGCTGAACCAGTTAGCTTTTACAAAGTCAAGATTAATTTAGATCCTCAGAACCAACTAAACAAAAACCACCTCAAAATAAATAAAGGAAGAGATACATTATCAGAAGTCATCAGTATTCCAATTGTAATGGAATGTTGTAAAATAACACACAAGTAGAGAGAGATTTTTTTGATTGTTTTATTCAAAATACATCCTGGTAAACTAGACAAAGAAAAAAAATATGAAAAGAACGTAAAAAAATAACTTTAAAGCAGCAGAGTTTTATTGAAACAAAATAATAACAAAAAAACTACTCCTCTGATAGAGCTAAAGAAGTTTGCGTACAAGCACCACAGACTCATAGTTAAAGGTCATAGCTACAACTTTTTCATCAAAACAAATAGTTTTTCAAAAATAATCCATCCACATAATGTCTATGTTGCAAATGGTTTCAGAAGCCACACAGAGGTTGCTTTCTTCTGGACAGATAAGATAAATGTTTGCTAAAGCTAACCAAAGGACCTGGCAACCAGTAGGCAAACAGTACAACTGAAGGTTGGAATGAGAGTGGATGAGTTATATTTGTAGCTATCTCCTTTAATAGTGTGATACATTATCTTTACATATTGCTGCAGTATTTATTTCTTGCTTTACTTTATATGAGGTATAAAATAGAAATGTTTAAGCTTGGTTCCATGACAATATATCAGTTAACTAATAGGTTTCACTGATGAACACACCATGGCTGCATTTGAAGAGGGACTTATTTACTCACTTTTTAGGTGTAAATTGTGTAGCTGGGGAATGACCCAGATCAAAACATGTTCCACAGATTTCAGAAAATAAGATGTCCATGCAGGATTGTTTTATCTTTGTAAAAAGTCTGGTACCAAAGTGTCCCCTCAAAATAAATTTGGACAATCAACAACAAAATCAACAACCAAAGCTCAGGAGAAATTATACATCAGTTACGCTCCACCTCCTACTTTCTCAATTTTTCAACAGCATCCTTTAATAACGTTTTGCCTCTCATAGCGTCTGATTTGATTAAAAAAATAAACATGAATTTCCTCCCAGGCACTAAGACAGCAATTTCCAAACTGCTGTTATAAAGAAAATTAAATACCAACTTAAAGGTATAGTGGACAATAATTTTTGGCTTCAAGTTCCGGGGGGATCATCTTATCTATTGGTTGTCCCACGTGCCAATCATTGCAACATGGTCACCTAACACTAATGTGCGTGCTTGTTCCTTGCTGGTTTCCTCTTGCTGGCTGCTAATGCACATTTCTAGTGTTTATGTATCCAGTGAGGTCCAGGTTCAACCGTTCATTAGCGCCACTGCTAATGAACGGCTGAGATTTGGATAGATTTTATTTACTTTAATAAATCAGTTAAAAATGCATTTTGTATTTACTCATGGTTTCTTTGTCTGATATTAACATTTTAATATCTGAAACTCGAAGGTTTCAGAGGGTTTCACAGGTGCTGGATTTGAAAGAAGAGATTTTGTTTAAGCCCTTTTGTCTGGTATTTCCATCCAATCTTGCAGTTCCAGTTCATGTTGGTCTTCAAGTTTTTGATTGGTGATTCTACATTGACCATATACACTATATATCATTTCTTCTGAGGAGTAGAGGCTACGGACAAAACTAGTTCTTAGTCAACACCTTCCTAGATAAGTTGGTGGCCTGCACAATTTGGACCCCCTGTCTTTCATTTAAAGTCAGCTATGAAAAGCTAAATGCATCACGCTTCAGCACTAGAGGGTGATACCGAATTCTTTCTTAAAATAACTTGCAGCTCTATTCAAATGGCATAGTGCTGAATTAACTCATGTATGTTTATTTAATTATTTAAACACTCTGAGATTAATTACCAGTCCTGATACAAAACAGTTTGGGTTAATATAACTTTTCATTATGTATTACCCTATACGACAGAAATGAGCTGTTGACTATTTTTCTATCTCTATATCAGTCACATCATACTGTCAGGGTTTAGTTTTGACTTGGCTTTTGTTTACTATTAGTTTTCAGTTTTTCCTCCTTGTTAGGGTTTTAGTTATGATTTGACTTTATTTTCTGTTAGTTTTCAGCTCTTCCTTTCCCTCACTTAGCTTTCCCTTCACTCCCTCTGCAGTCAGTCACACCTGTTAGTCATTAATCAGTCAGACTCATTTCACCTGCCAGCCTCCCTACTTAAGCCTCCCTCTGCTTTCACTCCTCTGCCGGTTCGTCATCAGACCATACTCACTCCTCGCCTGTCTGCCTGGTTTGCTCCTGCTAGCTGTTTGTTTCCTGCCCTAGTTTTACCATGTTAGTCTCTGCCTGCTGCTGGATCTAACCTGTCTCTCCTCTGAGCCTCAGGAAGAGCTACTAATCCTGTTGTGACTCTAAACCTGCAAGTATTCACCCTGCCTGGCTGCTAATCCTGCTGTGGTTCTGGCCTACAAGTACTCACCCTGCCTGGCTGCTAATCCTGCTGTGGTTCTGGTCTACAAGTACTCACCCTGCCGTTCTGCTAATCCTGCTGTGGTTCTGGCTTGCAAGTATTCATCCAGCCAAGCTATAAATCCTGTTGTGACTCTGACCAGCAAGTATTCACCAGGCCAAGCTATAAATCCTGTTGTGACTCTGACCAGCAAGTATACATCCAGCCAAGCTATAAATCCGGTTGTAACTCTGACCAGCAAGTATTCTTCCTGCCAAGCTATACATCCTACTGCTGTACTCTGGTCCCTTCTCTGCTGTGCTGTGGATCCTGCTACTGTGCTCTGGTTCCCTCTCTGCCATGCTGTGGATCCTGCTGCCGTACTCTGGTCTCCAAGTACACTCTCTGCCGTGTTTCTGGTCCTGCTTGCCAGCTCCTGCACACATCTACACCTCTGCTCCAGTTCAGTCCTGCATCTCTGGTTCCACCTGCCATTATTCATCTTTCTTACAATAAACTCTCTATTTTAGCTCTGTGTGTGCGTGCTCTGTCCGGGTTCATCCAGAAACAAATGGTGACACATACTGCACAATTTGTGACTTGTTTACAGACTGTGTTTCCTTCTCATCCGTTCTCTAAACTCACTTGCACTGCATCGCAACGTGGAGGAATTTATTCTCCCATTTCTGTTGTTAGAACACACTAAAAAAGCAATTCAGCTCTGAACTATCCTGTGCTTGATGCCTGTGATTGATGTTTGATACAAAATGAGTTTCATTTTAACACATTATCTGAAAAACTCTAAGCGGGGAAAATACAGATTAGCTAAATTTAGCACATTTGTCATAGGTTAGCAGTTAAACTGTACTATACAAAAAATAATCTTGCCCACAACATTATCCCTGACATGACTGGTGTGTAAGTTGTTCTTTATCATGCTGTTTCTGGCATTTAATGACATCTGGGAGGGCTGTGTCTAGGTCAATTTCATAATGTAAAACATAGCATCATTAAGTTAATAGCTCCAAAACAAGTTAACTTCAATCATGAACATACTCAAGGGAACACATTTGTGCACAACACTGCTCAAAGGTATGACATTTTTCACTACTCTGTCCAAGTGGCGACAAGACACTTATTTGTCCACTGCCTACTAGGCATCCCCTTGGGGAGCAGTGGGCTGCCACTGTGCGGCGCCTGGGGAGCAATCTGGGGTTAAGGGTCTTGCTCAGGGACCCAGAGTGCAGGCAGTTGGGATCGAACCGGGTACTTGCATCCTTCTCTGACTGCAAGCGCGCTGCTCTAACCCCTCGGCCACCACAAAATGAATAGAAAAGTATTTCTGATCATAGCTAAAATATTATTTCCCAAAGGTACTTTTAATCTGACAAATAAACCTAATCTGAATGCATATTCTAACTGACTAAATCATTTCATATGGACTGTACAATACTAGGGTAGATAAGGCACATACATAATTAGAATTTGTGACCGTACTTGATGTGTCACAAAAAATGCAATACACACAATTTTATGTAGTAGACATAGGTACAATGTTTCTATCAAAACAGTGAGGCAACTTTCTTAACTGCCTTCACATCATCCACCTTTTTAATTCCAAGCAGTCAAAGAGTGAAGTGGTCAAGTTGATGTGACACTCATCTGAATATCCCAGTTATTGTACCTCACTTGCAAATAAAAATTAAAATACAGTGTTTTTACAAAAGAGGAGGACATGGCTGGATAGGTGTACATAGGCACAGTATTGATATGGGCTCTGTGATTATTAAGTGTTCTTAATAGTAATAGCCTGGGGTAACAAAGCACCTCTGTGATGGGTGTTTTTGCAAATAACACTGTAGAGCTGAGTAACTTTCTGTACAAGGTTTTTCTTGCCTAAGCCTCCAGTGAGTGATAAATACAACAGTAATTGCAAAAACAACTAAACCAAAACAAAGGGGTTGTTTCTCTTCACCCTTTTTTGTTTCCATTCAGAATATCAAATTCTTTTTTTAATATTTCTCTCTCTCGTTTGCTCCGTTCTGCCATGTTATCATCATCATGAGCATTCGGGATCATTAATTACACACTTTTGGGAGGGGAGCCGCTAGTCTTGCCAAGCGTTTGAAGATGGTTTTTCTCCCAAATGATATATTTTTAATGATCGACCCCCCTCCAACTGCCTCTCATACTCTAATAAGCAGTTGTTGATCAGCACAACAATCGACTAAAATAAAAAAGGGAAAAAAAATCCCGTAAAACTTTTAAATTAAAACTGTAAACTAATTGTAAGGACTTTGAAATGGTGTTTTATGTGTTTTGCATTCTGATAACACACACACATACAAATACCATGGCTCATTCTGATTAAAATGCAAGATATTATAAATTGATTTTGCAAATTGTTTTGCAATAAAGGGCAGTCTATTCCCAGGTTTAGATACATCAACAGCAAAGCTCTGGTACTGGTCCTTGGCAAAAGAAGGTAGCATCTGGACTGCCACAATGTGCAGTCAAGTTAAGACAATAGAGACATAAGAAACTTCTTAGGGTTTGTTTGTGTAAAAAAGCCAGAATGGGTGAATAGATAAACTGTAATGTTTTGAGCATGGTGTATTACTTTAGCTGTACTAAATTATTAAACCAAGGAAAAAATGCAATTATAAAAGGTAACAGAATGGCGTATATAAAATGTTGTTTTAGTAGCCTGCCTTCTATACACTTCACAATCTTAAAAGTGTGCTTTGTATTATTTTATTGAGTAGATGTTCTGGATCCCTTTAGATGACCTTCAATTTTCCTCAATAATTACAGCAACACTGTGACTTTACCTTACCCTTTCTGCCCTTAGGAGACCATTAAAACACATTTTTTTGTGTTCTGTATGGGTCAAACACTGAATAGGTGCTTTCTTAAATTAGGCACAAATACCAGTGAAATGGAAAACAACCCAAATGATTCAAAGCATAGGTTGAAGTGTATGAGTTACTTGTAGCCTGACTGCAGGCCACAGAAGTCATTGAGATAATTAGCGGGGGCGTTGTGATCAAAATTGAGTCAGCTCACTGCTATTGCCTGGTAACACAGCGCCTCACATAATTAAAGGTGGACAGGATCATTTGGAATTAAACTTTAACTTTTAGTTTTTAATTCCTCATAATTGTTTCAAAAGGCATTAACCATACACAAATAAACAAGACATAAACGCATGCAGGAGCCAAGGAGCCGAGAACAAATAACCCTCAAGTGACATCATCATCATTATTATTAAAATTCAACTCCTGTTTATTTTTATAGCACATTAAGATACATCTTAGTCAGTCAATCCATTTAAATATTACAAAAAAAACCACACACAATTGAAGCATAATAAAAAAACACAATACAAAAGAGCAGATAAAAAATGATACATGCCATATTTTTATATTATCAATAACTGTGCAATACTCTGGTTGTATTTTTTATTTTAGTTTAGCATTTCTGAGAAGTACATTCTCTGTTGTTTTAGAACTAACTTTACATTAGATTGGCTGCTTTTTTATTACTGATTTAGTGTGCAACTGTGTTTTTGCCGCTGCCACGCCCATAGTTCTCATTGTGGGACAATAAAGGAGTTTCTTATCTTCTTAACTCATCTCAAAACATAATAAAACCTCAAAGGTCAACATCTCAAACTGGGTCTAGAGATGGTTTAGTAATTTGTGGTCCAAAATCTAGCAGTTACACTGGGAGGGCCCGTTTTAGTGCTCCTTCCAGGTGCAGCAACTCCACTTAATTGGAGCCGCCACGGGTGTAGCATGTTGGATGTGTGTTTAGGTGTCGTCCTCCTGTGACGCAGAACCAGACTTGACAGATGAATAATGGGTGATGGCAGGCAGAGATGAGCAGGAGACCTGAAGATGCAGGTAGTAATAGACCAGAACAGGTGACGTGGACCGGGGAACCACCAGAATGATAGGAACTCACAGGGAAACATGCAGAACTGCAGAATGCAGACATACGCAACTTTCTTCAAAGAAGCAAACAGAAGAGTCTGGCTGAGTACACAGGAACTGGTAGAGTCAAAGCACATCACACAAAATGAGATCAGATGAGAAGATAAGAGACGTTCTGGCAAGAATGAGTTCGCTGAAGTAGGTATATGTAAGCAGGTGAACAGAGGTGACAGTAATTACTGGCAGCAGGTGGAGTTGATGTGGGCAAATTGACTGGTGGTTGAGCTATTTGGATAGTGGCTGGTGGCTGAGAGGTCACAGGCTGAGTCCAAAATAAACAAACAACTTAAATCATGACATATAATTTCAGCATATTGCAAATAACCAGATGACACCTAAGTATTCCTAAGTATCTAGATGCGCTCCTTTATATTTATGGCAATCTTATGTTAAGTCATTTCCCCTCATAAGAAATAGTAAGAAATAATCTGAAAGTGTCATTTTACTAATCCCTTCTTTTTTTAATCTGTTCTGTGAGACCTCTCTTGAGACAGCCAGATCTGATCAACTGTTTCTCAGGACATGGTTGCTACTGCCAGCCTGTCTGCTGGGCTGTGAGAAAGAGTAAGAGGTGAGAATGCACAATGTATGGAAAGTATATGTGTGTGCAGTTCTATGTGTGTGCCCTTTACAGATGTAAGAAGGAGCGAGGGAGGTAAACGAGTGCCCGAGGGAGACCACCTAGGAAGAAGAGGAGGTGGTTGGAAGACAGGTGGGGGGAAAGTAAGATTAATGGTGCCTGGGAAAATGAGTGCCCCTGCTGGTCCAAACTTTTAAACCAGCGGGAGTTAGTTACTGGCTGCTGGTCCAGCAGAGATGTGTTTCTGACATCTTAGCATTAAAAAACACTCACAGAGCTTTGATTAGATCTCAGGGAGGGAAGACATACTTTCTTCACCTTAGAAACATACAGTACAAGACTGCAGTCAGCAGAATTGTTTCAGGTGAGAAACTGAAACCTGAGGCATAGCTCTTCCACTGTCTGCTGAACTTCAATGCATTGTCAGATTTTTTTAAGTCGCTTTTCAGTTGCTAAAAGCCACCAAATGTTTCACCAAAAAAACAAGATTATTTTACCCAATACGTTTTATTTCCAAGTTATGCATGCAAGAGCTAAATCAACAGCTGTTCATCCTTAAAGACTCTGAACTCAAATTGCAATGAACACAAAACTTCAAAGACAAAGCAATAAGAACAAACAGCATCGGATTGGTTGCAGCATCTGATTCTCATAAGATGATCCTAAAAAGTAAAAAAAAAAAAGTTTTACAAAATCACTGTACTTACACATACATTTTAAAGCAAAATATATCACCTGACCTTTGCTTTAGTTAAAGCAAAGAGAAACATTTTTGCACTATGGCAAAAATATATATTATGCATTGAATATTACAGCTCTAATAATTTTAAGTCTAATATTTATGTATCTGATACGTAAACTTTAGAAAACAAATAGAATAATACATAATAAATTTAGTACGATTTTTTTAGGCACCTATTGTAGAGTAACAAGTATAACAATGTTTTTTAGACATGCTATCTGTTCAGGTTGCCAGTCTGCTGTCAGCTTCTTAAGGCACACATGTCCCAAATAGTGAACAAATGTATTTTGATGGTGCTTCTTTAGTTTGAACACTGGTAGAAAAAAAGTTTAGTAGCCTTCTCTTAGTCAGCTGACCAGCAGTGTACATAAACACGTGGGGGAGGGGCACTCAAAACCACCTACTGGCTGAATGCATAATCACAGTCAGCAAAATAAGGAAACTTGCCTCTATTTATATCCTTTAGGGCCCTTGGGAATTATCATTAGTAAGGAATACCCACCAATGTGTCTTATGATTATCACATGTGGATAATAAAATATTTTTTAAAATGTTATGTGTGTATTTTTTTCCAAGTACAATATTATTAACCTGACAACAGCCAGCTGTATGTCGTTCCGCCTAGCTCCACTCACATACATCTGGGACACCGCCGGTAGAGAATGATTTCTCCAACCAAATTTATGGTCTGGCCAATCAGGACGCAGGGCTGGAGTTTCATAGATGTGACGTAGTGGAGACGCGACCATGACGTGAGACTGTTTTGATAGCAATGGCGGCTAGTCGATGCTGCTATTTCTTCCGTGTTGTCCAATCTACCTAATATTGTTTCATTAAAAGAACATCAGAGAACGCCTCTGAAGGCTTTTGTTGGTGGAAACCATGTTTTCGCCCTTCTCTCGACCGGATTTGGCAGGTTTTGTTTTCCGGGACCAACGGACGTGCCGACGCGGAAGCGCCCCGGAGCGGTTAGCGGTTAGCGCTAACTATGTTAGGAGGCCTTTAGTCCTCAACGCGGTCGGCCCGGAATCGACTCCGACCCGCGGCGCTTTGCCGCCTGTCTTCCCCCCTCTTCCTGTCAGCTCACTGTCAATAAAACGCGTGCCACTAGAGCCGCAAACACATTATTATTATTATTTTTATTTTTTTCCTGCGTCGCTATCATCAGCGTCACGGGTTAGCTTCGGTGTGAGTGGTTGAAATAGCACGTCAATAAAGATGACAGACAAGTGGCTTATCCAATCATATGCAAGAATTTTTGATAAGGCCCAGCCTTCTGTAAAGGCAATCCCTATGGCGGTGTCCCAGATGTATGTGAGTAGAGCTAGGCGGAACGACATACAGCTGGCTGTTGTCAGGTTACAATATTATATGGCTGGCTCTGTATGCTTTTGCCACTTTAATGAAATGGCACGGGCTTAAGACAAAGTACTTGTGGAACTTGGAAGAGGGCACTGGATGCTAGTGCAACTTGGACAGAGATGTGCAAAATGGGAGATATTATTCAGAAACAATATTTTTTCAACAACTTTTGGTTTTTACAGATCTTTTTGTACGACCTTTTTTATTAGGAAAATTCAATTAAAATATTTAGAACTATAGGATATATAGTGAACAAAAGAAGAAAATCCAAAACAGTCTTCCTTTTTACAAAAATTCAAAATATCATAAAACATGCAGTCAACCAAAACCTAGGAATTTGAATCTAGAGTCAAGTAATGTAGCTAGGGATAGGATGTGAATGGTCTGCAAAATCTGATGCTTTTCCCGTAGTTGTCTGACGAGGTGGTCTCTAACTTCTACTGCAGCTGAGCTGGCTTTGTCATCTCCTCCTAAAGGTTTTGCTTCAACATTTTCATGAGGGGAATCACTTTGGAGGCAGAAACATCCTCTGCAGACAGCTCAGAAGAAGCATCATAAAATTGAGAGACCGGAGCAGGAGCCAGCTGAGGTGGGGAGCTGGGGGGGATGCAGCATGTGTTTGAGGAAGAGTGCAGGTGGAGGGGCTTACTACCTGATCGGATAGTCGCTCAGAGACAGAACACAGTGTTAATTTCAATGATCCCGTGTTATGGCCAGCAAAAATGACTGATTCTGATCGATTGAATGTTGTGCTTTTAATGGAAAAAATGAAGCCTTTCTCAGAGATGGCAAATGAACCGCCAGCAGATTCAGGGGGCAGAGAATTACCAAAGTATCTAACATATTCTACCTCCTGCAATGAAAGGGAAAAAATTGTTAGGGACTGGCTAATATACAGCAGTTCAAAAAAGGCCATATTTTGGCTGCAGTGCTTGCTGTTCTCTTATGAAGAAAAGATCAACTAGTGCACTAAATTCAACAGATGGGTTGAAAATATCCAGTATAAAATACAGAGATTTCCAGGGCATGAAGTATACAGTTAAGTAGACTTTTTTGGTGTGTGTGTGGTGTGGTGGTGGCAGGTGTAGAGGGGGGGCCCCAAAAGACTGTGTTGTCCCAGGCCCTAGCAAAGCTGTCAGCTGGCCTGACCTCACCTATAAATAAATTAAGAAACAGTGAAACATACTTCTTGATAAGCAAATCCAATGAATGTTAAGAATGTTACCTTACTTGGAGAAATCAAGTCAAATATTACCACATAGGTGAAATCCTCTTCTTCCTAGCTGGCTCCATCCTCTATCATCTCCTCACTCTCTTCAATCTCCAAGCTCGTTCTGTCATGGTCTTAAGATATTTAACCCACATGCAGAACTCACACTGGAAGGCAAGAGCAGTTTCAGATGTTTATTAAACTACTGCAAAGTACAAGAACTTAAGAAGTTGAAGCTCGGCTGAGCTAACGGGGAAGTCGGCGCAAGACGGGGCCCGATCGATCTGCAGGTGAGAAGCAAGAGAGTTAGACATGTCTATGGGAACGGGAGAACTAGAGAGAGAGAGGGAATGTAAACGAAACCTACCGCCGGATGATGGGGCCGGTGGGAGTGGAGTGGAGAGACGGACTCAGTGGGAGCCCTCCCGAGATGTTAGCAGGTGACTGAGTGACCGGTGGGCAGGTTGATGGAAGTCCGTGAGGAGGGGCCCGAGCAGCAGCAGCGAAGGTGGGATCCGGAGTCAGCTGATGGAACCAGAGGGATTTAACTTGAGACGTCCGAGCACGAGGGATCGCAGGAGAGGTTTTTCCAGAATGAGAAGCGACCTGAGAAACACAGGAGACAAGGATCAGCGCTGGAGGAAGGTAAGCTGTCATAGACAGAGGCCTCTAAGCATTCCAAACAAGGTTAACACTCTGGCGTCCACCAGCTGTCAGAGCGCTGCTTATATAGCGGGGCCGCACGCTGCTGAATGAGCCGCAGGTGTGTACCACGCCCACCTGTCAACTCTAGCCACCTGTGGAGAAGGAGTGGTAAAAGGCAGAGCCAGCAAAAAACTGCACGGCACTGCCAGCAGAGTCCTGACGCCTCCTCTCACCTAAACTTTACAAACTATCTCCAAATTATGAAAATTCTATCCAAACTCTACTATCCAAATTATCAAACATGTTATCCAAAACCTCAACTGACCGCAACACTCCAACAAACTCCTACATTTTGACTGAATAATGAGGTGCTTAAATGCCTGTCAAAAGTCGCAGGCAATGTGAACCGCTTCCCAAAGCAGTCACTTGGTACAGCTGAATAGCGAGGCTTTGGCCATCTTCATTTTTGGCTCCTCCCCTAACACTAGCATTACCAGGGTTTTCGACCTCCCCCCCTGATGTCCCGAAAGAGGGTCAAAAGACCCTGAGTCCAAACTGACGACTCTGGTGGCTCAAATTAGCATCCCTTGTTCAATTGTAAATGTGGCCATTGCCTGAGGAATCAGCAGGGGGGGAGGAGAGCCGAACTCACAAAAGCATTCCACACTTCTGTACTGTCAGGCCAGAAGGTACGTGTGAATAGTCCATGTTGGGGGTGGGTGCGATCTATGATGGAGGCAGCTCTACAGTAGAACCCTAACCAAATTGTGTTGCTCCACCTCAAAAAAATCATGCAAAAGGTGAAGCAAAAGAGATCTGGGAGACTTTGATCATGCAAATTTGCATGCAACCTTTTGTGCTGTGGAGGATAAATAGGTAACTGCTTCATCTATTTAGTTCACAAGAAACAAAATGCAGAAGAGGTTCACTGCTCAGGAGGCATTGGAACTGATTCTGAGCAGTGCCAGCCCTTGTGATTCAGATGGAGACGATATAGACTTTCAACCGGATTCGGACTCTGAGCTGTCTTCAGGTTAGATTTCTCAACCTACCTATTTTATTTTCCTGACTATTTTTTTTTTATTTAGAACCAAACCAAAAGTTAATTTGAAATTGTTTATCTTGCAGATGAAGAGACTCTCCTTCTACCAAAAAAGAGAGCTCGTTTGGGGAGTGAGCCGTCAGAGACCGCGAAAGATGGCACAGTGTGGCGTGAAGAACAAGTGGGGACACATCTCCATTTCACTCCAATAGAACCGTACGCCACAGATGGAGAGCCAAGCGCTAAGGCCAGACGAAGTATCCGGAGTCGCCTTCAGAGCTTCCTCTGTTTTATCACTCTTGACATGCTTCGTAGCATTCGAGAATGGACTACTCAACATGCACGTCACACGGAGCAGCTGGATTGGTTCATGGATCTCCCAGAACTAATGGCATTTATTTCAGTCATTATCTTGCGGGGGGTGACCAAGGTTCCATCACTATGTGACAGCTGGTCAGCAAACCTGGGAAACCCAAGGATCATTGAAACTATGGCCCGAAACCGCTTCCAAGACATCATGCGACACCTACGCTTTGATGACATGTTTACACGCAGTGAGCGAGTGGAGACTGATAAGTTTGCTGCAATCTCCGATGTTTGGGGATCATTTGTCACTAACTGCATCGCATCCTACAACCCTGGTCGACACATCACTATTGATGGACAACTTTTTCCATCAAAGACTCGCTGCTGTTTCCTGCAATACATTGCAACAAAACCGGACAAGTTTGGCATCAAGTTTTGGGTGGCTTGCGACTTGAAATCAAAGTACATCTGTAATGTCTTCCCATATCTTGGCAAGGACCCCAGTCGTCCCAGTGGGGAGAGACTGTCCGAGACTGTAGTGATGAGGCTGATGGAACCGTTCATGGACAAGGGCAGAACTGTAACCACGGACAATTTCTTTACATCACTGTCACTTGCACAACGACTGCTTAGCCAGAAAACCACTATCCTCGGCACAGTCAACAAGAGACGACGGGAAATTCCTCAATCCGCTAGACAGATGGATCGCACTGAATTCACCACTCAGGTGTTTTCAACCACTGGTGCCACGCTGACGGTGTATGCGCCCAAACGGAAGAAGGCCGTTTACGTTCTCAGCAGCATGCACAGCGTGGTTGAGACTGAGGATACCACCAAAAGGAAGCCAAACACGGTCACACAATATAACAAAACAAAGTGCGGTGTGGATGTGATGAACCAAATGGTGCGGGAGTACAGCGTGCGTGCAGGAACACGGAGATGGCCAGTTGCCGTGTTCAATTGTGCAACTGTGAGATGCGTTGACTGCTACAAATACACATGTGGCAAATGCACCAGGGTCATACCCTGGCAGTGCCAGGTATGTTCCGACAGTACAGACAGACTGCTGAGTGAGTGCTGAAATGCCAGTCACACAAGGACATGCCACTCACACACACGCAGCCCCCCACTGTGCCTAGTGTAAATATGTGTGGAATTGTTTTATTTCTTGTATTTTTTGTATTGTTTTTAATGACAAAAATAAAAAGCATTCAAACAAATAACTGTTGTTCTTTTGTATATTTCTCATGCTGGAATTTCAGTCCTCTTGACTTCTGGTCATTGCTCACAGCTGTACCTGGCTGTAAAATATATCTCCATTTAAAATATTAAAATTAATTCATTGTGCTTTTTTGCTAAAATAAAACTAAGCTAAATATAATATATATAATCTTTATATTATAAAATACAATATACTGAATAGAACTAACTAGACAGTTAGTAGGGAGTTAAGCTTCCCCCTTCCTTTGGTGCACCAGTAATGGCCTTATTTACAGAACAAAAGCGCCGGTTCACAACTGCTTATAGGATGCTAATTAAAATCCTTCAGGTCAGTTGACCCGTCTCTGGGCTCCAAAGGTAGAAATGTTAAATGACCCTTCTCTGGTAATTCTAGTGCTAAATCAAGCAAGCCTCAATACGGGCTTTGTGGAAATGCCCCTCCATTACTCAACACACACTTCGAAGCCTCGGCCTATCTCATAGCATCCCTAGTTTGTACTCCCCTCTATACCTGACCTCACCATGTTTTTCTGCTCTTTGCTTCAAGGCAACCTCAAGCAAGAACCTGGATCCCTTCCCAGTCCCGTCACAAGCAAACTCTAAACCCTGGATCTCACAATCCTTGGGTGGCATCTGCAGACTCCCCTCTCCAGTTCCTTCGGCTCGTCCGAACCTGTTCTGCCCTCCACTGTGTTCCCTGGCTTTCAACTCTCAAGTGTGCTGAACTAAACAATTCCTGTATATCCACCAAACCTATTGTAGATCACTCATCTCCAACTCAGATCTCATTCAACCCTCCCTGGGGGACTTTCATCGTTGTCCAAGTAACCATCCTGTGTTCTTCACCCAGTCAAATTCTAAACTCCTTACTCACCTGTCCCCTGTTATCTTCAGAACTGCTGATTGCCTGTTCTCTATTGGTCCCGGACCCGTTACCTCCAGTTTCCCCATAACCTTATTTGACAATAAAACTTAGAATTTTATTTGGTGTCCTGTTTCTGCATGTGGGTCAGCCATTTATCCAACATGACAGTGTGGTCACAGAGAAAAAGACTAGGCAGCATCCATAAAACAAGTTTATGACAGCAATATGTCACTTCCCTTTATTGCTGGCCTAAAGCAAATTGTGTCAGTTATCCAGTGATTTAATAAGAAATTATTAACATTTTTTACAGAAAATAATTAATATAAAATAAAGAGAATTAGCATGAAAATTATCAAGATATTAGGGCTTGTCCTTATTCTACAGGACATTATTTTCAATTCAGTTGCCCACTGGAGGTCACTATGAAGGGGTCTGGCAGTACTCATCCTATTCCCCCTTGCGCAAAGGAGCCAGTAACAGTCCTGCTGATGGGTTAAGAACCTCTGTTTGCCTTGTCCAGTCCTCTGACAGCAACTGCCTGTCTCCTGGAATCTCTTTGATGCTCCTGAGACTGCACTGGGAGACACAGAAATACTTGGGCAAAAAAAAAAAAAAAGAAATACTGAGGTAATGGCACACCCTGATTTGCATCCTGGTGGAATTGAACTGCCTGTACTATCAAGGTATCAGCTTATGCTACCATTATTGCCATTGACTGTTAGCATAATCAAAGCTACTGCAAAACAGTCCAAAGAATGAGGAGGGGATATTTACAGTGGCGCCACCTACAAAGCAATTTGTGTTTTTCACTGTTAATGGCTGACACTGATTTAAAAAAAAACTCCACTACTGAACTGAGCAGATCAATATTTTGGAAGTTCAGAAGTGGATATACATATCTATATATGAATTCCAGATCCTCAAAGGGAAACTATATGATTAGGGAAAACTGAGAGGTTTCATGGAGGGCTTCCTGTCTCCTGAGAATCTGCTCTGGTTGAAGAACAATGGGTGCCAGGCAGAAATACAAGGCACAAAATGAGATTACACAAGGAGACGGTAATCTAAGGAGAGCAGGTGTAGAAATAAAGAAATAAACCACATCTGAGGCCTGCAGTGAGTGAGTGAGAGAAATAGAGAAAATACTTATTTTGTCTCATAATTACTGCTTAACTGACTTTAATTATCTTAATATTTTGTTAATAAAAGATTTCAGAATAACAAGACAGCCTGCCTTCATTCAATGAATATTCAGGCCATGGGTGCAAGTTAGGCAGCTGGTTTTGCTGTGGTAAGATATATAAGATACATTACCAATACAAAATAAGTGTCTAGCTGAAGTGAAAGTCCATTAGTCCCACTCACACAGCTAAGAGAACGAATGTACCCTTTGATAATCAGCCAGAGAACAGCAAGTGCTTCATTTGAATGAAACAATTAAATTACTCACTGCAGTTTGTGCTAGGCTTAATAAATTCTTTATTGTGAATAGACAATTTCCATTTTATAATGTACCTTGCAGAGCTAAAAATTGGTACCGAAATAATTCTTTGTCTATATGGAATCCAGAAGCCTTGACCTTGCCTGTTAAAAGTGTGTAACACACCAACTGGTTCCAGAGTCCCATGTGTATTAAACAGAGCTATTTTAGGATCTTTGTTCAGGTATAATGACATTTAGTTCTGACCACAACCTACTGATATGCTAATGACGCCATAGTAAAATAATTAAAAATGTAATGTGATAAGGTAGATTAAAATACCCATGGCTTTTTGTTTATGTCATACTTTATTTCAAAGTGTTATTCTATTTGACTAAACTAATTAATGTAGAAACGCATTGAAATACTTTGTTGATCTTGTTTCTAAACTGCTGAAATATATATATATATTTTTTTTTTCTCTTTTTCCCAGTGTCCTGTCTAGCAATGTGGCAATAAGAATTGATGCCTTAATGCCAAATAGAACTCGACAGATTTTACTTTCCCAAGTGGAGCAATCAGCTTTCGCCATAGTCCTCCTCTTGATTTATGCACGTAAATAGTTTTATTGTGATTCCTGCGGGGAGTATTTCAAATTATGTGGACACTAAAATGGGAAAGTAGGAGAGTAAAGGAAGAACAAGAAGAGAAAAAAAAGAAAGAGAAGAGGTGAAAGAAAGAAGAGATAAAAGGGAAAGAATGATAAAACGTCTTCAGTCTGCTTCATCACCTGGAAAGAGAGATGTAAAAAGAACAGCACAACCAACGGATATAGTATAACAGATACAATAAAGTAACACCTTGATACCATTGCTAAATTTTATGTATTATTATTTAAACTGACATGTATAATGTGATAGCTGAGAAAAGAAAGTAAATAGATAAATACATTATGGGCTTTCTGTATAGAAGTGAACACTTAGTACATGGAACCCAGCACCTGTGGGTGTTTGTGAGAGTGCACTTGTGTATGTGAAATTTTTTCAGAAGAAAAATGCTCAATAGTGGTTGTGAAGAACCAAAGGCCTGCCTCCCCCGAGCACCGAGGCAGGTGCCTGGGACCCATAACCCCAAACCCCCAAAGCAGGGCGCCCAAGAGGGGCCAACACAGGAAATCTGCCCCCCCACCAAGGTATGAGGAGAGACGACCCCGAGGAAATCCCCCAGCCACCTCAATGCCGAAGCCCCCAGGAGCCCGTGGGCTCCGCCGGCCGCCAGTTACGCTGAAGTGGCACCGGCCATGGGCCCCGAGGCCCCAGAGGTGCGGGAGCCCCAACCCAGCTTTGGGGGGCCAGGCACCCACCCGAGAATCCGCCCCACCAATGCACCAGCGGGCCAAGGCGCCAGCCAGCGGAGGGGGGTAGGACGGGGGGGGGGTGCTCCGCACCTAGCAGAGACTTGAGATGTTCTTGGGAGAGGGAGCGGTTCGGACCCGAACCTGGCAAAAAATAAATAAAAAAAACAAGTCTCATTCACACCTTCCCAACCTAGTGCCCGACTCACCATACACAGACAAAAAAAAAAAGACGAAGCTGAACACACATTTCCACATAACACTCACATCCAACAATCCCAAGTGTGTGGGGGGGGGGCACCACAATCTGACTGCTCGTTCCTGACCCCCCATCCCGCACCCAGACCAGACGCCCCCCGGCCCCCTTAAATACCTAATAAACCCACTCCCTTACCCTAGCCACCCCTTTTTGGGGAGAGCAGAGGAGTCAGTCCCGGCAAGCCACCCGGGCCCCACAGCAACCCTCTGCCAGGACCCCGGATGGGGTGTGGGAAAGCCCCCCGATCCTCCCTACGCCCGCTCAGATGTTGTGTTGTTGCATGTTGTTCTCAAGTGTGTTGGGTACACTTTAGAACAAAGCTGGGAGTACCGAAGGGGGTTCCCGGCCCAGTCCACCTGGGGATGGGAGAAAAGGACTGGGGAGCCTACTGAAGTCCCAGGGAGCCAGCTCCCCTACTGACTCCAATAGGCACCCCCGCTCCCCGAAAGCCCACCCAGAGAAGGGGGCCAGGGATAGGCGGCAGGGCCCATGAGCCAACCACCCACCAGGACCAACACCTCCACCTCCCCCCCAACCCACCCACCAAGCCTCCTGGCTTTCCCGAAAAAATAAAAAAATAAATAAAAGGGGGGACCCTGGCTAGCCAGCCTGCACGAGCCATCCAGAACCCCTCCCCCCAGGCGAAACCCGCACCGGGAGCCGGCATGGACCAGGACCGAGACAGGGGGCCGGACACAGAGCCCTACAAAACGTCCACATCCACAACCCCCCCCCCCCCCCCCCCCGCCCTTAGATGTAATCCCTCCCCAACACTAACATTCAAACAACTCACCATACATACAACAATAGACATCCAGGCTGGGTTAGTCCCCACTCCCGCTCCCTCCACTCCCCCCACAAGCAGAGTCCGTCCTTCCGTTTTCTTCCGCTTATCCGGGGTCGGGTCGCGAGGTAGCAGCTTCAGTAGGGAGGCCCAGACGTTCCTCTCCCCGGCCACTTGGGCCAGCTCCTCCGGGGGAATCCCAAGGCGTTCCCAGGCCAGCCGAGAGACATAGTCCCTCCAGCGTGTCCTGGGTCTTCCCCTGGGCCTCCTCCTGGTGGGACGTGCCCGGAACACCTCACCAGGCCACTAGCAGAGTGCCAACCCCCAGAAAAAGGAGAGAGCATCTGCCATGAGATGTTAATGTCCATGCCCCGCTACCAGCCCAACAGGCCCCGAGGCCCCCCAGCACACCAGAGGCCCCGTGCAGGGGCAGACACCTGGGCGCGCGCCAGCCCAGACCCCAAGCGGCATACCCCACAGAACCCGAACCCCCGAGGGCCCACCGGGGCCCCCGCCCGAGGGTGGCGCACCCCAGGGACCCCCGACCCCCGGACCCACCCAACGGCAGCACAGCTACCAGGTCAGTAACCCACGTCTGTCACCGCGGAACCCCCAAGAGCGCCACAAGCGGCCGCTGTAGGCCGCCCCTGGGCCCTCCAACCCCCGCCCAGATGGGGGCAACAGACCCCGGGGTCAGACCCACCAGGCTATTTTAGGATCTTTGTTCAGGTATAATGACATTTAGTTCTGACCACAACCTACTGATATGCTAATGACGCCATAGTAAAATAATTAAAAATGTAATGTGAAAAGGTAGATTAAAATACCCATGGCTTTTTGTTTATGTCATACTTTATATTTTGTCACAATTTATTCCAAAGTGTTATTCTATTTGACTAAACTAATTAATGTAGAAACGCATTGAAATACTTTGTTGATCTTGTTTCTAAACTGCTGAAATATTTAAATGACAAAAGTTATACTTATATCAATTAATTGTTGTTTGAGGCCATGTATGGTCTATAATGAAAGACAAACTTGATCATAGAATGAACAGGGAATGCTTTTGTTGTTTTGATGTATGCCAATATGTTACTTTTTCTACAAAGGGAAATCAGAAATGAAAAGTACCTATTCTCACAAATATACACGACACCTAAAAACATGTGTGAAGATGCATATTTTGTAATGTAGAGATGTAAACACTTCAATATTCTGACCAAGAATGTTGAAAACTATTTCATGTTATGTTAGATTAAAAAATCATTTTTAGTTCTATACACTGCTTATTCAAGAAATATAATGATTATGAAGTTAGTATTTTTTAAACCTTTAGTGAAAGTTAAATACAGGTTGATGTATGTCAAATCAATACTTTTGAAAGTTAATGGTCTATCTTCTAATCTGTGTCTCTTCTGAGTGCCTGTAAACCTTGAGAAAATACATTGTGCCAGAGAGTGACATTTTATCTGGTAGTTATTGTCAGGATTCTGTGTGTCTGTGCTCTACTAACTCTGCTCCACAGGTGGCTGCAGTTGACGGGTGGGCGTGGCCCACACCTGCGGCTCATCAGGGCTGCTCGGCTCTGGTTTAAAAGGAGTGCTCACTTAGCTGGAAGATGCCAGAGTGTTACCCCGTTGTGGTATGCCTAGGCCATGATCCTGTCTCCTGACCTTGATACCTGTGAATTTTTGAAATCCTTGTTTTTGGATCTGACTTTGTCTCCTGTCTTCTCCAGTTCGTTGTGTTTTTTGGATTTATTCCCCCGTGTGACTCTGTGCTCCGAAGACCAGTCTCCTGAATCCCTGCCTGCTCAGATTCTGCTCTGGCGATCTCCCCCCTCGAACTCCCTTGCTGTTACCAAGCCGGGCACGAGGTTCCCCTTCCTGGAAAAAAAAAAAAAAAAAAAAACAGCAAACAAACGCAGAAACACTGATCCAGAAGAACTTACTATGTTAAAGGAGCAATAAGCAATTCTTCACCACAAGGTGGGTCTGATCATGTTTGTTGTTGTTTGACAAAGACGGATGTACTTCTTCTGTGTATTTTATTTATTTAGTTTTTTAGGGGAGTTTAATAACTGCACATGTCAGAGTGGTTACATTCTGAATAATGCCAGGTGCATATGCACACACATTATGATTGGATTAATTAACTGCGTGCCACTATAAACAGTATAATCTGATCTTTTAATCTGAATACATTTTAATCAAAACATCACATTTTGTGCATGTATACATAGCTACAGAAAATAAAAGCAAAAATGTAGTTTATACATAGCCATGTTATGCAGGCAGAAAAAAGATAACTCACAAAGAGAACATGGTTCATTTGTCAGCAAGTGACTAAAAGCTGTGTAGTGTGATTACAGAGCAAGCAGCAGGTGGGCAGACAAGTGTTTAAGCATTACTGTTTGTAACACTAATGGGCACAGAGCGAGGATTTTATTAGTGATAATTAAAGATAAGGATTTTCAATTAATGCCCACTGCTGGTCTTTCACAGACAAATGATAAATCAGTATATTCTTTATTTGTTTCAATCATCAAATGAGCAATTGAAAACCCATTTTATATTTGAAGGAAGTTTCATCTTTGTTCAAAGCGACAAAGAGCAAGTCAGCTCGTTTCAACTTTATCAACTCCCAGGACACTTAAAATTACAACAAGTACATAAATGGTTGGAAATTGCCAACAGTTCTGCTATCAAACAAGCTCCTGGTCCACTCACAGAGCAGCCAGTGAATTATGGGCTGTTCCTCAGCCTTTGGGGCTCTGGCCACCACTCAGAGTGTGCTAGAGAAGGAAACGCTGGCCCACATATTGTGAATAGGATGTGCATGGGTGTGCTTGTGTGTGTTCTTGAGCATACCCTTGTTACAGTGCTGGGAACAATATTTTTCCCCAAAGAAACAAACTCTTTTCTATAGAAAAAGATGGGGAAACAGCATGCTAATGGAACGTGAACCCATTATCCCAATCCCTCCCATTCTCACTATTTTAACCCAACAACAACTTCTGGAAACAAGTACACACAGACCCTCAGTGTCCAGTAAATTACAGCTGCACCTCAATACAATACAATATAGTTAAAACTTTAGTCATACCATAAGTTAAATTCAAAAAAGGAAAATAATAGATTTTTATACATGTAGTAATACATTTCAGGTGTATCTTTATTTGTGTTAATTCTGATTAAATATTTTACAGCTAACAAAAACCCTAAATTCCAATTTTTTTTCATGATTAGAATACATAAAATTGATAAAAGAGCATTGTTGACACAATGGCCAACACAATTTTGGTGAAGACTGCTGACAATAGTGTTTCAGCAGACAGTCACTGCAGCCCCCTACATGAAGGGTAAACCTTAAATGATCAATGGTCAAGAAGCTGGCTATACACAGTATACAACACTTAATCATACTAATAGAAAGTTGGGTAAAAGGAAAAAAAAGGAAAACAAAATTGCACAAGCACGAGGGAAAGCCAGGTCGTGCAAGCATTAAATCCAATAAAATATATTCAGGGAGATTCACATGATGTGGACTGGCTAATAATATTAGTGCTTCAAGGGCCACCATACACATGAGTATGGAATAATGGTCTACAACTGTCACATTCCATATGTCAAGCCTCTCCTGATCCAGAGACAATGTCAGAGATGTCTTATGAGCTAATGAGAAAAAACTAAAAGAACAAAAAACATTGGTATGCTCCTTAGTGGTCCTAAGTTCTCTGTTGAGATGAAAACACATTTCATTTTGAAATCAAGAACCCAGTATCAGGTCCAGAATCCAAGTTGTATGAGTTCCAGTGAGATGTTTACACAATCAGGGAGGATTTTGGATGGTCATTCCCTGGAGTTGACCCACAGTGTAATCCATAATGCAATTACACTGTGTCTAAAGTCAGTAATTCCTGCAAAAGAAGCCTTGTCCAAGTATTGACTGCATTAACTGTACAGTACATGGACAAAACAGGCCAACATTTCTGCATTAAAACTCAGATAATTGATGTATTCAAATGTTTTGAGAAACAGAATTTTTTATATATAAGCTATAGGCCATAATCAGGAAATTTAACAGAATGTTACATCTGAAATATGCAGCTTCAAAATACATTTAATACGTAAGTTTTAGTTTTTGATTGGAGTTACTTAAATGATTCACTCTAAATACTGAATTTATTGAGAGACACCTTATTTCATGCTACAAAGATAAGCTATTTCTGTAATGTTTTGTGTTGAGATGAACCCAGAGTTCAACCAGACGCAGTCGTAATCCTTTTTTGTGGAGTTTATTGCAGGAATGAGTTTAACAGGCAAACAGACAGGTTCCAGGCTGCTGAAGATCCCAACACCAAAAAGCTGGGCAGATTCAAAAAACAAAGAACAGGTCAGACAAGAATGCAGGAGGGCTCTTACCAATGAAGTGGTTGTGATGATAATGAAGTCCCAGCAACAAACAGAAAACAACGAGAGGTTTAAATAGGCGGGCAGACAAGGTAGCAGGGAGGGATCAATTAACCAAAACCAGGTGGAAATAATCAAGGGCGCAAACAGGGCAAGTCTAAAGATAAACATAAGCCTAAACAGAACAGAAAAAACAGGAAAGAACTAAACTAAACCAAATAATACCATAAACCAGAACAGAACATTACAATTTCTTCTTAAAGACTGAATTTCATATTTGCGATTTTTATGTGATCATGGTTAAATTGACCTCACATACAAATGTAAGACTAATAGGTTTGTATTGAATTCTGAGCAGTGGTTAAAAGATGAATAAACATAGACAGGGCAAAGCAAGCTCCAGGGCAAGGTTGATCAGAAATTAATATATATGTTCAAATTAAACTTCAGTTTAAAGAGAAACAACACTGACCCAAAGTGTGAGGAAATGTAAACAGGTTTCAAAAGAACGTGAGCATTCAGAGGATATGTCAAGATCATAACATTCCACAGGCCTTGCTACAAAACGTAAAGTCCTCACAGTACTGTACAGTAAAACTTAGAGCACAATATTAACAGAATTGTATCTATTTCAAATTGGGCTGCTTTTACTTTATTAGTAAACAAAATGTTAACTTAATGGATTAAAAATTGAATTACTGAAACACAGGAGTGTTTGAACATGATAGACCCATATAGAGTCATTTTACTGAGAAAAATTATCAAACTAATACTACTATAACTATTACTACAATGGTGGCTATTAATACAACAACCACTAATACTTATAAAAATATACATAGATAATAATATTGATAATAATGTTTTTGTCCAAAGAAATTTAGAGATGGAGGAGTCCGTAGATTTAAACCAGTCAAAGGATGGTTTATTGGGGATCATTGAGAATAAGTAATTAAGTCTAGCGTTGTGTCATCAAGCCATGAGGAAAAATCAGATGTTGTAAGCAAAGAAGTTTTATTCTTTAACAGACACCAAGGAACTGCCCCCCTCAGCAGGGTCTCATTGCTATAAAGCCAAGCTCCCACAGACAATCGTTCTCATTCCTGTTGTTTCGTTGGAACGGCATTGGGGAGCACGTTCTCGTCATCCTCTGCGGGGTGGAGGACCTGACTGGGTTTGGAGAACTGCCGTCTGGATCGAAGCTAAGTCTGCAGTCTAACTTCTGCGTAATCAGACGCCGGAGTAAAGAATTCATCTATGCTGAAACCAGCCTTGAGATATTTTTCTCAGCTGTTGCAGGAAAGCTGACTCGAGGCCACCTTCTAACAGTGGCTGATCAGACAACCGGCTTTCCCTTGGAGTAATTCATCTGCTTCCAACTGGATGCCCAAAGTGAACCGAACTGATACAGAGGCACAGCCAGTTTTGGCAGAGAAATAAACAGGGGAAGTTAAATGGTTTATTTAGAATGGTTTACTTAATGCGTCTTCAGGGTGTTTTTAAAACACGTGGAGCTCATAGGATAACTCCGAATAGCTTCTTCGAAACCAGACCATGCTGATGTAATTTGAGTGTGTTTTTATGGTTATAACCAACATTGTCTCCACAAGGGTTTTATACATTGATGGGGTATTGATGTTTTTGTTTTCCGGTCAGCTCATTACGACCAAAATAAAGCCAAAGCTTTTTAAAATTAGCGGCGAATGTCCGCTAGCCTTATGCTATTAGCTTCCAGAAAACATTCATTCTTCCCGGATACGCGACTGCGGTTCGTTTCAAACATAAGGTTTGTTTCATTTCACTCCACCATCATTCAATAGTGCTACACAGGGTTTCCGCGGGGCATTAAAAGTCATTAAATGATTTTTTTAATATTAAGGCCTTAATTGGCATTAAAAGTCATTAAATGTGGTTATCTGTGGCATTAAAAATGGCTTATTTTTTTCTAAAAAAATACGGTCATAAAAACAGTTTCGTCAGATATATTATATCAGATATAACTGATTCCGCGTTGTGCGCGGAACTGCTTCCGGTTGATCGTAAAGCCGTATGTTTTTACAATGTTCGGAAAACGGACTCGAGGCGGAGAAAGAGCTAGAGAATGGGGAAAATGCTAATTTCAACAAAAGCGGATGGAAAACGAGAATTCGGGACATGGCTGCAGCCAGTCGACGGTAAAGATGAGGAAGAATTTTGCCGTGTTTGTAAAAAAAAAAATTAAGCTTTGCACAATGGGTGTCAATGCTTTACGGTCTCACATGAAGTCGGACAGTGTAGTCCAGGGTGTACGCGGGTATACGACGCATGCAGTGGGGGTTCTAGACCAAATTTCACAGGGGCACAGAACAAAAGATTGGGGGGGGGGGAACTTAACAGGTCAACATTTCATCGTTTAATATATTAAGCCAAAGAGCCAATTGTGGCTCTGGAACTGCAGGTTGCAGACCCCTGATCTTTTCTCAATACAGCGGGAGCTTAACGTGAAACAGCTTAATTTTTAATTATTTTGTTATTTTATTATTGGGTAAAAACATAAATGAAAAAAATACAACTGATCCAAATGACCAGTCAGTCATGGTATCTTTGTCAGCATTTATCATCCTAAGAAATTTAATATCATGTTTTTAGTACAGGGGCCATAACAGGTGCCAGGAACAGTTCTACAGGGGCACAGGGCCCTATTGGCCCCTGTCTAGAACCGCCCCTGGGCGCATGCCCACTTATTTTTCAGTCAGCATTGCCTATATCAACTTCTGGAGCGGTATTTGTGTCTTTTGTTTGAGTGCGCAGTGAGACAGGTATTCAGCGTTTAAACATCACGCGCGCGCGCTCAAAACTGATACTCTTCTCAACCCACTATCCTATGCTCGCCTTCGGTTCCGTGTCTGCCCGTGACCTGCTACTTCCAAGCTCAACACCAGCTGTGCACAGCTCGCTGGTTTCTGTCTGTGCGCTCTTGACTTCAAAAACTGTCTTAAAAAAAAAATAAACTGTCCACCTCACCAGCCAATCACAGACAGGTTTCTTTCCATCCAATCAGAGTAGGGCTTGCAAATACTGCATTCAGATGGATTAAATGAAAATGCTGCAGCTTTTGGCAGAAATTACTAAACATAACGGTGGGATTGAAGAAAAAACAACAACCAATAAACAGTTTAATATTTTAGCCTAAAATATTTAGTTTAAAATAATTCCTTGAGTTACTAAGTGAGGTGTGAAAAATCTTTTTGTCTCTTTTCTTTCCAGCTTCTGGGTGATGATGCAAATGTTTCTTGTGATCATAATCATCATCATTGTCATCATTATTTAAAGAGCACTTTAACACGTGGTAAAACAAAATAAAATCTAATAAAATGACTTGAGTAAAGAATCAACAGTTTAAAACAACAATAATAATAAGTTGTTTAAATCCTTAAAAACAAACAGAAGTTATTTAAACTGAACTCTAAGATAAACAGGCAAGCAGTGAAGGGAGGCCAGGATCGGGTAATGTGCTTTATTTTATGCTTTTCCATTAAAAGGTGTGCAGCAGTGTTTGAACCAGCTGCAGACGTTTGAGTGAGGACTGACCGATTCAGAGATAAAGAGAATTACACAAATCCAGCCATGATGAAATGTAGGCTTAGAGTAGTGTTTCCATATTTTTGCCTTGAAAGAATAGGTTTTACCTTTGCTTTGTTCCTTAAATGATAAAAATGACTTAACTGAGGCCCCTTTTTGACTGTCAAGTTTAAAATAGAGGGGCTAAACATTCATTGTCAGGGTGTCTAAATCAACAGGATCAACAGTTCTTTGGGTGTTTCAACTGGTATATTTGACAATTCCTCATTTGCAAAGACAAAGAGATTTGAGTTTTGATTTTCTCCTCGTTATTAACTTTATCTCTTTCTATAGATTCTCTTTCTCATTCAATTTAGGACTTTCCATATGCCTTATCATCTAGGTCTATATTGAAAAACCTACAGTAAAGTAATGAAATGTTGATTCTGGAAGTAGTGTAGGAATTCCTTCAATATAAACCAAAGAAAATTTTACACTACCTGCCAGAAGCTGGATACAATCTTTAAAAAAGAGACAACAGTATTTTCACAGCTCACGTAGTAGCTCAAGGAAATATTGTAATCTAAATGTTTTAGGCTAAATATTTTAGGCTAAAATGAGTAAACCCTAGTGATGGATTTTTGGGTAAACTAAATAGAGCAGTGTTACATGTCATTGTTTCTAAAACAGCATTTTTCTGAGCTGCGTCTAAAAGGGCAAACATTGAGAGTATACCCACTTCTCCAGGGACCACGGCAGACAGACACAGATAAGCTGCAAGGGGCAGACAACAGCTAACAATGTCAAGTTACTTTTCTGTAACCAACGCAGTCACGTCCGCATTAGCTACCGCAAACGGCACAGCAGCAGCTGGAGCAAGCTCTACTGCCACTAACGTCGGGAAATCAGACGGTCTTCGAACAACATTTGGATCCAATGCAACACTGCATGCGGAGGTGCTCTGGTGTCTGAACACAGCCATCAACAAGTTTTATTATATATATATATATATATATATATATATATATATATATATATATATATATATATATATATATATATATATATATATATATATATATATATATATGGGTACTTGTTGATGGCATTAAATTTATTTCTACGAGCATTAAAAAGCATTAAATTGGGGTTACTCATTCCTGTATAAACCCTGCTACAAGTGTTATTTCCGCATTGATATGGAATATTAATGTCGATTTAATGGTTTTTTGTGTAACTAGAATTAACCCATTTAGCGACCGATCGCTACAGCGACCCCTATACCCCATAGCTTCCTAGAGGTATAATCGCATTAATCAAATCAAGCGTTCCAAAGTTACAGATTTTTACTGAGCAAGTCATTCTTTAAAATGTTATTTTTATCAAATAATGTTTTGCTTAACTCAGGATTTATATGATGAATGGGTTGAAACTAGGGCTGGACGATATAGAAAAAAAGCATATCAATAAAATAGAAATCACATTGATCGATATCGATAATTATCAAAAAAATATATATATACATTTTAAGATTAATATTTTAAATAAATGGATTAAAACACAACCCTTTATTCAACCAACGTTTTACAAAAACTCTAAGTGTTAAAAAAGAAAAAAAGAACACGTGCTCTCTGAACTCTCTGAAGGCTGATGGAGCTTTCCTGGGTTTGTGATTGGTTGGGAGGATGCAATGACTGCGTGATAGGGTAGAATACACTGTTATTTTATTTAACTTTTTATTGACCCCTGTTATTTACACATACCAAATGTTCTGAATTAGTTAAGCTAATTTAACCTCATTCCACATTCTTTCAGATGAACTTTGGTTCTTTGACTTAGATCTGCTGTGAACCAGGATTCACTGAATCATTCTGATGATGATTGACCATTTTATTTTGTCTTTTTATTTCTTTTGTGTATACATAGTTCCTTAGCTTTTTTATCTTAATTTTGCTGAGAAGTTTTAGTTAAGTTTCACGAGCCCAGTAGAGAGGATTTGTTGATTGAAATATATTGTTAATTCAGACAAACAGCATTTTATAGTGATTTTCTCTGGATGTTCATTTTATTTGTGTGAATAAATTCTTGAACTTGAAGAGAAGTTGTCACTCCTATATGACAACTCTATATGTGCAGAGTTTGCTGTTAAAAGAACGCCAGTGCTCGAATCATTCCTTTCAACTATTGTCCTGAAATCAGCTGTCGGGCTGATATTCACCAGACAATACCTAACAGACAAAGTTATTTATTAAACATTAAATAACTTAGAACTGTATGTAATAGCACAACACTAGATAAAATCATAATTTTAATTGAAGCAACCCTTCCCATAAGTGAAATCGGTAGGGTTCTATCTGTCAAGATCCTCTTCTATCTTCTTTAAAAGAGGGATGTGGTTAAATGTTGTTAAATCTGCCAATTTAGGTGACACAGTAATACCCAAATATTTAATATTGTTGAACTCGAGCTGGAGAGTTTTGTTGATGGTGTGTTTGTGGTTGTTGAACTTTTTGGCTTCCCCATTACGATGCGGTCAAAACACTCGTCCAGGTAGCTCTCGAAGCTGGTCAAGGTCTCTTCGTCCAGTGTGTTTTCTTGTGAAATATAAAACAATTGTTAATGTTTAAATGTTACTTTATTTAATTTTAAATTATTGGCTTGTTCTTACCTGGGTGGATCGGATTGATAATATGTGTTAAACCGCCTTTTTTACTTATGCACAGCTCTCACGAGACCGGAGCCACTCATATCCCTCCAAACCGTGTAAGTTCTTCTTTTACCGAGAAACAAATCCACCTTCCTGAGTCCATCCCTGAAAACAGATGACTGCTGTATTCTTGCAAAACACACTTTTGTTGCTTAATAGGCTCCATGAATGGATCAGACACAAATCCCAAATGTAATAAAATTTAAATTGAATAAAGTTACGCTGAAAAATATTCTAAACTCTGGCAGATCCGGATTTTAAAGAGATTTTCATTCGATTAAGAATTAGGAAGGAAGAATGGCAGGTACCGTGTATAAATTTACACAATAAAGACCTAAACATAAAAAGAGACAGAAAGATGGATAAATAAGAGAAAGGTTAAGAGATACAGAAGATGGATGCTTGTATAAAGCTGTATCCTGTGATGTTAACGGAAAGCTAAGTGGAAGGAAGTGCCGTCCCCCCGCCCCCAAGACAACATTTCTAGGGGACACACTGAATCATGAGCAGCTCCTTAGTGTATTTTACAGCTTTGCTCCAGCGATGTAACTCCTCTAAAGTCAAGTTCTCCAAACATTAGAACAATAAGACAGCACAAACACCTGGACTGAGAGGAACTTAGCACTATGTGTGAGGACAGAGTTTCTTATTTAGGTGTTTCTCAGGAATCTCTGTGGCACAACTGCAGCCCACTGTCAAAGGCTTTGAGAGCAAACAGATCAGTAGCATCCAGGCAGCTGAGGCCGGGATTAGCCTGGGATTCTTTGGAGGGAATGAAATGAAGCAAACAGACTCTAATCTCCTTTGCCCTGTTTCTCACTAGACCCCTGCTCCATAGGGGAAAGAGAGTGAGAAATAGAGACTGAGATAGAGAGAAGACCTAAATGAGCCGGAACAGAAGAGAAAGAGCTATATTAGCTTAATGTGTTAAGTATGGTTGCAGGTGCAGAGGGATCAACACAACTCATGTATCCAGGCATTTGGATATTCCTGCATTACAAATGGAAAGGAAGAAAAAAGGGATGGCAGAGGATAAGAAACAGAATGGAGGGGGGTCCAAATGTTGATAAAAGTAGGTTAAAAAGTGATTCTGAATAGTTATAAAGTTTGCTAGCACAGTTGACTGTCCACCATAGATAAAATATGATACGTCAGTTTAAATCCATTGGGTTTCCTTTTTGTATTAAATGTATTTATAGGCACACAAAAATGTATCCTAAAGACAAATACTGAGCAACATGCAATGACTGGGAATGCTGAATCACCTGCAGTAAAACAACATGCTGACACTGAATATGGCAAAGCCACAATGTGTATGCTAGGTAATGGCTGGCTGTAACTGCACAACCTAGACAACATTCTAGAATAAATGCAGGACTTAGAGGCAGGGGCGAAAATCCCATTTCATGTTTTGGGGTTGACAATAAACATGCAATTTCTGGGAGGGGGGAGACATGGAAAAAAAAGCTCTCTCCCTCTCTCTTTCCTGCACCTTTGCAACATTTATTGTGGGGGTGAGCCCTCATCATGTTGAATGATGTTATTGAAAGTAATATTTGTAATAATAGCATTATTCTTTATTAGGCCATATTTTACCTGTATTGAGTTTTTTTTCTACCTGTATACAGTTCACAGGCTTATATCTGTTCAACTTGCAATGTCAATTATAGTATTAGGTGAAAGGTGCCAATTGTCCACCTTTATGATTACATCTAACATTTATTTGCATCCTGCTCTAATTTCCACGATAGTCCATCAAAGTAGTTTCAGAAGAAATTAAGCTCAAAATAAGTTCCAAAACTATAAAGGAAAAACCTTCAAGAATAATCCGACAAAATCAGACTCCTCTTCAGAAATATATATTTACTTTAGTATCAACCAACAAAAAATCAACAGGATATTATCAACTACACCACAAATATTGAAACTCATAAATGTACAGTGCTTTGAAGTTATAGATCGTAACAGTTGGCCTGTTACATTCAGGTAGACTGATTGTAACAGTACACTGATGAATGTTTTAACCACTCATTCATCAGTTTCATCTACTGCATGTTATCCTGTCTGTCTGTAATAAACTGAAGTACAGTTTCTCTCAACCACACAAACATTTTTACTTTACAAAAAAAAGATCCACCTCTCTAAACAAAAGTACCAAATGTTCTTCTTTTAGTTATGCTGGATCCAACAAACTCCTGGCAGATCATGTTTACATCCAGCTTGTCAAGTCTCACTTTATGAACAATACATAACACAACATAACTGAGTCTTTGTTGGACCATAGTAGCCTACAACCAAGTCTTTAACCGATGCAGGGAACTGAAACTCCTCTCAGCTTCACTTGAAGACACAGTGTAGCTGCTGATAGCCCCACCCCTTAAAAACTTACTTTTACTCAACATTACTATAGTGGTATTTAAAAAAAAACATTATTTGTGTTTACAATGATTTTTGGGTTGGGACATCTTATTGGAAGGGGGGACACGGATTTCCGCCTAAGTTTTGAGGCATTAGTTCCATGGTTCAAGTAGGCAAATAATACCCCAGAATATTTTTTTGTTGTAACTTTAACATTTTTCCATACAAAACAAATTAACACTTCCAAAATATATGTGTATGATTTGCTTCTAGAGGCCTGATCTTCAAAAGGTTTGCGTGTATAAAAACATGTGTAAACTAGTCAGTGTGTGCAAAGCTGATCTTTCATTCCAGGCCCAAACCATTTGCATGTGTAAAATGAGGGGAACAGTGGGCGCACACCTTTTTGCGTGTGTACCTTGATGAATATGAATATCATATGCTGATTCCAAACTGTTCAAATTTATGGGAGTAGGATATGCAAATGTAAATACTTACCACCTAGAAAGCAATTTATCAGACCTGAAAATTATTGCAAGTGCAAACTTGCACATTGCAGTAACAATGGATAAGATGTGTGTAGATCACCTGCACCACGCCCAATTATTGCCCACACAGTTTAGCACTCCTCATTTGGAATCTTTGATCATGCCCTATATGTCCAAATAGCATTGGATAATTATGGGTTTGATAATAATGTGGTAAGACTTTTCCACCCAGTCTTTCCACAGTCTGGAAGTTTTTTATTGTGTATTCAGAATTAGCTTTTTCAGATATAAGAAACATGGATTTTAACTTTGGTTTCACTTCGCACAAAAATGGTCACTGTAACATCTAAAAACAGGCATCACATGACATGGCATTCCATAAAATCTCACATTGTCATTCCACGTCCAAAAAAAATATAATGATACATAACAAATATACGA
This sequence comes from Fundulus diaphanus, assembly GCA_037039145.1. Taxonomy (NCBI): domain Eukaryota; kingdom Metazoa; phylum Chordata; class Actinopteri; order Cyprinodontiformes; family Fundulidae; genus Fundulus; species Fundulus diaphanus. Next base: position 18,646,563 of record CM073143.1, on the reverse strand, counting down.
TATATAATAAAAACAATTTACTTTGTTTCTATTTGTGCAATTTCCACAGCATACAATTAGCACTTAAAGGAGCAATAAGCAAAATTTCAATATTTTAGATCAACCAACCAAAGAATTACGATGTTAAGAACTAAAGGTAATATTCCACAAAGACCTCAATTTGTAATGACACAGACAGGCAGGAAACCTGATAAAAGAGCCAGTGTTGTGCTTGAAAAGGATTATTAATAAAGAGTTGATGCAGACAGGAAAACGGTGGATATCTTGGTGAAGGAGAGAGCTGGCTTATCCACTGTAGCAGAAACAGACAGGATGACTGAGGCTTGGTAAAGGTCTGAGGAACAAGCTTTGGTCATGTTCTGGACAGAGAAGGACAGACAAATCCAATCGCTTGGCAAGGCTTATGGTTGTGGAAACAGTCGAGGTTGTGGTCCAGAAATCAGAAGCTCAGTGAGATGTCTGACAGGGGCTTGGCTAAGCAGGAAGATCCAGAAAACTTGGTTGAGTTCAAAAATATGGAAACAGAGAGAACAAAAATGCTGGACATGTACTCGCTTCAGGCTTTTAATAATCTGGAGCTGTCTTTCAGCAGGAGGTATATAAAGGTGGAGAAACAGGCAGGGGTGGACTGGGACAAAAAATCGGCCCTGGCATTTTGGATTAGACTGGCCCACCACATTGTCATGGTTCCTAAACAGGCGCGCTTGGCCTCCCCTGGGATTGCGCAATCCCATGTTAACTGCGCTGGCTTCCATTCTGTGAATGCATAATCCTGTCTCTAGATCATAAATTCAATTGTTCAAACAGTTATGAGCTGATTTTCCACAATTTAATATATTTGGATTACGAATTGTGTTTTGGTCTTCAAACTGTGTGCAGGTAACATGTTTTTGTGCTGCTGCGCAAACATAAAAGGCAAAGAGCTGGTTGTAGGTGAGGCCGGCAGTTTCTTGGCCTCTAGGCAGGGGGCGCTCAAGGAGCACCGCTCCTGATCCAAAACTGTAGAGTGACAGCAAGTTATGGATGTTTTATTAGCGAGTTTTGCTAAACAAGTAAAGCACTAAAAAGACTCTAAACATACAGCTGGAACAGGACTGATGAAGGAAGGCTTTCCTCCCTGGCAGTGAGCTCCACTGAGACTGAGAGAGTTTTAAAACTGAAGAAGATAAAGAGAACTTTTACCGGAAAATGATATTTTTGTGCAGAAAGAGCTGTGCATGGACTTAATTTATAAGTAGAGGTAAGACAGCGATAATTATTCATGTTTTGTTTCTGTAATGAAATGTGCTTAATGTGGGTTATAGTTTTAAAATGTGTTACAAATGCAGAAATCCATCATAACTCATAAACTGTTACAGGCAAATGACAAATAATTACATTTATTTTTTCATCAAATAATCAATATTTTTCCATGTCTCTTGGTGAATTAATTTGGCTCAATCAGTCTCCTTCAGCACTTTGCAATGAGTCTACTCTGTAGAGTGTATATATTAATAAATCTGACTCTGATGACGTCAGTCCCTCACCAGCTATGAACCCTACCGCACGTCACTGACTACAACCACCATCACCATATTTTTCATCAGCAACCGGAGCAGATGAAGGGCCTGCTGTTGGGAACATGTCAGTTTGACACATTTCGCAGCGTCCGTTTGAAGAACTCGGTTTCTTTTTTTCGTGCAGTTTCTCTGCGCCTCCCTTGCGTTTCTTATCCATTACTACTGTGAACACCGCTGCACAAAGTTCCACATGGAGCATGAAGGTGTTTTTCTACTTTATGATTGGCCTAGCCCTTTAGACTGTCAGGGATGATAACCAATGGGCTGCAGTAGTCTGTGGTAAGGGCCGGATGATCGGAACAGACTCTTGCGCTGCTGATTTTATTTTTCTTCATGCATTATGCAAATATAACGAGGCAGATATATATATAAAAAAATAAAAATAATAATAATAATAATAATAATACATATTAATAATATACATGTCGGGTCTGCCGGCCCAAACAGCACGTCGGCCCACCGGGCAAATGCCCGGTACGCCCGATTACCAGTCCATGCCTGGAAACAGGTTACAGTTACATAGCTGCAGTAAATAATCCTTAATGAGCAGAAATGACAGGGTGCAGATAGCAGACAGGCCAAATCATGACACATGTAAGGCCTTGTACACACAAAAGCCGGGTCTTTTTAAATACAAATATCTCCCCCACATGATTCTTAACAATAATATTGTACACACAGGATTGATTTCAGAAATGTTTTTTAAATGTGTCACATACGTAGAGGACTGTGTACCGCAAAGCTAAAACCCATGTCAGCCAATCAGAATCCTTCAAAACAACGGCAACGCTGAACGACTGACCTCAATGTATTGGAGCAGGTGGACTTGTAAAAGGAAACAAGCAAAAAGCATCTGAACCAAATGTAATGTTCCATGTATGCTTTTACTTCAAATTAATGATACCGAGGTGAAGACAGGAAATGCTGTGTGGTTGCCAGAGTAACATCAGTTGGAAATAAACAATTGAAGATGTTGTTGATTTCGTAGTAGTGAATTTGTCCAGTTCAACATTGAGATAGACACATAAAAAGTAAATCACAACAACCAAAGTAAGAAGCAGCACCTCTCTGATAGATTTAATTTTTTCCTCCGAGCTCCGAGCAGTCACACACCTGCAGTGTGGATGGCATGAAATTTATCAGGGAGGAAATTAGTCTTAAACTCTTCATACTTACAAGGATAAGACACCTAGATTTAGCCTCCTCCCTGAGGTACACCTTCGCCTGCCAATACTGGCATCACTGCTGCTGTTGCCTTGTATCTACTACAAGTATTCTGCTGCTACCCTGTCTGTGCATCTTTTTTCTAGCTCAACCCCACCTCCGAGATGCTTCCTGTAAGGTTCAGTCTAAACAGGTGTGGGTCATTTTGTTGTCAAATCTCAAAAGCAGGCAAATGAAAAACATGAAGCAACGGTGGAACTTTAAAGAAGCATGCAATTAAATACGTTTCACCCTTTAACACTGGATATTTCTGGGTGGAATTTACACATTATCCCATGCATGTAGTGTTCTTCTCTAGGAAAGACTTGAATGTCCCTTTTTCCTGTTTGTCATTCATCATCGGTTATATTTTTTCCACAGTCCTTCCAAAAAATGTCTTCATCACAAACCTCCTATATTTTGCTTTTCCTCTGTCACATGTCACATTGCGAGCTTGTCATTACTTTATAGTTCATTGCATTCATAACGGGCTCAGTGTAATTTCCCCCCACTGAAAAACTGTGTACCACAGCGGTTGGTTCAGCAAGAGTAAATAATGGGAAATGAGACTAATTTTAAGCAGACAAGAACAAGGTCTGGTAAACACATCCTCTGTGTGTCTGCTCAGGAATATAGACCCATTGTTTTGTTTTAGTGTTGCCATCCTTTATCATTATATAGAGACAGTGAATTTTAAAACTGTCTTCACGTCCAGCTTGCTCATTTGAACAAATGTATATTGACTTGTGATACAGCTTTTCTTTTATGAGTCAGGTGCATCCTTTTCAAATTTAATGTGACCCTGCCTCTTATTTATTGAAGAGATGGAAGATATAGAGTTATAACATTTAAAATGACTTCATGAGTGTCAGGGTTCTCTGTGTTTTCCGTGCTCTAACTCTGTTCCACAGGTGGTTCTAGTTGACTGGGGGGCGTGGCCCACACCTGCGGCTTCCCACTGGCTTCTTAAGGAGTGCTCAGACAGATGGAAGACGCCAGAGTGTTAACCCAGTCGTGGTATACCGTGGCCTCTGACCTGTCTCTTGAACCTTGTACCTGTGAGTCTTTTGGAATCCTGTTTTTAGACAAATTTTTGTCTAAAACACTCCGGTTCTTCCATCTGCTCCTCCCGTCTGCCGTCTACTGTGGTGCGCTCCGGGTCCCTCGCCAGCATTACAATCTGTCAGCCCTCCAGTCACTTACCCACCTGTTACCATCAACGAGTTACAGTCACAGAGTTCCCTCGTCACTTACTCTCCCCGGATAGGTCATCTCGACTAAATGGTAAGTGGCGCAGCTTCTGGTATTTTCCCCTGGTTCGCTCTCCCGTAACATTATTCCTCCTTCTTTTCGCAGTCGTTCCAGCACTGACGTTCAGACCTCGCCCGAGCCACACGTAGTGTCTTTTTTCGTTGCCTGAGCCTTTAATAAACATCTTTAAATTGTTCCTGTCTTCCGTCTGAATCTGCATGTGGGGTCAACACTTAAAAACCATGACAATGATGGCTTGTTTTGCTGACAAGGCGAAAGATACTCTCCTCACGCCATTTGTTTTTTAAGCAATTGATTTAATGATCTCTTTCCTCTGGAGATGCCATATCATGTGTTCAGGATGCTTTTCCTTTGTGCATTTAGAAGATTTAACTTTTTAACTGGATCACTGATCCAGTATTTCATTTCACCTTTATCTGAATATGGGAATTCAGTTACATATTAGGAGCAGGAAAAAAATAAATAACATTGTAGGAATTGGAATAACAAAACATTTCAATATTGAAAGGATATACTAATTATTGAAGTATGCAAAGTCAGTGGAACTTCGGGGGAATTGGAAGATGGAAGACCATGAAACAAAATTAAGACTTAATTGCTTTAAATGCTCAAAAGGAAGGATAAAATGACATGGCAGGTTGTGGATCATTGGATAAAGCGGATTCCGAACTGTAATAAACAAAAGTACACAAAACCTATAGAAACAAACTTTACTATATATATATAACGGGGATAACCTGGCTGGAGTGGAATATTTAACAGCGGCCACACACAGAAATATCCAGGACATTACTTTTGTGAACCCACTCTTAAACCAGAGACAACTTCAAAGATATTTCAATTGTAGCAATGAGAGAAAAACTGCACTCTAAAGACCTATTTTCTGATGAACAAACATTTTGCAATTAAATTATAATTCAAGGTCCCAGAGTCTTTAAGAAGAGCAGACAGGAACATAATCCACATTGCTTGACGTGCAGTTTGACGTTTCACAGTGTGTGATTATTTGGGGAGCTATTTAATATGCTGGTGTGGGCCCCTTATGTTGTATCAAGTCAAAGGTCAGCACTGCAGTCTACCAGAAAAAAATGTAAAGCCATTCATGCTTCCCTTTTCTGACAAGCTTTATGGAGATGCTGATTATATGTTCCACCAGGATTTGGCACCTGCCTCCACTGCAAGTTCCTGCTTGAATGACCATAGTTCAAGAGGTTGGTTGTCCAGTAGACTCATCAGGCCTAAACCCCATAGATACCATGGAGTATTGTCTAGAGGAGGTTTAAAGACACCAGACCCAACAACCCAGACGATCTTGTGGTCACTATCAAAACAACCTGGGCATATACTGCACAATTAATGTTCAGGATTTTCAGTGGTCTGACATTTTTTGCATTTATATATATTTTGTTAACTTGTCTCATGAGATTCTCAAATTTTTTGAGAACTGAATTTTGGGATTTTATTAGCTGTTATTCATAATCATCAAAATGCCATGCAGCAGCCAGAGTCTGTACTATAGACAAATTTGCTTTGGGACAATAAAGTTCATCCGTCCGTCCGACAAGTGAAATTAAACGTATTATTTAGTCAACAACTAAAATGTAAATGATACCCATCACTGGCCATTAATGTTACAAAATAGGGATCCAGTATTGTGCAGCCTGTGTAACATGGAAAAAATAGAACAATTATTTGATTTCACAATATGTGTGTCAGGGTTTAGTTTTTAGCTTTGTTTACTGTCAGTTTTCAGTTCTTCCTCTCACTCAGCTTACCCTTCACTCCCTCTGCAGTCAGTCACACCTGTAGGTCATTAATTAGTCAGACTCATTCCACCTGCCAGTTTCCCTTCATAAGCCTCCCTATGTCTTTACTTCCCTGCCGGTCCGTCATCAGACTACACTCACTCCTCGCCTGTCTGTTTGCTCCTGCTAGCCGTTGGTTCCCTGCCTTGGTTATCCTTGTTTGTCTCTGCCATCTGCTGGAAGTAATATGTCTCACCTCTGTATCTTCCAGTGGAGCTACTGATCCTGCTGTGGTTCTGGTCTGCTAGTATTCTCCCAGCCGTGCTACTGATCCTGCTGTGGTTCTGGTCTGCTAGTATTCTCCCAGCCGTGCTACTGATCCTGCTGTGGTTCTGGCCTGCTAGCATCCACCCAGCCGAGCTACTGATCCAGCTGTGACTCTGGCCTACAAGTATTCACCCTGCCGTGCTGCTGGTTCTGCTGTACTCTGGCCTACAAGTCTGCACTCTGCCGTGCTGCTGATCCAGCTGTTGCTCTGGCCTGCTTGTACTCACTCTGCCGTGCTGGTGGTCCTGCTTGCCAGTTCCTGTCTCCGCTCTGCCCCAGCCAGAACTCTCTCCGGGCCGTCAGCTCCTGCTTCATCTACATTCCCAGTTCCAGTTCAGTCCTGTCCCTCTGGTTTCATCCTCCAACAGCCGTCTTATTCAATAAACTCATAAAATACCAAGCTCTGTGTGTGTAGTGTGTTCGGGTCATCAGAACAAATCATGACAATGTGTGTATATATATATATATATATATATATATATATATAGAAAGAGAGAGGGAGAGATTACACTGACTAAACTAATTTCAAAGGTTTTGTTAATGATAATTTAAAGAACAGACACAAACACCAACAGTGCACATGGAAACAAGGTTCCGAGATTTAATCCAACTAAAACTGGAGCTGTGGGCATAAATGAGAAGAACGTTTAAATAAGCCCCATTTACACTACCCTTGTTAAACCGATCCATGCCGAGCTCGGTCCGAGCTTGGATCAGTTAACCAAGCTGAGCTTGGTTCTGACGACCGTTTACACATCACGCTATCTTGGTTCCTTGGTTTCATTGCCTCCTAGTGACGATCTGCAGTATTGCTGCTCTCTGGGTTTGAAGGCGGCACCAAGCAAATCAAAATGGCGGTGCCCGTAACATTCAAGCAGTTATGCTTGGTGATACGTCGTTGTTTGCGACGAGTCAGGCGAAGACGGCAACTTTTGGTGAATTTACTTGACAGAGTCTGCTTTTTGGAAGTGGATAAGACAAACGAACGTCTAATAAGGATTTACAGACGCAGGAAATGACAGACGCTGAGGGTCATCACACTGCTAAGCAGAATCATCACTGGAAATCGTGTGTCACGGTAGGGAAGCTAGTATTTTTATGAATGTCTGAAATGTCAGCTGACCGCACGGAGATGACGCGGTCTGCTCATGCTAGGGTGACCAGACGTCCCCGATTTCCAGGGACTGTCTCCGTTTTGGACCACCTGTCCCCGGACTGATCCTGTGATAAATGTTTGGTTCGTGTCCAGGTTAAAAAATAATCAATAAAAAGTAAGACAAGACCACGAGTTGCTGCTCACATGAGTAAAAGACACTCGGATAAAATGTAACAGAATGATTGAAAACTCTTTGTAAGGCGCTAATCTGGTACGGTGGTTCTCCAGGGATCAACAATGGTTCGTCTAAAGATGTTTTAGAACTGATTGGTGACTTTTAGTTTATATTTCAGTTAGTTATTATAAGTAGAGTTATTAAAGTTGTTTTACTGATTTATGGTTGTGATTTATGAGCATAGACTTCCAGTTTTAGATGTGCTTTTCTACTGCTCAGTTTGGATATATGAAAGTTTCTCATGAAAAAATAGGAGTCGGTAACAGGAGAACTGAATGAGACAAGATCTGCATGATCTGAGAATGATGTTTAATATTAATTTATTATGTTGTTTTTGCTTGTAGCTCCTAATATTGTGGTAATTAGTATTTTTAGTATTTAATCAGATTAGATAATAATGAGGTTTTCATGTTGTATATTCTAATGGTTTTGGAAGTGATTTTAATTATATAATGTCTCTGTTTTAGAATAATGTAAGATGGATACAAGAAGAGAGAGGAAGAAGATAGGAAGACAGAAAGGATATTAAATGAGAGTGGAGGAAAATAGGAACACTGATGGAAAGAACGGTTGACAAGAAGGGAGAAAAATTTACTTAGAGCATTAATAAAGTTCAAGTGATGAAGCGTTGACATGATTTAAGTGATAAACTAACGTATTGAGTAATGTAGTGTGTGAAGTATGCTATGTAAAACAGAGTAGCTATATACTCAGGTTTGAGTTGAGAAGCCCAATGTCTGAGGATATAACCTCTCTCTGAGTCTATGCACTGAACATGAGTTTCACTGAACTTCCCTAGCTGTGGCAGAATGAAGAGGCAGTTTAGTTGTATTTTTTTCTGGTGTTTTAAAAATTTCTGTTCTGCACATAATGTATCCTCTTCTCCTCTTATTTTATCCAGACCTTTCAGGCCACATTGCCTGATTACCGTGGCTGATGGCTCTTCAGACACAGAAGGCCTTGAAGAAACCAGAGATGAACTCCTGTTAGCTGATTCACTGACCGGAGTTACCTCACCTTATAGGAACAAACAATATACTTGCACATCAACTACTACCATACACATAATGTAGTTATACACACTTTATGTAAGTTTATACATGGTCATGATGCACTACACACACAATCACTTGCATTCATGTAAAGGGATTTCCAAGTCTGTGCTTTTTTGAACATGTTTAACACCTTTTCACCTCACATCACCAAAACCCATTTTCTTGTCCCAAACAGGCTCTATGCACAGCTCCACTTCTTCCTGAACCTCAGCAGCTCCTTTGTTTCCTGTCTTTCATTACTGGACAAGCTGATTAATCCAGGTGTGTTTGACCTCACAAACCAGCCAGACACACCTGGATTAATCATCTTGTCCTGTAATGAAAGACAGGAAACAAAGGAGCTGCTGAAGTTCAGCAAGTAGTGGAGCTGTGCTTAAAGCCCATTAGTGGGAGAAATTAATCTGCTTCTTTGAGATGCACAAGCTCCTGATGTGGTCAGTTGACAGTAAGAAACATATATCATCCTTTACCTGCAGGCTTGACCGCTACTTGTTTTTCATGTTAACGTAGAAAAAAAACAATTTCTCATAGGTATGTAGATGTGAACAGAAACAAAAGTATTTGTTGCACTTTTTTGAAAAGGTGGGGTAACTCTGTCTCCACAGACAGGCACAGGCTAAATGTTTGAATTTACTTTTTCGTTTTTTTCCCCTCATGTCACTCTCCCCTTAGGAGGCGGCAGAGCTCTTTGGGCCCCACAAAATTGGAAAACCCTGCTAACCACCTTTGACCCCTCTACTCCCACCCCCACCACTGTCCCCCAACCCAGAGACACAGTTCTAGTTTCTATTAATACCACTATTTATTCATTTTATTAATCTTAGGATGCACTAAAAGTGTGGAGAGGCACATTCCTGGCTTTTACACTTTATTTTTGTTGTTTAAATATTAATAAATATGTAAAAATAAATGAAACCATTACTGTCCCGTTTCCTAATTTCATCTTGATCAGATGTATTGATTTTTATCCACGAGCAAGAAATGTCCCCAGATTTGATTTCAGAAATCTGGTCACCTTAGCTCATGCGCTCTTTGTCATCTGAGAACCGGGCCAGGGAAAAACCAGGCCGAGCTCATACATGGAAATGGGCTGCATTTAGCGCGGTCCGGTTGTGTCTGACACGGTCCAGTTCAGTTTGCGTTCCATTTACACTCGATAGTTATCTCGGTTACCGAGCTCAGACTGGTCTGTCATGTTTTTCAAATGCTTAGCCCACAAGCAGACACGAACGGGAGACCAGTACACAGTTTTAAGATGTTTATTTTAAAGGAATATGCAGAACGGAGAACGAAGCTATAAGTAGCCTGGAATGAGGCCTGAACGTCGGGGCGGGGATGACTGAAAAAGAAGGGCAATGATAAGTCAAAAGCTAGAACTAGGAATTTGCCAGAACGTGCGCTGCTTACCATTAGTCGAAGAGACCTAACCGGGGAAGAGTAAGTGCCGAGGGAACGAGTGTGCCTATTCTAGTTGGTGGGTGATGGCTGGAGGGCGGCAGATGGAGCTGGCGAGAGATCCGAGACAACCACAGCAGGCAGGAGCGAACAGACGGATTAACCAGAGTACGGAAGGCTTGTGGATGCCAGTGGGATCCGGGAGGGGGAACCTCAGGCCCGACTTGGTAATGCCAAGGGAGTAAGAGGGGAAACGCCAGAGCCAAGTTTGAGCAGAGAACTCCACTGGTACACAATCCTCTTCAGAACTCCAAGACAGGTGAGTGCATCCATGCACACAAAACTGTGACAAAAAACAGGAGATCAAAATTAGTCCAAAGTCAGAGAAGGCAAAACTTACAGTAGGCAGAATCCAAATCTTCCGTCTGTCTGTGCGCTGCTTAAGAAGCCAGAGGAATCTGCCACTGACGAGCCGCAGGTGTGAGGCACGCCCCCTCAGATACCACCACCACCTGTGAAAAAAACTCAGAGCAGGAACACACATACCAAACCCTGACAGTCTCAGCACGGTTAAAAAGGGGTAGTGTAAACGGGGTAAGAGTGTCTGACAGTCAGTCTAAACAGTGACTGAAGGTGACATAGCTTTATTTGACTGCATTGTCAGGGAGCTATGTTTTCTTTGCTTACTTGTCGTAACAGAACTGCTTTAACCGTGTCTTCCGTTAGTTAAGCTCAAAAAGCTTTCACCATTTGTGATTCCACTGAGCTTTAAGCAGAAATCCCCATGATTGTCTGCATTTTCAACCTAAATTGTAACCTCAATCTAGCTAATATGCAGTGTCTTACATGCAGGCTGAACACTGAAGGGGAGAAACAATGTCAGAGATGGAGGGATCCTAAAGAAAGCACAGGAGGGGAAAAGGGCTCAAGCATTTAATAGGCTAAAAGGCTTCCTGGCAGGAACTATATAGTGTTTAGATTGGGCCTATGGTACAATCAGTGTTCAAGGACAAGAAAAGGTTTTTGGTGGTAAACGTGTCACTGGAAGTCACTATAAGATATAGTGATTCCTGCAAACTACAAGCAAAAAGAGATATCTGGGAGAGCAAGATACACTGTTGAGCTAAAGGGAACAAACCAGACCTCCCAAATGGAAAATAATTAATCTATCAAGCCAAGAGCAATATTCTTAAGAAGCATTGAAAATAGATTTTGTTCGTTCTCAATTGATTCTTAATGATGGAGTGGGACATTTTTCCCTTACCTCTGGTAGGGCTCACTGGTCTTAGTGAAGCAGTTCCTGATGATGATCATTAGAGACATCAACAGTTTGCAAGGCAACTTTCTTAATCGAGCTTTGGGAGCTTGCTGCAGCTTCCACATCAATTTGCTGATGTGATTTGTGGTCTTTGGAGTCATGGATAGTTGAACAGGTTCACTGAAAAGTATTGGCAAAGTTTGTCTTACAACTGGACTTTCTCAATCAAATCCCACATAACCGAAGAATTAGTCATTTACACAGCTTAGTTGTCATTTGCAAATGATTGAACACAGTCAATTCTTTGAAGCCAAGAAGATGGGAAGCCACTCCTGCTCAGCTTTACTGAGAACCCATGAAAGTCAAGGGCTGGACTGCATTTTGATATTAATATTGTGTGGCCAACGCATGCAGACTACGTATAATCATGTTTGGGAAAGAGACAGAAAATCTGAAGACAGATTGCATAGTGGTACAGGTTAGGTATGCAGAGGCAATGAGAGATAGGGAACCACATTTAATGGCAACCTAATCTGGAAAAGATTAAGAAATAAGTGAAAATCAAAAAAGAAGGAACATCTGCCCGTAATGATATTGCAACAGAGACTGCAAAACTGATTGTAGAATTTCTAATGGGAAAATGTATGTCAGAGGATTGTCACCAACAATCCCCCAGACATCTAAGAACTGCCCACCTGTCTAGGCAGCTACCATTCTATGCTCGAAAAGTGTCCCATTGTCATATGAAATAATTTTATATAAATGTTTTTATTTTTGAAAACAACAAAATACATAGAAATTAAACAAAACAAATTAGAATTGCTAAATTGTTGCTAAATTTGGAAGCTCCAAGTGATATTAAATGACCACCCATCTGGTTGTAGAGGCACATCTTTGAAAAAAGCTATTACTAACATGTTTTATTTGATTTTCAAGATGCTTTCTCTCTACTGTTTTGGAGTCCCTTTAAATGTACCTGCTACAAACACTTGAAGTAGTTTACTCTCTCTTTGCTTTGGTTTCTCTGTTTCTTTTTCTGGTTTAGTTCACTGCATATAATAGGTAGACTTTAACAATGTTATCAATCTCAAAATAGACCATTTAACACTTATTACTTGCCAACTTACCACTTTTCTTTTAAAAATTATATTTTTCATGTCAATAAAACACTAACTTAATATGTAACTGAAACTGTAATCCATTCCATTCTTAGTGATAATGCTTCAATTTCCTTTTCACTATTTATTCAAACACACTTGAAACCTGTTAAATGATCCCAACTTAAATGTCTACTTTTTACAAAAGTGTAGATACTCTTTCTGGAGATGGGTGACTTTAAGTACACTACTATTATAATTCTTTTTTATTAATAATTAAAGAAAATGCTTAAATCTTACATTTTCATCAAACCCAAGAAATGATTGGTAATCTAAGGTCCAATTTATTTCCAAACTAATATATGACCATAACCCCTTTTGGGTTGTATTAAAACAGTGCCAAAGAGTTTAGACGTGCAAAAGAAAACCCATCATACTTTTCATCAAAAATCATAGTACTTCCAAGTATTTCGCAATAAGTGACTAGACCATTGTCTGCAGAAATGAAAATTCTGCACAACCCAGATCACTCTCACAGAGAATCCCTCTTGAAATAAACTGACATTTCTTCATTATTCGCTGAGCAAAACATGTTAGGCCTTCCTTCTACACCACATGAACTTTATAAAGCAGTTAACCAGCAACAAATCATGTACACCTGTTGGAAATTAACTGATATGAGTTTTGTGAACATTTATTGTGTATAGGGTCATCTCTCTTGAACAAAGTAATGTATTAAATCAAAGCTACCTTCATGGTACCACCGAAGGGAATACAGCTGATATAACATTAAATCTATCAAATCTATGCTTCCATTTACCACCTATTTTCCTTCACCATTACTGATTTAATAAATTACCAAAGCACTTACAAATTGATTGGAAAATATCATTTCATCAGTGTTCCATCCAGATCTCACAGGTTTCCTTATAAGTAGACATACAGTATATCAGACAGTAATTACCACTGCCCAGAAAAAAAAAAAAAATGTCATGCCTCAACTGTCGCTGTGTCATTGGATATGGAAGAGGCCTTTGATAAAATAAATATATATATTGAACAATGTGCCAAAATTGGGTTTTAAGAGCCATTAAAAAATGGACTAGGATACTCATTCTCTCATCACTAACTAATGTTATCTTATCAATGTTATTAAAGAAGTCTAAAAATATATATTTCTGACTTTTAACTAGCAAAGCTTTTCTATGATGTCATTTTGGGACACAGCAATTCAGAGCAACCTTCCACTCAACACTGGAACTATTAAATATTTAGGGATCAATTTCACCCAGGCTGTTTGTTTTTATCTAATTAACATTTCATTGTTAAGAAGAGCTGAATCATGTTAATTTATTAGTCGAATTTCTACAATAAAAATATATAATTGTTTTATAAGTAATTGTTGTACTTCAAATTATTCCTGATAACTGATTTAAATCATCGATTGAATCACTCTGTGTTGGAAAAATAGAATTCCCAAATTATTCATGTCAACCCTAAAAAAATACATACTTAGGGTGTGTAGTAGCGAAACATTTATCCGTTACTCTACATCAAGTGATTAACAACAAGTTTTCAAATACATTCATCCCGACAGCCACAGGAATCCATGAAGAGAAACAGGAAAAAAGGCAATGCAAATTAATTACTGATACAGTGTAGATATACCAATGTACTTTACTTATTACAACACAAAGTAGCCACTCCCCTTCATCACATACACTCCTGATCAAAATCTTAAGACCAGTCAAAAATTTGCAAGAATTTGCATTTTGCACTATTGGATCTTAAGAAGGTTCTAAGTAGAGCTTCACAATGTTAAAAGGACAAATCAGTGCAAGAGACAAGAACATTTGAGCAGGGAATTGTCTGAAACCTGCATTTATACTCAAACATGATTTTTTTCAGCTGATCAAAAGTTTAAGACCATAGCTCAAAAAACCCCGAAAACCCCCCAAAACAGAAATCAAAATGTCAAAAAAAAGGACTCAGTAATGAGTAGCTCCACCATTCTTGTTGATGACTTCAAACAATCGTTTAGGCATGCTCGATGCCAGTGTTTCCAGGAGGCTAGTGGGAACGTTGCTCCAAGTGTTGAAGATGGCTTCATGAAGGGCATCCATTGTCTGGAACTGATGTCCATTTTTGTAAACTTCCCTTGCCATCCATCCCCAAATAATCTCAATTGGGTTTAGATCCGGGGAACATGCAGGATGGTCCAAAAGAGTGATGTTATTCTCTTGGAAGAACTCCTTTGTCAGGCGGGCATTGTGAACTGCAGCATTGTCCTGTTGAAAAACCCAATCATTACCACACAGACGAGGGCCCTCAGTCATGAGGGATGCCCGCTGCAACATCTCCACATAGCCAGCTGCTGTTTGACGCCCCTGCACAACCTGAAGCTCCATTGTTCCATTGAAGGAAAACGCACCCCAAATCATGATGGCGCCCCCACCACTGTGCCGTGTAGAAAACATCTCAGGTGGGATCTCCCTGTCATGCCAGTAACGTTGGAAGCCATCAGGACCATCAAGGTTAAATTTTTTCTCATCAGAGAAGACAACTTTCTTCCACCTTTCAATGTCCCATGTTTGATGCATCCTTGCAAAGTCCAAGCGGGCAATTCTGTGGCGTTGAAGAAGACGTGGCCTTTGAAGACGTTTTTTGTTTCTGAAGCCCTTCTCTCGCAGATGCCGTCTGATGGTTATTGGGCTGCAGTCAGCACCAGTAATGGCCTTAATTTGGGTAGAGGATCTTCCCGTGTCTTGACGGACAGCCAATCGGATCCTGCGGCTCAGAGCTGGTGAAATTTTTTGGGGTCTACCACTTGACTTTTTTGTTCCATAACCCTCAGGATCATTTAAAAAATGCAAAATGACTGTCTTACTGCGTCCAACCTCAGCAGCGATGGCACGTTGTGAGAGGCCTTGCTTATGCAGCTCAACAATCCTACCACGTTCAAAGTCAGTGAGCTTTTTTGCTTTTGCCATCAGGAGGTCTTGACAGTGTAAAGACTTCACAGAAAATGACATGGAATTCAGATGTTTGCACAGCTTTTGGTTTTTAAAGACTATGGTCTTAAACTTTTGATCAGCTGAAAAAATCATGTTTGAGTGTAAATGCAGGTTTCAGACAATTCCCTGCTCAAATGTTCTTGTCTCTTGCACTGATTTGTCCTTTTAACATTGTGAAGCTCTACTTAGAACCTTCTTAAGATCCAATAGTGCAAAATGCTAATTCTTGCACATTTTTGACTGGTCTTAAGATTTTGATCAGGAGTGTATTCCATATAATTAGGTTTATTGGATCTAATGCATGTAAGGCAAGGCAAATTTATTTATATAGCATTTCAATACAGAGACAATGCAAAGTGCTTTACATGATTAAAATACAGGGGGGGAAAAAAAAAAAAAAAAAGGAGAAAAGCAAGTAGGAACAAAATGTAGAAACAAAACAGAACATGGAAAAATAGAAACTAAAAGCAAACATTAAAAACAGTTGGACTACAAGGTTGAACTAATGATGTTTCAGTAAAAACAGTTTAACTAGAACCGTCGAAGGCAATCCTGAACAAATGTGTTTTTAATTTTGATTTAAAGGAACTCAGGCTTACCGCACTTTTACAGTTTTCTGGAAGTTTGTTCCAGATAAATGTAGCATAGGAACCAAATGCTGCTTCTCTGTGTTTGGTTCTGGTTCTAGGTATGCAGAGTAGGCTGGAGCCAGACGACCTGAGTGGTCTGGAGGGTTGATACACTGATAACAATTCTGTGATGTATTTAGGTGCTAAGCCATTCAGGGATTTATAGACTAACAGAAGTATTTTACAGTCTATTCTCTGAGATACAGGGAGCCAGTGTAATGACTTTAGAACTGGGTCAGCTGCAGCTGTCTGATCCACTTTTTAGGCAGACCTGTGAAAACACCATTGCAATAATCAATTTGATTAAAAATAAACACATTGATTAGTTTTTCCAAATCCTGCTGAGACATTAGTCCTTTAATCCTGAAAAGGTTCTTCAGGTGATAGAAAGCCGACCTTGTAATTGTCTTTAGATGCTTTTGGGGGTTCAGGTCTGAGTCCATCACTACTCCTAGATATCGGGCCTGATCAGTGGTTTCTAGCTGAAGCTGTCATGAACCAGAGACAGGTGGACCCAGTATTCAGCCAGACAAGCAGATGTTAGGTAAAAAAATATTCATTACCAAAATTCAAAAACCAAAACAGGCATCAAGCCAAAAACAGGAAGACTGCATCCAATAAACCAAAAATAACAAAAAGCAGTCACAGACGAAACTATATGCAAAAACAGGGGACAGGCTAACTCAAATATCCAGAGGCAAACAGGGTCAGAAGAACAGGCAAACAGAGAGCATAGAGAACTGAACTAGACTCACCACTGGGCACCAAAAAACAATGATCTGACAGATTGCAGGGGGCAGAGGCAGGTATAAGTAAGGGAGTGATCAGGTGAATGGAGTGAAACTAATTACTGGCATGGGTGGAGCTAATCAGGAACAGGGAAGTGCTTGGGAGAAAAACTGAAGCTGATACGATGGTGACTGGAGAAGGGGAGTGACAGGGTGGAAGAATGCTGGCAGGTGAACTGAATAAAGACTTGTGACAGAAACGATCGATGCAGGCCAGATAAACTTATAACATAAAACAAAATCAAACCACAATAAAACCCAAACTGTTCCAAAACTGATACAGAGCCTAAAACTAAGACTTAACAGAAGACAAGCTATAATAGAAACCAAACAAGACAGAAATAAAATCTAAGACAGGGAAGTAAACTGACTAATCAAATAACAAACATAAAACAAAACAAAACCCAGAATATGACAGAAGCAGCTGAAGCTGTGAGCTAACTTTTGATCTCTCCTCTATTGGTCCAAAAATTATTACTTCAGTTTTGTTTTTATTCAATTGAAGAAAATTTTGGCACATCCATGAATTGATTTCTTCTAAGCATTTACTCAGTGCTGGAATGGGTTCATAGTCACCTAGTGACATGGTGATGTAGAGCTGCGTGTCGTCTGCATAGTACAGAGTAGGGAGACTGGAAGTGGTCCACTGACAAAAATCAGCGATTAAATTCAAGATAAACATAATTGACCATTCACTAGAACCAAGTAAAACATTTGATGTTTTAAAGGAAATTACTAATATAAAGGAGAAAACAGATCTCTAAACTTTGTAGGCTTGAATTCAGGCCTCGAATTGCAGTTCTACTGGGGAAATGATTTGGACCTGGATGTGAAAAATGATTTCAGTTTAAGATATTCATTCATTGTTATTAAAGTGTTTTTTGAAAAGTGACTTATTTTTTATTAACTGAATAGCGGAATTGATGTTTCCGTCACATCTTGTAGGCCCGTTTGGTCTCATTTATCAAGAACTTTGATGGCTGCTCACTCAGCCCCCTGGGAACACCAGAGAACTAACAATCAATTACTAGCCTGATTGTTCTCCTGTGCACGTGAGCACAAGTTTTGATTGTCGCAATCAACTCGTTGACCCACTATGCAAAGGTACTGCTTAAAAGGCTGAGTTTAACCGTAACTCCTCAGATTTGGAGAAGACACAAAACATTTCATAAAATTTTAATTTTAACCCATCTTATTTTCCACCGTTACACTGCAAATCAACACAAACATAGACCTGCAAACACAAGCTAAGATCTGATGTACATATGCTACGCACACCTAGAGCTGATTTATTGCTAAATAATTGAAAAATAAATCAGAGCCATTTCGACTCTTACTTCAAGCCTATAATTTTTTTTTCTCTGACAGCCTTAGCTACAAGTTCACATTTAAAGCCTTTTATTTGCCTCACCCATGTCCTCTTATGTTCTAATTTTTATACCCCATTCCCTTGATGCACACTTCACTGGCATTTATACATGCTAATTCATCCTGAACCTGTCAAATGCTGCCACATTGAGTGATCAGGATGGAAGAAAATTGGCCACCAAGATATCTGAGTCATTTGGAAAATGAGAGTAGACTTGTTTATTGCGAAATCAAAATCTAGAAAAAGGTAACAAGTGGACGTAGTGAAGGACGTGTATGCCCATGATCTGTTATAATCATTAGGGTTCTTGTAGGCGTCAGAACTGGGACGATGATGTTATTGTCTTAATTAAGTCTACAACAAGCCCTCTGTTGTTGTACATTCCGCGGAGCATATGTGACCTCCAACCCTCACAGTTCTTCTAAACCCCTTCATGTTTTTTCCCTCACTTCACAACAGCCTTCTCTTTGTTCAAGCTCTCATTCGTGTCAATCAAAGGCCAGAGGTTTTTTTCCCATTAGGTCCTCGCTTCCCTCTGCAGTGTTCAACAAGCAACTGGAGTGTGTCATATCCCATCTGAAACGATCTAATAACGCCAAACTCTCCTCCTCGACTTTCTTGTTTCTGTCCATCAGGGTCAAACATGATTCCCAGTCCTCAATTTGGGGAGGCTCACAGTTCCATTCCCTCCCTTGTTGCAAGACACATCATTCCTCAATGTTATCCTGACAGGTACACTCCCCAATGCTCGCAAAATGGGTCTTATAAGACATTTTTAAAATACTGTCATAGGCAGAAGCTGTCAGTAATTCACTTGCTTAATCACTAGCTTTAGAAAAACACCAAACAATTTAAAACAGTCTGATCTTAAAGACTTCCTAAAGCTTCAGAGAGAGATAATGTCAAAATAAAGGCAAAGATACAGAGCACTCCTGCCTACTCATCAAAATGGGAAGGATTGGTTTATGTAAAAGTCATGAATTGGCTGCAATATATTACTACTACTACTATTACTACTATTACTATGAAAAGGAAGATTTAGATTTTTTGTTTTTATTTTTAACAAATTATTTATTTACACCAGCAATTAAGTTAACAATACACTATTAAAAATACATGTTTTCTTCCAGTTTTAAAATATTTACATTAGGTGCTTGTCGTATTTTAATCCTTTTTTATCAGACACAGTGCACAGAATTCCCCTAAAACCCCAAAACTGCACGAAGTCTTCTAAATTCCCGTTGGCTACATGAAAACAGAATTCTAGCTGCAGCCTGGCTTTTACATTGCACCTCCACAGACCTATGACATCAAGTTGTGGTCCATTCTGCAATCTGTCCCGCCGAGATAAATAAATGGCCATTTTTTCCTCAGAAACAAAAAAATTTAAAATTTGTGACTTAGTCTTATTTGCTCCGTTGTAGTAACTTCCGTTATTAAAATTTGTAAAATGACACCAAAAAGGCTAAAAACACTCATCAATAGGTTTAAAAAAGCTAAAACATAAAAACATGAAAAACACTCTCGGACAAACTGCAAAAAGGACATTCATTTAAAACTCCGGGACTGATGACCGATAAGAACAAATTTATTGCAATAGCACTATGAAGAATATTCCACTGAAGATCACCAGTCCGTTTTTTTTATTGGAGGCTTGTAAAGAGTCCTCCACTGGGGCTTTTGTCCTCCAAGTTTGTCTACCCATACACTGACGGCCCTTTATTCCAAAGTTCTCTTGTTCATTACCTTCACACAACATTTATATGCAACTTTTGAGGTTGTGTTGTATAATATTTTTTTGTGTAAAAGGGTACTTTTTTCATCCACAAACTCAGGATCCAGCTCTACCACAGGTTAATAGGTCTGCTGAGTCAGGTGAACGTTCTCCTTCAGCATACAGTTGTAAGAGACACCTCTCTTTCACTGTGACTCTTTCACCAATCCCAGGAATCTCTGCACCAGCCTTTCAGACCGGATACCCAATAAAGAAGCCACTGCTTTGATGTTAGAGAAGCCTGGTCCAGATGCTTCTATAAGTTGTTTTAAGGTTGTTGTTCCAGATTGGCACAACGCCTCCGACAGTCCTGGTACTGTGCTGTAACAGACATCCAATCTCGCTCCACAAATTCAAGGTACCTTTAAAAGCCAACAGTCAGGCATTTGTGATATTTTTAACTTAAAAAAACATGACTTAAAAACACTCCAGTAAAACTGAAGTAACCCCTTTAATTTTAAATGACTAAAATCGGTAACAAACAGAGCAGCATCTAACCCCAACTTATTCAGGCATCTGCAAAATGCAGTTGGCCACGTCCCTCCAAATAATGTCAGGAGATCCTGACAAGTATTTCTGGATGAACAGTATGCGAAAAGTGGCTGTTCTACTAGCCAGGTGGGCAAGGCCCTGCCCCCCATCCTCTCTGGGTAAAAACAAAACAGACTGGCACCCAATGCAAACCGTTCCAGAAAAACTCAACCATCTCTGACTGCATTTTAACTAAAAGGCCAGGAGGTGGATCTAAAACAGAGAGCTTGTGCCACAGCTGCTATGCAGCAAGATATTTAAAACCAACACTCTGCCTCTATATGACATTTACTTTTTAAAATTTTTTTTCCACATTTTCCCAATTTTTCAGTACTATTGTTCTATCACCTAGATAGATCCCAATATATTTAAAAGCATCTTTTTTCCACAGAGGGTTCTGAGGGAGAACTGGGAGCCCTTCAGGCCACTCACCCACAGCGAGGGCTTCACTTTTTCTCCAGTTCACTTTAACTGCTGACAGACAAGAGAATTTTTCCACAACGTCACTCAGTGTATTAACATCTTGCTGATCTTTTATAAAAACAACAACACCATCGGCATACGCAGATAAAACTATATTGCTGTTAAGACCAGGTAAAACCAAACCACGAATATACAAACAAGTTTTCTGAAGGAGGGGTTCCAGGGAGAGTGCGTAGAGCACTCCCGAGAGAGCACAGCCCTGCCGAACACCTCTACACACTCTAAAAGGAGCACACAGACTACCATTGATCTTTAACACACTCTCAATGTTACTGTACAGTACCTGAATCTTGGCAATAAAACCAGCACCGAACCCGAAACTCTCCATGGTTTCCCAAAGGAAGCTGTACGCGACGCGGTCAAATGCCTTTTCTTGATCTAGTGCGATCAAGGCTGTTTTCAAACCCAATGAACTGGAGACCTCCAAAACATCCCGAATTAGGTAGATATTATCTACCAGAGACCTGCTGGGGACGCAATAAGTCTGATCCCGGTGGATGACACAGGACGGCAGTTTTTAATGTCCTGCAAATTCCCCTTCTTCAGAAGAAGGGTGATGACCGCCCTATGGCAAGACAGTGGGAGCAAACCAGAAGTCAGGCTCTCATTATAAACATCTAACAGGTCTTGTGCTATGATGTCCCAGTAGGCCTTGTAGAACTCTACCGTGAGCCCGTCGATGCCAGGGGCTTTCTGGCCCTGCATGCTCTGGAGGGCTGTGTGGAGTTCCTTCAGCCCCGGGGGGAGCTCCAGCTGAGTTTTCGTTTCTAAAGAAACCTTGGGTAGCTCATTATAGAACTCCCTTAACAGCTCTTCATTCTTCCTGTATTCACTGTTGAATAACAAGGGATAAAACTCCACAGCCCTCCTCCTGATCTGATCCGGTTCGTTCAATTGTTGACCTGTGTCCGATAGCAAAGAATGGATTAATTCCTCTGCCCACATTTCCTCTCCAAATTAAAGAAAAAGCTGGACGGCGCAACAATTTCCTTGATGTTTTGAACCTGGGATCTGACTAATGCGCACTTTGGTTTCCAGCAGGTTTGCTAAAACTAGTTTGATTTCCCGTGGTTTCACTCAGTTGTTATAACTCCACAATGTTAATCTCCAGATCCTTAATAGACCTGGTAATATCACAAGTAACGTTGAGATTGTGCTGCTGACACAGCACTATTATTTGAACTTTACTGTAGTCCCACCACTGTTGCAGACAGGTAAAATCACACTTTTTCTGTCCAGAACCAGTCCAAAAATAACTCAGTCTCTTTAAAACTACGATCATAAGTTAAAACTGAGTTAAAATGCCAATAAGCGCTTTTAGGTAAAATGTTTCTAATAAAAACACTACCTAAAACCAGGGAATGATCTGTAAAACCTACTGGTAAAATCTGACATGTATTAAACACATTAAAATGTTGTTTAAAACATTAAAACCGGTCAAGACAAGCTAGTGAAATGTGGTTTTCTTTCATGTGGGACCACGTGTACTGCGTGCATCCTCCTCCATACATCCATCAGGCCATGAGACGAGACCAGCTGCTGCAGAGTGCGCTGAGCTGCTACATGCGGCTCTGCATGATTGCGATCTAAAGAATTGTCCTCTGTACAATTAAAATCCCCTCCTATAAAAACATAATCCTCAGACCCGCGATCCCCCAATCTCTCCCCAATTTCTTCTAAATAACGCTTTTTCTCTGCATTGGTAATTGGAGCATATATAATGATAAAAACCACATAAAAAGGTTCAAAACCAGCTCTGAATAAGACACCTTCCTGGAACAATATGTTGTATTTCTTATGGGGAAAGCTCTTGAAAAGAGGGCTCCCACTCCTGTGCACTGGGAGGTGCCATGACTTAAAACTTTTCCCCCCTTCCACTCCTTATATCAGTCTGATTCATTTGATGGATCACTATGAGTCTCCTGCAAAAAAACAAAAAAAAAAACTTTAATTCTGTAGTTTTGTGGTTTATTATTCCTTAATCTGTGAATGTTTTACTGCCTCTCTAGCCCCTTTAATGTTCAAGGATGCTGTTTTAAAAGTATCCATATTGGGTGAGAGATTAAAAACAACATACCAAACAGCTATATGAAATATTAAAGCGCTTGTGTGTTTCATGGGATTCAAAATTGCTTTCTAACTTTATTAATTACTTTTTTCAGTCTGAAAAGTTGTTGCTCAATTATGTCTAATATGTTGTCTGGCTGAAAAATAAAAAGTTTTAAAATCAGGAAAGTAACTTTCGACCTTCACTCCTCTTAAACCTTTTGTTTGCTGGAGAGTGAAAAATGATTCTACAGGATACCATGGCTCTTACTACTGGTTTGTGAGACAGACATTTCACTAGTATCAGAAAAGCAGCTCTCACTATTACTGGTAAATTATTCCTCCCTTTTCTCATTACTCGCCTGCTTACTAACTTGTGAAACAGCCACAACATTTTTCCTTTTGCTTCGCCTTGTTAACGGGGCTGAAGCCTCTTGTTCCATCACTTCTACAGCTTCACCCCTCTTCTCTTCCACAACAGCTTCTAAAGCTGCTTCTGCCCTGTGCTTTTCTGAACTTTTATTTTCTTCCTCCACCTGCATCTCTTTTCCTACCCCAGTTCTCCTCACACCAGGTACTCCTCACTACCCTTCTCACCCCCCTGCTCTCTGCACACTTCATCTTTTCCCCCCACCTCACCACTGTTTGTACTTCTTCCACCACCACTCACCTCTGTGTCACCATCCTTCCTCACAAATTGTTTACCTCTCTCCACAACTGGCCCTTCAACAACTCCATCGGAACGCCAGACAGAGGTTCCTCCTCGGCGGTGGCACCTCCACCACCCCGCTTCTGCCAGATGGCTCTCCCATCTGATGAGCAGGCCTGTTCTGCTCCAGACCCGTCGGGGCCATTCCGGCATTGTCAGGGCAGGTTATTATGATTTGCCCCTCTTGGCCACATCCAAAACATTTCATGTCGGAAGAAGTGGCAAAGAAAATATATTCAAAATCCTCCAGCTTAACATGAAACCTTACATT
The DNA here is from genome assembly GCA_037039145.1 of Fundulus diaphanus. Classification (NCBI taxonomy): domain Eukaryota; kingdom Metazoa; phylum Chordata; class Actinopteri; order Cyprinodontiformes; family Fundulidae; genus Fundulus; species Fundulus diaphanus. Next base: position 18,622,707 of record CM073143.1, on the reverse strand, counting down.
GAACTCCTCACCTTTCCTATTAAGGATCATGTAAAGTTGTCTTCTATGAGAGACAACATGTATCAATAATGGTGACTTGCACACAGATAACACTTTTTTGATTGGGGACACCACCTTCCCATGTCGGGACAACTCCCTAACCAAAAATTTGTCATTAATAAAAGGAGTCATGTTGGACAGCATGATTTTAGTCACTGGCAGCGTGAGTGGTTACACCTGCAAAAATAAACCATTAAGGGAAATTCCAGCCTCAACCAACTGTTGAGCCTGATCCACCTTTTCAACAAACAAAACCACAGCGCTGTTCATCCGGGCTGCGGACTTGATAGACTTATGTCCAATGACCTCCCCTACCGCCAAACAAACTTCCTCCGCGCTGCATGGAGAGCCAGCACCCACCTTGATGCCATTTCTCCGTATCACTCTGGAGAAACCTCCCACACCCACCACCACAGTGTCAAAAGCTGCTAGCCAGCCAGGCAGGCCTGACGGCCACACCCCAAACAAAAACCAGTGAACACTCCAGCCAAGTAATCAAAAAACCAAACAAATAATACAAACAGCACACCCAGTGAAACAGCAAAGAAAGCCAAAAGATATGGCAGCAAATAGTGGCATCTTGAGGACAAGCATCCTTTTTGAAAAAGCTTTTCTTTCCTACCATCACAAACGTGAATGGCACAAATCTATTTAATATATGTATGATTAGAAATTAATTTTCACACTCATGCATCAGTATGGATGTCACTGTAGGGTACATCCCACTCCAGGGTTGTCTATGTGTCTATGTTCAAGGTCCAGTGAAAAATCAGGTGGTCACAGATAATTATTAGTTCATAGTGGTGCAAAATAATGTTCAGCAGAGCTCTGTTTCAGGTAATACATTTATTGTGGCTTATATTTGAACCATAGTTTTTATTTTAGAATATCCTGCCAAAGTCGGATAAACACAAACCTTACTTACACATTTAACAGGATGAATGGTACTAGGAAACAAATAAAAAGAAATTAAGCTTCTGAAACATAAGAGGTGATTGGGTGTTGGGTAAGTATTTTCTTCCAGGGAGTGTTATTAGGGAGGAATGAGAAGATCTAGGTGTTTTTCAGAAGGGAAACCATGTTGCTTTAATGCCATAACAATGCAGCTACTCTCCAAGCTGAAGTTTTCAGTGTGAGATCAAGAAGGGTCATTCAGGCATGAGAAATTGTGAAGAGCCGCTTTCGGGGTTGTGACGGAGAGAGTGATCTGCCCCGGATCACCTTTTTGAATTCTGTGGTATGCACCTGAGAAAGTGTGTGACATCAGTTTGACCTGTGCAGTTCTGAACAATATTGTCAAGTTTAATTTGGTATTCAGCAGCCAGATGAGGAGCTATGGGTTAAAAGTTGAGAGATGGAGACAGGACCTTTTGGAGGCATTTCTCACATGTCTTAAATATTTATCTCGTGACAATTCCACTTTAAAATCTGAGAGAAGTATATGTTTATTATCATCCTGTCATATTCTTTAGCATGGTATTGGTTTCCCACTCTCAATAAATCTCAAATGAAATATTGCATCCTGACCTACACTAAGATTCTAAAAATCTTAGTGTAATATTATCCTGTAACAAAAGATTAATATTTTTAAAGGCTTTTCACACATCTTCCACTGGCATGACTAAAATTGTTTAGGGCTCTGTATTTGGAACTATTTATTGAATAAAGATGATCAAAAACTGTTAAATTACAAACTTGTTAGGTTTTACCATTGTAGAAAATACTACAACAACCTATTTTCTCAGTTTGCAACATAAATTCTAGATAATTTATTGAATATGGCTCACTGCATGAATCAAAGCTAAGTACTCTCACAGCAGTCATAGATAATATAACCAGCAGCTACCACCTTTCATCATACACAAAGTGAAGGATATTTTACTTTTAAGGCTGAAACCAATGGTAAATTAGTGGATAGGAAAACTCGGCCCAATGAGAAATAACCTTGTTATTCCTGTCATGGGACAGGAATATCAACAGGGAATGTCTTTTTATCACACTGTCATTAAATTTGAAGCTTCAACACACCTAGCAGACAATAAGCCCAGCTAAGCATGAGAAAAAGAATGTCATTTAAACTGATTAAAGACCTAAGACATATCAGTCTTTTTACTAACCTTACTTGAGAGGGTTTGCGTCTTGAATGAGTCAAACATGATGTAAAGACATTGAAAGAGGTTCATTTGGGTTATGTATCTTACGTCAGAAAAAGAGCCCATTTGATCTGTCTAATTTAAATTTGTTTTTGTTTTTATATTAGAATCATAAACAATTGCATCAAATTACTAGGTTTGGTTCCTTGAAGAACATCTTTTTTGGTTTAGTAATACAGCAATGTGTTAAACACACAGGGACTGATACAGTTTTACAGTGTGAATATTTTTTTATGGTTACTGGTTTGTGAGTGTGTCACAGGAAGGTTGGCTCACCAGGTGCTCTCGCAACATGGCCTGGTGTAATGTCTTCCTAAATGAGATGAAGAGAGGGTTACCTCCCTCTGACTTGGCAGTCTGTCAGGCCCAGATCTCACAGTGGGAGGAAGTTTAGTGCTGTTGATTCTTGCTTCTTCTTTCTGACCTTGGTTTCCACTGCATCACTCAACTCACTGAGGGTCTTGTCAGAGGCTGCATATGACACCAGCAGGACCAGACAACCGAACATCTGAAAGACACTGATGGAAATGTTTATGGCTGCCAAACTGTTAAGCGCTATTGAAGTCATTTTTATTTATTTATTGAAAAAAAGATATTTGATTAATAGAAACTCCAACCAGATTATCTGCTAATAACATAGATTCTATTATAGATTTTTCTTACCAGTTTTTATTTATTTATTTAACTAAAAGTACTAGAAAGGCAGAAACTGCAATTTCTGTCTTGGTAGATATGGGCACATTTTGTCTTTAAAGGAGACATATCCAAAATCAACTTTTTTAGCCCTTAAAGCTATAGTTGGTAATCCTGTTCAGAAAACATGTTTTGTTATACTGGGTAAAATGGTCCTTCCATCCTGAAAGTAGTCAACACATTATGTATTCAGAAAAAAGAGGTTAAAAGTTTTGATCTCTGTGGAAGCTGCAGGCCTGTATAAACTTGGTTCTGCCCTCACTCCCCTCTGACCCTTGAGTTCTGGGGGTATCACATTATCTATTGGTTGTCCCACATGCCAATCATTCTGAGGCACGCACGTAAGTGTACATTCCTTGTTAGTTTTCGCTTGCTGGCTGTGTATGCACACTTCTAGTATTTATGTATCCGGTCAGCTTAGCGGTTAGCTTCGATGTTAGTCATTCATTGTAGCTACGCTGTTCTCACTGTATACTTTGAACATGGCAGTCACAACAAGCAAACTACGTTCAAATTTATGAGAAAAAGAGGAAGGCTTTTGTAGAAGGTAATAAGACAGGAGTGGATTTGGGAGATTTTTTCACGAGAGTCCCCATAGAAGTGGAAGTTAGCAGGTAAGAAGGTCTTGTGCTTGCACATTTATTTAAAAAGTAACTTGGGGAAAATTCCGGAAAAATTGCAGACTCTACCTTTAAATACATTTTGTTGTGTACTTTATTGAGTCTCCACGAGTGCAGAAAATTTGGCTGTACTCTGTCCAGGTCCTGCGTAGATATCTTTATATTCTTTTTGGGTAATTTTTCAAGCCATTTAGTTTACGCAGTTTTCCATTATGTTCTTAAAAGAATTACATCACAAGAACTGCTAACAAAGGTCATGGATTTATGGCTTGCCAAATTCTCAAATCCACCATTTTTATTTCTCTGAGAGATTTTGTCATCCAAGCTGAATAATGCCAAAGCTACAAGTGGATAAGTCAAAAGGTAACGTTTTTAACTACACAGTACCCCAGCATCCTACATAAAGGCTGAACAGGGCGGAATGCTCTGCGACCTGAAGGGGTGTGCAGAGGCTCATTTTCATTTTAACAGGCCTGCTCTGAGGGCATCTGGAGCTAAATTGAGAAGGAATTCAGACCAAAGAATTGTAGTTCCACTTTATGTAGACCACAACTGAATAATTTAAATATGAAAAGGAAGAACTTGATAGCATGATGCATCCCCTTTAAGCATCATCGGTTATTTAATCAATGCTAGGTCATGTTTATTCATATATTTCTTAAATAAATTGATACAAATTATGTATAGTAGACCAACAATTGACTTAATCGTAAGTATATTGATGCTGTAATCCACTAGGGCAGAGGTCAAGGATTAGCGGACCACGGTCCGGATCCGGACCCAGCTGCTACCTAATCCGGACCCAACCTCATTTAAAATATTTATATATTACTGCATGTTGTCCGACGACAGTGTCTAACTCGGGGGTTAAAGTTCTCCATCGCTGCGACGGATTTCCGTCATTTGGAAATTGATCTAGACTTTTTATTCAAGGTTTTGCACTGAAGCTGCTCTCAACCAATCAAACCTGGCAGAGGCGAGACATTAGTTAATCAGAATGAGAGCAGGGCGGGTCTTTCCAAAGCGGACATGGCCAGTCTGAGGTTTATCGGTGTTCATCATTTTAACTTTTGGGAGAGCATTTTAAACTGGCCACAGATGGTATGAATGAAAGTAGCGGTGGTCAAAGGTTTCTTTGGATTAATGCGAACCAGCCGGTCAGAAAGTTCAGCAGCTGACAACAACTTCCCTCGGTAAGCGTCAATCTCCTCCTGCAGTTAATCAATGAGTTATTTCCACCTGTGGCCAAGTCGTCTGTCAGCGTTTATTCCCTCGCTGATAAACGCGGCGACCAACCAGGGATCTCCCCGTGATTCGCTGTTATGTTTTATTTAAAACACAAAGAAGAGTAACGCGCTAGCTCAGGCTAATTTAGCATGACCCTTGAAGAACAAGAGTCGGGCTGTGAAACAATGTGCCGCATTTGACTGGGTTCGATTCGGAAAAAGCTGCGCTGTTCTGAAGCAAAGAAGGCAGAGCTGTATCTGCTGTCGGTATGCAGCAGTGTTCACCTGATGAGCAGCTGCGCTCTAGGACACTAAATAAAATGACAAGGATTTTGATGCTTACAGATTGTTAAGAAAACTACATCAAAAAGATAAAACAAATAAACTGCAGCTACAACATGGACTTGAGAACGGGTTCTACCTGGGTGAGGCCAGAGAAAGGCGATTCTCAGAGAGTTTTTTTATGAAGTTAAAGTGGAGCGCGGACAAAGGGTTCATCCTGGACAGGTCTCCAGTGACTGGGCTAAAATATAACCCTTTTATTAAACTTCAAAAAAGTTAAATCATGCCTTTTTATAAACTGTAATTATTAATTGGTGAACAATAACGGGCAAAGCAATCTGTGTCAAATTAAAATGTATTATGTCATGATAGTGTTGGTGATGTGTCCTGCATTTCCAAGGTTGTGTTTGGCCTTGTATGATCATAAAATTGGTTTATATTGAATGTGACAGGGAGCACCTTGATATGTGCTTGAGGTTGGCTTTGTTGCCAATCAAACTAAGGTTTAAAACCCTTGCAGGGCAGCCTAAAGCTCACTTGTCTAATTAAGCCATAAAAAAGAAATGAAAAAAAGTTCAGTTGTTTTATAAAAGATGTGAAAGTCAGGAAATTGTCTATATACCAAACTGTGAAAGATTGTGGTTCTCTATTTCAAAAAGCACTAAAATAGAAAAACGTTCTATTTTTATGTTATTTTTTGTGGATGCATAAACATTTTATTTCAGTGTTAAATACTGTTTGAAGTAACGGATTGTAATTACAAATGTGTCCGGACCTTTACTGGTTGTTGATTTTCTTTATTCGGACCCCGCTGATTTTTAATTCGTGACCCCTGCACTAGGGCTTATTTCACAAAGCTGGGTTACTGGATGTCCAGAGTAAGTTTTGGGGTAAATTCCTGCATACCCAGAATTTCCGTTTCAGAAAGCTCGGAAGCTGTTATCCTGAGTGAAATTATGACAACAAATAACTATGTGAAAGAACATTGCTCGGTAGCAGGGTTGTTTTGGCTAACCCTGTGTTTTTCCTTCTTTTTAGCTGGGATCTGCACAAGGAAGTATTGGAAAAGGTGTGTCTTTTCTGGTGGGGCCTGTATGCTGGAACACAAATACTCCACAGAGATATCTATCAGGAAAGGCTGATCGGACCACAATTAAATCTGTTATTATTTATGGATTAATATATTTTCAAGCGTTACCGTTTTTCACCACTGTCAATGATTTTTATTACAATTCTCAGCCCACAAATTTCTCTTATAACACAAAGAGGACTTGTGGTCAATTCTGAACAAATTCTTTGTGCTGCACTTTATTGTTATGCCAACTTACTTAATAAAGTAGGTGACGCAGAAAATCTTTCAGATGGAATTATGCCGCGTTGTCAAGAATGTTGCTGCTGCGCTCAGTTATTGTAGAGTTTAATGGTGTTCCATAGGCACAGACCCACAAGATTAATAAAAGAACTAAATAGAATATAACCAAAAATGTATTCTATTTCAAATTTTGAGACTGGCAGCTCTAATTTTCTATTAATATATTTTAGGGTTAATTGGCTGCATGGCACTCAATTTCATTTTAAAGTTTTGATGGTTGATGTATGAGCCTTCAGCCTATATCATTCACTTAAAGTGAAAAATAATGCATTATAGTCAAGTTTAATTTGAGAGCCATAGGTTTTCATCACTGGGTTTCTGCAAAGGCTGTCTGTATGTGTGTAATAGCTGAACTGCTTATGTTTACTGACACAAACAGACACACAAGGGTCACCAATGTTGTGGCTCTTTTGTGCATAAAGTATAAAAAAATTGTCCCTTCCCAAAATGTTTAAATTTAATTATTTTGCTTACTTTTGAATCAAGTACAATACTAAGATGAGCTTTGCTCACATCAAGTTGGAGATGTGAAAAACACCCTTGTTCAGTTCTTAGAAAAGTTAAATTCACTTATGGACAACACTGGACAAGGCCATTGATCAATGTGAGAGTGCCCAGCTAAGATCTTGCTGTTGATCAGAGGTAGCAATTGCAACTTGATTCTGCTGAATATGCAGAGAGGAATTGCAGGCAGCAAAAGGTTAATATAGTGACTTGTGCTAAGCAGGTGCTTAGGAAGTTGTTATGCCTGGACATCATGAGTCCACACATTAATTAAGAACTTTTTGATGCTGTGTTTTCCCCCAGTGACTACTAATTAGTCTTAATTAGGGACTGGGCATACAAAGCTAGTGAAAAGAGCCAGTGCAAGAAATTCCACTGCTCATTTTGCTTTTTTTTATGCTTCTGCTTCATGCTTTTCTCCTAAATCAAAACGTAAGGAAAACCAGCGTTCTAGAAAAACCTCAGTTTGTTTAGTGGATTGAGTGTCTGATGACATTTAGTACTGTGTGGGTGTCCATATTGTTGATGAGCCCAACCAGGTGAAAGAGTTATTCTTCTCTAGCAGACAGCTTTAACAGCAGACTGCAGTGACCCACAAAGAACAGCTGCAGAGATAATCGCCTAATGTGCCTTTGCAGATAATGACCCTGCGTGATATGACCTCCATTTTCAGCCATTACCACTTCAAGCAGATGAGTGCTGAGCCACCAAAGTTGAAAGATGACGGGTTATACTGAAGCGTGGAAGCTTTGCCGGTGTAACGGCCCGAGGACTGAAGCTTGCTTCCACAGTCCTCCCTCATTCCAGTGGCTCATGATTGAATATCAACAAGAGTTTAACAACAACAGTATCAGCAACGCTCAAAGAGCTCGAGGCGGAAAGAGTTTAGTGATCAGAACTATACTGACACCAGAATCAAGTAACCAAGAACCAACTGGTTCAGCTTTGCCCATAAAATATATTTGAATGTGATTTGTCTCAGGATGCAGGTGACTATGCTGTGTAAGGAAAGTTTTTGGTACACAATCAACATTTATCATAGAGGAATAACATACGTGAAGTCCATGCATCAGGTAGAGAAATAATTTATAGAGACGACCATGATCATTATGACCTCCTAATGAAAACAAGACCCGTAATTAGAAGCTCATTACCTGTTGCAAAAATGATTATAACAAATACAATTAAAGGAATGTGATTACATATAATCAACATCTAACAGGAACCAATTTGTGTCGTGGGTCATGAATACCATCATTAAAGGTTGAAGTGTCTCTTAGATGTGCATAATGTTGTCATTTTGGGTCAGTGCTCTGCCATTTTGATAATGGCAAACTCAGAGTTTGCTTTCAAAACTCATTCAAAATCTTACAACAGTTTATTAAACTGTCAAAATTTGTTAGAAGATTTTCTTCTCCTCCCCTTGAACTTTACACTTATCCCCCGTCCCAGTTTTCACTTTGATACCAAGGACTTGGGGTGTCCTTAATCTTTTTACTAAACAGGGTGAAGATAGAGAAGTTGGTGTGCCTTGCAGGAAAATGTCCTTCCCCTTTGAACTTTTTTTCACATTTTCTTTCACATTACAACCACAATCATATCTGAATATTACATCCACTTGTTTATTCAACTCTATATATTATTATACACAGTCTTATTCAATAAATTAGAATATGATGGCTCATTTGTCAGATTAAAAGTACAGTTTTTTAAAACCGGGCTGTAAGCAGGTGTTAAACTTCATCATGCACACATCTCTGTATTAAAAATGGTTTTATTGGTCTGACTTAATAAACCTAAATGTCATGTTATTAGCTCTAAGCGGAAAATGATCATTAACAGAAATAAAAGCTTGAAAACTTCCATTGGTGTGTAACTAATCCATACATTGTTTCATTAGCAAATTGAGTTACTGAAATAATAAAGTTTTCTATAACATTTTAATATTGAATATGACTATAATGTATTGTATATAGATAAATCCGGCCCATTTAACAGATCAGCCCGGTCAAAACAAGATTAAAGGGGAAGTCCGGTCAACAAGGAAAAATCAGGGTATCATTAGCTATAACTAAAACTAATACATTTGTGGTTATTTAATGAACTTATCTTTAATCAATAAGAAAATAAAAACATAAATTGTCGTCTGAATCACTGTGTATGGGGGCTGACATGACTGCCCAAATATGGGCAGTAAGGGGCGTTTGACATCACATCCTGCGACGTGGAAGAGCGGAAGCGGCGACAGTATTTCTCTCCGCTTTCCATGCAAAGTCAATAGGAGCCGTTCTACACAGCTGCGATCATCAATAATTATTTCGGATTTCCAGAGGACTTCACCGCTGACATTCCCAAGAGCTATTGCTGAAGCAACAATGCCCACGTGCATGGCCATCGGATGTTCCAACACAACTGGTAAAAGAGGAAAAAACATTGCTTATTTCAACACAGTCACTTCAGCGATCTCTCCTCCGCTGTGTGTGTGTGTGTGTGTGTGTGTGTGTGTGTTAGTGTGTGCGCGCGCTCAGCTGCAGCGCCGGTGCAAAGCCGTGTTCAGCCCAGCATGTGCTGGAATGCTCTTATATTTTAATACTTATACTATAATAATCAGCTAACTTAAGTCACTTCAGCGATCTCTCCTCCGCTGTGTGTGTGTGTGTGTGTGTGTGTGTGTGTCCATCTTGGTCACACACACAAGGCAAAGCCGTGCTGCGCGGAGCGCGCACACACACACACACACACACACACGCGTGTATAGATATATACTGTAGGACCCGACTGAGTTTGATCTTGGAAAATAGTGCGCCGTGACAAACAGAGCGTTGAAACTTGCTCAACAGCGGGTCCGCCGAGTGACGTCAAAAAATGGGAGGTGACAGTACTATTCTTGACCAAGATGGATTCATCCACATAAACATGATTAAATGAGAATTATTATTAATTAAAAAAACTTATAATTTTTTGCACAGTATGTAGTAGTTTTATATTTAAAGTACTTTCAGCAGTTTGAACTCTGATTTTGACCGGACTTCTCCTTTAATAAATTCACACATAACATAATATCACAGGAAAGTTCCCCATCAGTGGTGAGAAGCTTGCGCTCTTTTCTTTTATTCCTTGCTTTTTAAAGATGGCCACCAGCTGATTCTTAATTATCCATTCATTTAAGTCAGATATGTGGCAGAAAGGAGATGCCTAAAACATGCATGACATGGGTCCCTGAGGACCATTGTTGGGAACCACTGATTTAAGGCATAGTCATTTAGAGGAGAGTGTCTGTTTTGATAATCTCAGGGATGGGTTTTTGCTTTTTGCAGATTATATGGAAAAACAGATATGGGCCACATATGCATTTATGTTGGTGTTTTATCTTCATCCATGACCTGTTATTTTTATAACTGAATTTTTGATACTTGAAAGACAATGGATGGATGAACGGATGGACCGATGGAGTTAGTGTGAACGGACTGTTGCACTGTATATTTTAAACTCTACTGTACTTTGTGACATTGAAAGTGACACATTCATCTGTGCTTCGGGGGCAGTAACAGCAAAAAGAGCTTCAGTGAGCATTCTAAGCTCTATATAAAAGGTCTTATGTCAGCCTCCAGATGTGCTATAACAACTGACGCTTGTCACAGTGAACTAGCTCTTCTTTGGCAGCTGCTGTTGGAGTAGTGACAGGGTCTATAATGTGTTTAAAGCATAAGGGAGGAGTAGATCCCTTTGCCTCAACTTCTTGACACAAAATGTATGGATATACACACATAAAGAAGCAGTGGTATCTGTCAGCATGCATGCAGCACTATGAACAATTAGCAGTGAAGCTATACCATAATTTTGACAGCAAAAATTTGTTTCTCCAAAACGAGCCAGTTCACCATGCTCAAACAGGAGCACTGTTGCTTCCCTGGGGAGATGTGACAAAAAACAAATAAGAATAACCTCTTCCCCTGGGTCATGGTGTTTACCCAACTGCTGCTACTCTGCTCTATAAAAAGATAAAAAAGAGGATACAAACTGAAAAGAGCAAAGAAGCAACAGAGAATTCTGACTGTGGGTTAAAAGTTCAGTGTTTACTTCAGCATCACAGCAGAGACTAGCTGGTGTCCTGTAGTTTCCTTGTTTCTGTAGCCTGGTCAGAGCTTGCCATTTGCTCCCAGATGCTTTATTGGTTTTCCTCCACCACTAGTGGAACAAGTCAAGTGTGCATGTAGTTTGTTGTAGAATAGAACCTCCTGACTATGTTTTCTTGTGCTCCACACAGTTTTCAACAAAAAGGGCATTAGGGCAGGGCAGCCTGGAGGAATATTCCAAACATTTGAGCCATTGTCTATTTTATCCCATCTAAATGTCAGCATTAGCAAGATTCATGTATTTGTAGATTATTTGGCTTTGTATTATTCCCATGTTTGTAAAAATAATTCCAAAGAAGTATTCATTTTCAAGTGGAGTTAGGAGGAGTGGAGGCATATATAAACACTTTTGATGCTGGCTAATTCCTTAGTCTTTTTTCCTATTTATTTATTTTATTTCTCTTTGGTTCAGTTGGGGTCATTACATTTAACACTCCGTTGAAGCTGCAAATTACAATTTCTAGGCAGCAAATACACTTCAATCCAGTGATTTCTCACGAGGCAGCAATTGGAAGTGTTAGGTTTCCTATTTTATTGTTGGGTTGCCAGTTTTCTACAGTCTGCAGGTGTCTTTTATGTCCAAGCCATCTCTTTCATGTTGAGTGTTTGTTGTTGCCGCCCTTTTGATGTGAATAAAGAAATCATAAAAAACTAGTGACAGTAAAAATAACAACGCTTTATTAAAAAAAGCATCTTTCATAACTAGTATTGATCAGACCAAAGAAAGCAATAATGGACAATTTGCCTACTTATTAAAGTTTCTGAGAAAAAGACAGATTTATCTGAATCTAAAGGAGGTAAAGCCATTTTTAAAACATTGAAAGAGTAACAATTGGCCGATGTTTATTTTTGTTATTATGTGAGCAACATCACAATATGAAAGAGTTATTCAATCAGACACATGGATTTCCTGCATCCTTTTTTCAGATTTGGAGTAATTCTTGAAATGTGCATTATATTCTATCTCAAATAATACCTATAATGCCCTCTGTAGAACCAAACCTACTAACATTTTAATAGCAAAGGACATGTTCTTGCTGATGTGTGCAGCTGTATATGTTTGTATTTCATGTATGCTTAAATGTTTAAAACTAAAACTTAAATGAGTAATAAGAGAAATTTCATTATTTTGGATTTAAAGAACTAAAAAAGTTGTTTATAAATCCGGGCCAGTCTCACGTGCATGTGAACAGCTGTCACTCAGGGCTCAGCCCCTCCCTCCCCATAAAATGCCAAAGAAGTTGTCAGAGAAGAAAAGAGATCAAAAAGAGGATTAACATTGGTATCGCGTTTCCAAGGCGGAGAGCATTTCGAGAGCAGAGGCAACTCGATTTGGACTCAGAGCTAGATTTTCTACTCTGGACAGGTGAGTAACAGCATTTAGTCAAATATTTGTTTTTGTTGGTGTTACAGTCTTGTTAAACCTGTGTTGCTACACTGATTAGTTGTTGGAGTTTGGCCAGCAATGGACTAGGCGTTACTGTTATGTGAGCCAAATAGCCGGTAGCCCAACTCACAGTAGCACTGTTTGATGCACCTTAGTAGGCTTGTGAGCTGACCACCGGGATCCTCGTGTACATTCAGGGAATTATTTTTTTGACAACAAATGTAAAATTGAAACAGGTAACTGCTCTGGTGCTTAGGAGTGGTTTGTCACACATCCCACCTGGTGGTGATTTTTTTTTTTTTAAAGACTGGCATTTAACTCTGCTAAATAATTGAAAAAGCACAAATTATAGACACTGTAACACCAAATCAAACAAATAGATAACAGTATTGTCATTATTTTTGCCTGTCCGCCCTATATATCTTACCATGCCCATCTGCTCTGCTGTAATCAGCCTCATGTTTTGCACCAGAGACATATGTTTTCACCTGTTTTCTAGACTGCTTAAGCACTCTACAACCACAGGCTGACCATATTGACTGTGCAAAAGTCTTTCTATAAATCCAGAAGGGACAAAGCCATTGCAGTTTTGGCTCCTAAAACATGAAATGCGCTGCCGCCTGAGGTTGGCATACAGTGGTATGGTAGTTCATACCTTCCTTTGGTGAGGAAATGTTATACTGAAATCACATTGGTACAAAGAAACAACAGATTGGGATGATGGGGTAAAGAAGTTCAAGCAACAGAACCATAAAATTTGTACACCGCTAAGATCTTTTACAAGCCATAAAAGTACATAAAGAAGCTGTCAAACAATGTATCGATTATGGAGGAATCATCCACCTCAAAATGAATTAAAAACAGAAGCATGTGGCCTGATATAAAGCAGGTCTGACCTTGTCAAATCAATATCCAGTCGAGAAACAATAAACATTGTGAAATAATCTCAGTGTGTGCAGGATAACTGGTTTGGAGCTTGTTTTATAGGGAAATAATGTGTCCATGTGTGTGTAGATATTTCATGATTATCTGGTAATGTAATCATGCTTGTTGCCCATCCCTTGTCCTCCTACAGCCCTCCATTAGCAGCCTCCCTCTTTATTTATTTACCCAGGTCTCATCCAATCGAGTGACAGATCAGTCTGTGGAAAGGGCAGCTTGCCAAGGCAGCCCTTTGTGACAGAGCAATGCATTACGACATTAAGACACCAGCTCCTGCACAAAAAAAAAATCAATCACGCACCCCTGGATACATTAAAAGCAGAGAAGGGCACCTCATACACCTTTCTGGCTGTACTGCTACATTTCTGTCTCAGTGGCTCCAGATTTGTGCACACCTGGCCAGGCTTGTTTGTGTCATAGTTTTGCATTAAGAAAGACGGATCTCACTTTCCAACAAAGCATTAACCTTCTTCATGACGCAGGGAAGTAAGCATTTTGAAATTAGTGGAGTCTAAAAAACATGACCCTTTCTTGATTTCCAGGAGAATAATGGTCAGTATTTCTCTCTTCCATCTATAATTTCAGAGAGCTGGCAATGTCTGTTGACTGGAAACTTTGCAAAATGATTAAAATTGAGCAACATGTTTCCTGCATGTTCATTGCCAAGGAGTCAGACTTATCTGTGTAATCTGTTGGCTGGTCAGCAGCTTCACTCCCAGTAAAGAACCTGCTTTGTGAGCCAGGGACACGCTTTTAGTTTTCTGATCCAGTTAATGAATTCAACAAGCCCTACAATAAAGTAACACATAGGTGAAACTAAAGAGATACAACACCAATCATTAAAATACAGCCAAGTAGAATGCAGAGTGTTAAAGCTATAGTTGGTAATCCTGTAGACCAGGGGTCGGCAACCTTTAACACTCAAAGAGCCATTTGGACCCGCTTCACACAGTAAAGAAAACACTGGGAGCCACAAAACCCTTTTGAAATTTTAAATGAAATAACGCTGCATATAACAGGGTTTTTTTTGCAACAGAATGGACCCGCAGCAGAACCAACGCACCTCTGCGCTTGTTGTTTTTTTCCGCACGAAGTACAAAACTTCTACTGTTGTTTTATGGAAATCATCAACTCTGCTAATGTCAGAGTTTTTATTTTGAAAAACGCTTGGTGCGAGTAAACCCACGTCATGGTCGGGTTATTTGATTTTCAGCCCATATAAACGGTACATCCAGAATACTTTCTTTTCTTTTAATCCAAACACATTTTATTTTTATTTTTTTTAATTTTTTAAATTTTTTCCCAGTGTCCTGTCTAGCAATGTGGCAATAAGAATTGATGTCTTAACGCCAAATAGAGCTCGACAGATTTTGCTTTCACAAGTGGAGCAAACAGCTTTTGCCGTAGTGCTCCACTTGATATGTGCATGTAAATAGCTTTATTGTGATTCCTGCAGGGAGAATTTCAAATTATATGGACACTACAATGGGAAAGTAGGAGAGTAAAGGAAGAACAAGAAGAAAGAGAAGAGGTGAAAGAAAGAAGAGATAAAAGGTAGAGAATGATAAAACGTCCTCTGTCTGCTCCAACACCTGGAAAGAGACGCAAAAAGAACAGCACAACCAACAGACATAAAGCAACAGATACAATTGAGTAACACCTTGATGCCATTGCTAAATCATATGTATTATTATTTAAGCTGACATGTGTAATGTGATACCTGAAAAAAGAAAGTGAAAGAAAATAAATAAATAAATAAATTACAGGCATTCTGTATATAAGTGAACACTTAATACCTGGAACCCTGCACCTGTGGGAGTTTATGAGAGTGCACTAGTTTAGGTGAAAGTTATCCAGAAGGAAATAGCTCGATAGTGGTTGTGGAGAACCAAAGACCCGCCTTCCCCGAGCACAGAGGCAGGGGTCAGGGGACCCATAACCCCGGACTCCCAAAGGGGCTCCCAAAGCAGGGCGCCCAAGAGGGGCCATCACAGGAAATCTGCAACCCCCCCCCCCGAGGAAAGAGGAGAAGAGACGACCCCGAGGAAATCCCCCAGCCACCGCAATGCCGACGTCCCCAGAAGCCGCGGGGACGAGCCCGTAGGCTCCGCCGGCAGCCAGCCGCGCTGAAGTGGTCCCGGCCATGGGCCCTGAGGGCCAGAGGTCCCAGGGGCGCCCCGTCCCCGCGGCGGGGGCCCCGGCTGACCCCCGGGGGGCCAGGCCCCGCGAAGCCGCCACCGGGAATGGGCCAGCACCCACCCGGGAACCCGCCCCAAACCCGAGGACCGTCAATGCGCCAGCGGGCCAAGGCGCCTGCCAGCGCAGCGGAGGAGGGCAGGGTGTGGGGGGATGGGCTCCGCACCTAGCCCACAGTGCCGAGCCAAGCGCTGTTCACGTTTCCTCACTTTGAAAATGAACAAACGTTAGATATAGAAACGACTTACCCTGCTGTTTAGCTCTCTTTACCCTCATCAATGACTCCATGTTATTTTAGGTCCTGTGTCACCGTGGTGTTCTTGTCATTTGTAGAATTTACTACAAATAAGCAGCATTTAAAAATGCCGCCTCAAAAAGAAAAAAAACTAATGCCGCCTCAACTACGCCTTGCTGTGTTTATGTCTCTCTGCAGCCAGTCAGCTAGCAGTTCTTCTTCTTCTTGAGTTTATTGGCGGTGAACAAACATCTTTTCAGTGTGCATTACTGCCACCAACTGGTGAGGAGTGTTCATCAGCCAACATTGACGACAACCTGCATGAGGTAAACGGCTCTGCGACATAGTTATTTTCAACATCAGAGGGATCAAAGAGCCGCATGCGGCTCCGGAGCCGCAGGTTGCCGACCCCTGCTGTAGACATTATATACTCACCCCACTCTGTGCCTCAAGTTCTGGGGGTATCACCTTATCTACTGGTTGTCCCACATGCCAATCATTCTGACACGTTCATGTAACACCAGTGTCCGGACTCTTTCCTTCGTAGTTTCCGCTTGCTGGCTGCGCATATGCACTTCTAGTGTTTTGACTGCATAGAAACAACTAAATCTATGGTAAAAACGTAATCTGCAAATAATTACATGAAACACTGGAGGCTTCTTAATATCATCTAAGGCATGTCCCTTCGAGTACCTATTTCTGCTTCTATCCTTAAAACTCCGCCCCTCAAAGTCCAAAGTCATGGGCATTTTTATTATAAATACAAATCCGTGGCTTTTAATGGAGAAATCAGGTTTGGGATACTCTACATGCAAGGCAGTTGGGACATTATTATTATAAAATTTGAAAAAGCGAAAGAAAACAGTTTGGAACAGGTTATAATCAATGCTCAGTCTGAACAGATAGCCACTACTAGTTTGTTATTTCGCACTGCATATAAAGAGGTTAAACCCACCAGGCCAGCACACAGATTTGAAAGTGAAATTGTCAGGAGTCAAACAGACTTTATATGGGCATAATACTACATTCTAATGTTGCCTGTGCAAACATACAAACACACATTTCAGTAGAAATGAAAAGAAAACTCTTTGGTCATATTGTGGCGTTTGCGCCAAAACTTAGTCTCTTGCTGGAAGAGTCCTAGTTTAAATAAAAAAGTCCACTTATTATATACATAGGAACACTGCTACCAGACATACCAAGTAACATATTTACTAAACTATTTGAACAAGATGATTTATCTGCGGAGGGTATTGTACGCAATTTATTATCTGCACTCGAGCGCTTGCATTTGACTAAGGAGTTTCTATCTAAAACACTTATTTGGCTTACATGTGATGGCGCATCTGTTATGTTAGAATGGAGAATTGGTGTTGCGAATAGACTTAAAGATATTTTCCCTCGTATTACTGTGTGGCCCTGCTCAGCCCATAGACTCAAGCTTGTGGTAAATGACGTGGTGAAAGAGATGGGGGCAGTCAATCCTTTTAAAATACTGATGGACATGCTATATTCTCTTTATAACACATCTAACAAGAACCGAATGGAACTGAGAGAGTGTGCATCCAGTTTGGATGTGCAACTGTGCAAAATTGGTCAGATATTAGACACAAGGAGGGTGACCTCCAGTTTTAGGGCAGTGTAAGCAGTTTGGAACAACTATCCAGTACTTCATAAACATTTTAGGCTGGAATCAGAAGATCACACCTATGATGATAACTTATGATAACTAAGCAAATGTACAAACATACAACCTATGCGCTACCCATAAGTTCCCATACTTTTGAGAAAAATCTGGGTATGATGTGTGATGCACTGCAGCAGGCATCTGAACTTTCACTGGAACTGCAAAAAAACGAAATACTACTATAATCTTGGCTCATAAAGCTATTTGTCGTACAGTCAGAGTGTTTGACACTTTTCTGAACTGAGCGACAGGGGGATTGAGAGCGTTTTTTTATGTAGGCATTACACTTACTGAGGGAAAAGCCAGTGACAAAGTGCTAAACATTAGGCAGTTTTGTGTGTGTGGCCAAAAACCTAGCGCAGTGCTTGTTGTCCCATGGTGGATGCCTGTCTGATAAAAGTGGCTATGATCAATTTATCGAGGAGCTACAGGTGCTTTATCCATAGTTCTGGCCTGAGGACACAGGTGTACTCTATAGACAAAGTGAAATCGCGGCGCTCTGTCTGCACTTCAAAATTGACTGCCCCCGCGCATTGATCTGTGCTCACAAAGAGTATGTGGAATCAAAAGGAAGAGACATTCCCGACGAACTGAATAAACTGTTTATAGCTGTGATCGCTATCCCCATATCGAGCACAGAATGTGAACGGGGCCTTTTCCAGATGAATCTGATCTGCACCATGAATGGAGCTTCTCTACATACTACCACAATCTCTGACCTGCTCTTTCTCAGTATTGTTGGCTCTCTGTTAACAAAGTTCAATCCGATCCCATACGTGTAGTCATGGGTGGCTAAAGGACACAGGTGTGCTACTGAGACACAGAGCAAAGTGCGGAGCAGGAAGGAAGATGAGGAGGTGCACCGTACCGCATTGTGGGATATACTAAACAGCTAGCCACGTAAGAAATTATCCTGCACACTCAAAGGAGTGTCCTTTGTCCTTTGAGGACCAAAATGTTCACATTTTGGACAAAGAAGACAGATGGTTTGAAAGGGGCGTGAAGGAACCCATTTACGTTAAGAGAGAAAAAACAACCTTAAACAGAGGAGGAGGCCTTAGGTTCCAACTCTCAAAAATTTACAATCCAGCCAATCATCACCTCAATTCTCACCCTCATATGGGGGATCAAAACATCGTTCCTTTAAGCCAGGCCAATAACAACCCTAATGACTCCTCGTTACAGAGGAGTGGACCAGTGTCGGTTCAATCTGCTGGCTTAATGACTTTAACGACCGCCCATTACTAAGGGGTGGACCTGTTTCTGTTGAATTTGCATGTTATCTAAGCCATTGCAAGGCCTTTGTTTGGCAGGAGTATAAAGCTTGGCACTCCACATTACTCCAGACTTTTTGAATTGAGAAAGCTTCCTGGAGAGGAAGCGAAACGTCTTCAACTACGGAAAATAAGTCCAGTTGTTTTGTTTTTTACCTTTTTTTGGAAATTCAACACATTCTCACTCTCTACTCATTATACATTGACACTTGGTCAGGTTCCCTCAGAGTCACAGGTTGACGCACAGGGTACCCCCTTCTTATCATTATTTGACATGCAGGGTGTCCTTGTAGAATATTTATATCCACCCAGCCTACATTAGACATTTAAGCAAAACAACTTTTTTTACATGCATTTTAAAGACATTTTCAGTGACGTATATCATTTTCATAACCTTCGTACAGGGAAGGTAGACAATATTTAATTTACTAGTTTAGCCAAATATTTTAATGCATTCTGTCTCAGAAAGATGGGAGGAAGTGACGTTTCCTACCTATCTGAGATCTAATCTAAGATTCTGGTCCACAACAAACAACTTTTAAGCAAAACATCTGCAGTTATATGCATTTTGATGACAACTATAGTGAAACGTAAGCATTATATGGTCATAGTCTTCATTCTGGGAAGGGAGGACACCTTTCCTTTATTAGTTTCACTGAGGATTTTTCAGTACGTTCTCAGAAAGACGTTAGACAGCTATATTGTTGCCATTGCCAATGACGCAGTCATATACATCACCGACGTGCAACTCATTCATAAAATATTATATTTAACGAAAACATCACAGTTCTATGCATGTCTCTAGCGAAAACTTTGCATAATATAGTTCTAATCTTCGTTCAGGAAGGTAGACAATCTTTCCTTTCTTAGTTCTGACGAAGGTTTCGGTGTCACGTGTTCTACCGCGTTTTGAAGACAAAAAAGACAGTGAAACAGCAAATGATTTAGGGTTTAGGGTTAGACTGCTATAGAAATATTATCTTTTTGCTAGAAATGTCATCAAAATGTAACGGATTACAGATCCTGTCATTAAATGTTGCATTTCCCTCTATAAATATGGCAGTAGAACATGTGACACTGAAACCTTCGGCAGAACTAATAAAGGAAAAATTGTCTACCTTCCTTGAATGAAGATTCTAACTATATTATGCATACTTTTTGCTAGACATGTCATCAAAATGCATAGAACTGTGATGTTTTGATTAAATGTTGTTGTTTTTATGAACGCGGAAGTCGGTACATGTCGGTGACATATATGGCTGCATCGTTGGCAATGGCAACGAGCATAACAACATAGCTGTCTCACGTCTTTCTGAGAACATGCTGAAAAATCTTCAATGAAACTAATAAAGGAAAGGTTGCCTCCCTTCCCTGAACGAAGACTATAAATATATCATGCACACGTTATGCTATAGTTGTCATCAAAATTCATATAACAATAGATGTTTTGCATAGAATTGTTTGTTGTGGACTGGAATCGAAGAGAAACTCGGTGATGTTGGTAGGAAATGTCACTCCCTCCATCTTTCTGAGACAGAATGCATTAAAATATTAAAGCTAAACTAATGAATGAAAGATTGTATACCTACCCTGAATGATGATTATGGAAATAATATGCATACTTATCGCTAGAAATGTCTTTAAAATGCATGTAAATGTAGTTGTCTTAAACGTTTAATGTAAGCTGGGTTGCTATAATATTCTACATGGGCACCCTGCATGTCAAATATTGACGAGAACGGGGTACCCGTGCATCAACTTGTGACTCTGAGGGACCCTGATCAAGTGTCAATATATGACAGTAGGGAGTGAGAATGTATTGGATAATTAGTTTCCTTACCTTGCTCGCCCTGCTTACATTCTGGCTCAGCTGTTCTACACATCTCCTGATGGGCACACCTGCTTCCAATAGTTGTGTCCAAATTCAGGGGCTGCTTTCTTCAAAGGCCACATGTGTAGGTCGATTATGTCACAGTAAGGTAACAAAGGCTGTCTAAATTGAAAGGCTTATCCAAATGTGGCCAGCAGGTTCATCCTTCTTTTTCCCAGATTTGAAGGATGAGTCTGGTGTATTCTTTGTGGCAGTGACGTGCAGTCAGGGGAGGCAAGTGAGGCCAGGCCTCACTTGTCATCATGGAAAGAAAGAAAATATATAATAACATAATATAAATTGTGATTCGCTCAGTCGTTTGTAATAAGTAATTTTTTATCTAATTTCCTCATTTTTGATCATATTCTCTTCAAAATCGCAGACTTTTCGCTATTTTCCATGTAAATCCTTGGTGGTGCTTGATAGCGAAGCCGGTGAGGCCGCAGCGATCCTGGCCTCCCCTGGGATTGCGCAATCCCATGTTAACTGCGCTGGTTTCCATTCTGTGAATGCATCTTCCTGTCTCTAGATCATAAATTTAATTGTTCAAACAGTTATGAATTGATTTTCCACAATTTAATGTATGTGGATTACGAATTGTGTCTAGGTCATCTAACTATGTGCAGGTAACATATTTTCGTGCTGCTGAGCGATCATAAACGGCAAAGAAGTGGTTGTAGGTGAGGCCGGCAGTTCCTTGGCCTCTAGGCAGGGGGCGCTAAAGGAGAACCGCTCGTGATCCCAAAACTGTAGAGTGACAGCAAGTTATGGACGTTTTATTAGCGAGTTATGCTAAACAAGTAAAGCACTAAAAAGACTCAAAAGATACAGCCTGAACAGGACTGATCAAGGAAGGCTTTCCTCCCTCGCAATAATCTCCATTGAGACTGAGAGACTTTTAAAACTGAAGAAAGATAAAGAGAACTTTTACCAGAAAATGACCGATATTTTTGTGCACAAAGAGCGCCGCATGGACTTAATTTCTAAGTAGAGGTAAGAAAGCGATAAATATTCATGTTTTGTATTTGTAATGAAATGTGCATAATGTGTGTTATAGTTTTTGAATGTGTTACAAATGCAGAAATCCATCAAAACTCATAAACTGTTACCAATCAAATGACAAATAATTTATTTTTATTTTTTTTCATCAAAGAATCAATATTTTTTCCATGTCTCTTGGTGAATTTATTTGGCTCAATCAGTCTCCTTCAGTACTTTGCAATGAGTCTCCTCTGTAGAGTGTATATATTTGTAAATCTGACTCTGATGACGTCAGTGCCTCACCAGCTATGAACCTTACCGCACGTCACTGCTTCGTCGCCAATCCTATCCCGTGAGGGTCAAAGTTAACTCTTGAAGCAGAAGGGACAATGGAAATAACTGATTAAAGTTTGATATATTACACTTTCTGTGACACAGAAAAATCTTTTAACGTCTTTAACATGTGAGAACGTGGTGTGTAAAACTCAAATATCTGCTAGGTTCATGAAGACATTGCTTAATTGCAAAAGTGCTCTGACGTTTTTGGATATTTCCATTCCTGCTGTCCTAACGGCCAGCTCGCCTCACCAGCTATATCAGCTGACCGAGTGGTTGAGACTCAATGCCTGACTTGTAGCACCTCATTTTCAAGTTGAGGTGCTGGCCGTCGCCATAGATATAATTCAGTCAGATGACATTGAATGGTTACTGTTTAGTCTAGTGTTTTTAATTTGTCACTGAGCAAATTGGTTTGGCTGAGATTAAAGTTAAACAAACAAATAATTAATTTAATTTTAATGTCTTAGAGAATTGAGCAATCCTTTATTATCCCACAGTGGGCTGGGGAGTGGGCGGATGTAACATAACGAAACTCGGAAATGTTCAAAGGGTAATATTTTGCAAGGCTCTGCATAATGCTTGGCAGAACCTATTACTCTCATTCTTTTATTTCAGGTTTATTTTATAGTAACCATCTGATCTTCCATTTTAAAAATCTTACTTTCAGCAGACATAAGTGTGTTGTAAGAGATAAAGTGAAAGACGACATAGAATCAGAGATCAAAACCAAGCATGAATAAAACACAAACAAAAACTTCAAAACTCAAAGAGAAAAAAGTCAAACAAACAATAAAGGCAGATCAAAAAGAAATGGGGAATTGAATCAAAGGCAGAGCCAAAGTAAAAAGGCCTGTGAGTGGATTGATTATCTATGTATGACTTACCTGCTCTATGAGCTTAGCATAAGTTTATGGGTGTATGTCTGAGCTAGCTGTTTAGTTTAAGCTCTCATTTGCCTCATTTGTATTCAAAAAATACTGAAACAATAAGATTGTACTTGTTAAAAAGTCTGCAATAATGTAATATCCTGGTCTTAAACAAAATTTGTTTGGAAAAATAAGATAATAATGCATTCCTTGAACGCTTTGTTGGATGAGAAATCCAAAAGAGAAAGAAAATAACACTGGAACATTATCTGCAAAAGGGGGCAGCATTAAAAAAAATGAATATTGCTTTTCTCTTCTTCCTCAACCCAAACACAAGATAACGTCAAAACAAATAAATAAATAAAGGCTGTAAATAAACGCTGCTTGTTGCCTCAGTCATTTCTCCATTACTTTGGCCAGTGGAGTGGGACCAACTTCTTATTTCTTGCTCTGAGAGGCAACTCACATATTCATTGATGGAAGAAGGCAATGAGGAGTTTGGCGAAACAGAAAGGAAAGACGGGGAAATAAGTGTCGGGATGTGGTTACATGGAATTTAGTTAATTCATTTTGCAATTGCTCATTTGAACATGTCCTGCCAACAATGAGTTTCACCTTTTCTTAACTTGCACGTGAGCTCTTCTATTAACCATGTAGATAGCTGACTTATTAAACTCAGATAGTAAAAAAGAGACATTAAGATGATTTCAAATTAAATTAAAACCTCTCTTTTATTACTTTTATGGTGTCCACATTTGCTGTATCCAGTCATAAAAAGCTATATAGAGTGGCTTAGATGCTTCTTTGGCAGTGCATTAAATAGTAGCTTTCTAATGTCCACAAAATGACTTCATAAACAGCCTTTTGATCAGGCTGTGCTCTGTAAACGCATTGGACTTGTTAGACCATTGGAATAAATGTAGATGAAAGCAAATGTGAGGAGAGGCTCTGTGTTTTTAAGTGCGTGCTTAGTATGCTTCAGTAGATTTACCCCACAACAGAGGAGCAGACTGAAATACTAAATGAATTGACAAGCAATGTTAGTCTCTACAACACAGTGATGAAAAGAGAAAATGCTTTTGTTTAGAACATGTCAACTGCTCTATCAGTCAGGAGGCTGCACTGGAAGCCTACATCTGTCACAAGTCATGCTGCCTTTTTATGACAGAAAATGCTAATGAAGGTAAGTCAGGTGTGTGGCACAGTTTGCTTTGACAGGTTAAAACTCTGTTTGATAAATTAGTAGCAGTCCTGGGCTGAGCGGCTATTCTATTATACGAGTCCACCACCTACTGCTCAGTTTAAGAGTCTGCTAAATATATCTGAGCTGAGGGTGCTCATCTATATTATTTTACAAATTATTATAACTCTGTTCAGTTTATTTATATTGAACCAATTCACAAAAAATGCAATCTCAAAGCACTTTAAAAGACAAATAGACCCAAGTTGTATATAAAAATAAATCTTGATAAATCCTATAATGTAGATTCACGTAGATACAATTCAATCAAGGTTATAATACAATGCAGTCAAGTTCACTTTATTATAGCAGTTTGTAAAATATGTTCTATCCAAGGAAGTCAAGCCGGGAATAACACTGCAATTAATCAGTGACCTTGCTCAGTTCTTCCTCCTAAGAAAAATGTGGCAACAGTGGAAAGGAACAACCACCCTTAAACAGGACAACACGTCCTGCAGAACCAGGCTCATCTGCCCCAAGCAGCTGAAAGTTTAGGACCCTGGAAAAAAAAGGTAAACACACTGGTCCAGGGGAACTTTCTTTGTTAAAGAAAAAGTAAACGGATGTTGGCTTTGAGTTCTGAGGAGGGGGGTCATCTTATTTATTGATTGTCCCAAATGCAAATCTTGCATCAACACGCTGTTGCACATGCTCACTTCCAGTCTCTATGTATCCAGTGAGCTTCAGTTTAAGCCGTTCAATGTAGCGCCGCTGCTCTTACTGTATACTTTGAAAATGGTGGAGAGTTGCAAGAAGCAATCTGTCTTAGAAGTTTATGAGAAGAAGAGGTAGGCCTCAGCAGAAAGGAATGAGATTAGTGTATTTGTGAGATCCCTTCATGCGATCTACCTGAGGAACGGAAGAGCAGGTAAGATGGTCTTGCATTTGCGCAGTTATCCAAAAAGGGACTTGGGTGTTTTTTTTTACCTATATTTCTAGAAAAATCATCCACTCTACCTTTAAGTGCAGCAGACAATTATTGGTTTGATGTAGGAAAGTAATACAGTTGAACAAATGAGCTCTGATCCAGTGATAAATGGTATAAAAACTGAATACAAATAATTAGTGGCAACAGTTGCTCTTTTAGTTGCATAGTCCAGCAAGCACAGAGATAGGATTATGGATAGACCAACATTGCAAAGTGCACCAATTATAGAGATAGTACTTGTAATTACAGTGGGAATTCTTGATCATGAGCAGGTGTCTCAAATAAATGTTTAATTATTGAAACCTTAAAAGCATGTGATTCATGTCCGTTTACTAAGCATGATTTAATCTTTTCTTAAAATGGGGTTGGTGATCAAAGGAGGAGCTGCACAATGGCAGTCGGTAGCACTACTGCAAGCAAGAAGGTCCTAGTTTCAAAACCCAGCCTGGATTCCTTGTGCATGGAGTTTGCATGTTCTCCCTGTGCATGCAGGGGTTCTCTCACTAGGGTGCTCGAGCTTTCTCACGCAGTCCAAAAACATGACTGTTAAGTTAACTGGTCTCTCTAAATTGTGGTTAGGTGTGAGTATGTGAACATGTTTTTTTTACTGTGCATGGTTGTATGTCCCGTGTCTCTGTGTCGCTCTTTGATGGACTAGCAACCTGTCCAGGCTGTACCCTGCCTCTCGCCCAGTGACCGTTGGAGATAGGCACCAGCCCCCCTTCCCCACACCCCACCACTACCACTGTTTATGGATAAGTGGGTATAGATAATGGATGGATAATCAAAGGCAAACCTTCACTAAAATAATTTAGTTGTGACTGAGTCTAACATGCAAGATGAAGCTAATATCATTATACCTCATACCTCAGAATACCTCAGAAAGTGGTTTCTAACAACCTGGCCACCATGTTTAGTTAGATATCAGGAATTTATTCTAAATAGAATCCCGATTTTTTTTTAAATAATTCCATGAAGTCACCACAGCTGATAGTTCAAGAAAAGTGGTGACTCCACTGTCGCTTCATGCTTGCTTGGTATGAGGGATTGCTGCAAAGCCATGGACAATGCAGACGACTTTTCCTGTGGCTCTACGCTTCTTCAGGAGGAGTGAATGTTGCTTGTCAAGACTTTGATGCAATCAACTGGGTTTCTTATATAGGACATTTTTTGACCAATCTGTATAATCTGACCCAATCTGTATAATCTGATTGAATTTGACTTTGGAAAGTGCCTTGAGATTACATGTTTCATGAATTGGCGCTATATAAATAAAATTGAATTGAATTGAATGACTCTTTAAAGGCATACTATGCAACATTTTTCAGTTAATTAATGTGTTTCATACCGTTTTGGATGATTAAATGAGTCATTTCAGGTCGAACAAAGGTTTTCTCGGTGGTCTGTAGGGGAAATACCGTACTTGCAACTGCAGGAGCCCTCGGCCCGCACCCACAGGCTCAGAAGTCTCGTGCATCGCGAGAGTCGGTCTTGCTTTACGGCGAGAACTGCTACACGCCCCCAGTGAAACGCATGCTTGGTGCTAGCGCAGTGGCGATATTTGTGCAGCTATCATGGCGGAACCGGCGATAAAACAGCGAAAGCCCATGTCGGAGCAGGCAAGAAAGAGGAAAAGGGCTCGGGACAGAAAGAGGAGTCGTACACGGGTGAACATCGGGCAAGCTTTTTCCGAATGGCGAGAGCTAAAAGAAAGAGAAGGCTGCAAGGCTGACGCGGACCTCGCGTTTCTGCTGATGCGATTGTAAGTAACATTGGAATGGTTACTCTCTCTCTCTCTCTTTGCATGTTCATACTTTCACTGTGTTAAGCCGGGCATACACTGTACGAGTTTTTCAGTCGTGGTACTTATATACATCTCAAACTGTGCGACGGAACCGCGGGGTTTAAAAGTTCACCGTTCATCTGTGTGCTGATCTGTGTTCTCAAACTGTACGGCGCGACGCTCGGACGCAGCTCGGGAGGCACCGGGCGTCGGGGGGAACGGAGGGGAGAGAGGAAAGACGAGACGCCCCGGCGGCCGCACGGCATACGGAAACAAACGGCCAGCGCATCGCGCGGACCGGAACGCTCGCCCTCCCCAACCCCCCCGCGAGCCGACGTCCGGGCCCAGCGGGTCCCGGGCCGGGCGGAGGTCGCTTCGGTGACACCCGCTTCCCTCACTCCACTGGCGGGGACGGAGAGGAGGGGAGGGGAGGGCGCCCCCTCGTAGCTCTGCTTGAACAGCAGGATGGTGATTCGTTGCGTTCGCCTGTCTGCTAAGATCAAAACAACCGCGCCTGGCTTGACGGAGAAACCAGGAGAACAGCTGAGCATCTTTACGACAGTGCACTTTTACTTTCGCCCTCTGGGGGGAGCCTCGCTGGAAAATCAACCCCGGTTGCATAGTATACCTTTAAAAGTCTGGCTACTGTACTAAAAAGAAATCTGAAATGATTATTGTTCTTCTCTATAAACAATAATTAATATGCTGTTTAAGCTTTTATACAAAGGTTTTCAACAACAGACTTTTCCGAGATTAACTCAGATTAGTCAGACAGCCTTGAATGAAGCCTCGTTTGAAGCATAACTTCCTTTTAATGGGGATGACAGTAGTGCTAAATGTGTTGAAGCTGTAAGACAATCAACAAGTCAATCAATTTGTAAGGGAGTAGTATTTAGTTTGGTGCCCTCTGCATTATTAATTTCCAGAAATTAACAATGGGACAGATCCTTTAAAAGTTGTTGGACTAGTGTTTCAGAAAGACCTAGTGTAACAAAAGATACAACCTATAAAAGGTAAAATCCCTCACCTTCACATCAGGGACTCATAAAAATCACATCTACCAGACAAAATCACATTCAGCAAGTGAATAGTACTTCGTGAGACAGACTTCCAACGATAAATATTGTAGCATTTCAACATTGCTAGATATTGAATTTCTAAAAGTGTGTGACTGGCATCTGACCAGCACATTTTGTCCTATGGCTTTGTTCAAATACAGGTCAGACTAGTATGTTACTGGCTGCATTTCAGTGCATGGATTCTTTAACTTATTTGACATTGTTTATGCTTCATGGATCAACATACTACATCTGTCTCTTCAGGATAAGGCCTGTAGCATAAGTTAACTGGAAGCTGATCTTTCAGGACGCAGAGTGACAGTATTATTTGGCATCAACCCTTGTACTATTTGCAAACTTTGGACCTAATTTATTGAGACTGGTAAGATCAAAGACACACTGCAAAGTGGGGGCATCTAAGGGAGACAACCCCCATTAGGCCAATTCCTCACCATTGCTTTACTGAGGAGCTGTATGTTTTCATCCAGAAATTTTAAAGATTTGCATAATATTAATTAGCTTTATTTATCAGCTTTTTAGACTCAAAGCAACCGAAAATGTTTCATACAGCAAAAAATAATATCTCTTTATTGTCAAACATATAGAGTAATACTTGAAAATAAAGTATGACAATGCAAAGACTAATGCAATTCTAAAAGCAGTATCAAATATATATATAATACAAATTAAAGGTTTTATATCATACTTTTTTAAGCCTTTCAAAGTCAACAATAAGCATATTAATGATAAAATATTGCCTTTGTTGCCCTTTGTTATGAAATATCAATTGTCTTCTGATGCTATTTTTCCAACCCGCATGAAAAAAGCTTGCCTTCACTGCAACACCATGTAGGGTTGCCCTAGACCTGCTGCAGCATATTATCAAAAAAGAGCAGTTTTCATCATTTAAAGAACAAGACTCTGACTGAGAGTGACTACGGAGGCAGGTGGTTAGGTTAAAAAGTTTATTGTAGATAAACTATTTGTACAAGAGGCTGTGTGGTCTGGTCTGGTTCTTCTGGGTTCTGCTGGGAAGATGAGGAGACTGGTCAATAGACGGAAGCCATTGTTGAGAATTGTGCTGGACTGATAAACTCACGGGAGAAATGGCTAGGGTCCGGTCTTGGAAGGGGTGTGTCCAGCGGTCCGAGTGCAGGTCCGGTAATCTCTCTCTGGTTGGTGGTTCGAGGGTGGACAGGCAGGTGAGCGCAGGAGGAGGGCCAAGCAGTGGATCTGCTCGAGGTCCCACTCGGTTTCTAGGTTGATTTCTTAGGTTGGGATCCAAGGTCTGCGGTTCAAGGCAAGGTGTCTGTGGTCTGAGTCCAGGGTTCTGCAAGGAAGGAGTAAAAGCCAGGTTAGACACAGGTTTAGGTCTCAGGAACAGGACAAGGTATCGGTCTGTACCAACGCTGAAGCGTTAACGAACTGACGCCCTCCTCCTGGTTCCAGCTCCTTAAGAAGGGTGGTAATCAGCTCAGATGTTGTGCACCTGCCCGTCCAGCCCTGCTGAGGAGAGAGAGAGAGAGAAACCCTGGCCTGCACCCAGAACCTGGAGTATGACAGCAGTTGCTGGCACTATGTAGATTAGGTGCTAAAACAGCCACTTCGTTTCAACTTTGAGCAGAAATGATTGCACTCTGCTTCACATCACTGCTTGTTGGGCGTGTTGTCTTTGAACAAGGGCGACACAGTCAAGGTAGATGCTCCCTGGAGAGGGAGGTATTGACCGCTCTACATAGACCGGTCATGGCCACTAAGTTTTCAAGACAGGGAGGGGCTGGTGCGCAGAGAGCAGCATTCACAAGGATTACTCAGACATACATGAATCAAGAAAAATACCACTTTTGGCATGATTTTGATGAAGGAATAGCATAGTGAAAAAGCTGATTTTGTATTATATAGGCCCTTTAAATTAAGTTACAAAATTATAATACAATTTAAAATTGGTTGAGGTTGACTTTTAATGCAATTTTTCCAGAGGTTTCCCCAAGTCTCTTTTTGAATAACGACGCATGCACAAGACCATCTTACCTTGTCCTTCCGCTCTTCAGGTGGATCACGGGAAAAAAATCTCCCAAATCCACTCTGGTCTTATTTCTTTCTAATGAGGCCTTCCTCTTCCTCCATGCCCTTTTGACCGAATGGTAGAGTTTTTATAGGCCTGCAGCTGTCACAGAGAACAATTTTCTAACCTCCTTTTTGTGAATATATAATGTATTAACTACTTTCAGGATGGAAAGACGATTTTACCCAGTATAACAAAAAGAGTTTCTGAACAGAATCACCAACTATAGCTTAAGTGTTACAGCACTATGAGCCTCTTTGACAATTCTTTGAGTAGTGATGGTTGTCCAGTTTATATGGAAAGCCATACTTTGGTAAGTTTAGAGTTAACCTAATCTAATCTTATTCTAAAGTTGTCTACAACTTAATTCTTGACCTGTTGGTGTTTTCATGTATCTTCCTAATTCTGTTTGTTCACTAATGTGCTGTAACAAACAGAGATTTTCAGAGAACAGCTGTAGTTATACTGAGATTAAATTTGACACAAGTAGACTAAAAGCAACTGGCTGGACTTGATTATATTCTTTCAAAGAAAAGCCAGGTAAAAAAAAATCAGTCACACTTTTCAGATTTTTACTTGTAAAATAATACTAAAAAACTGTGTATAGCTTTTTTTAATATTTAATTTCAGTTATATTAGCTTTACTAACAAATTGAGCAAAAGAAAGTGTAAACCACAGAAATAAAGTATAATAAACCAACAGGCCGTAAAAATTATTCGAAAAAAACCTTTGTATGCAACCAGAGTGAGCTACCAGCATAGTTATTTGTCAAGTCATAATGCATGACTATGCCTATTTAGAGCAGAAATATCTGAACATTTGAACTTATACTGCGTCATGCAAAATGTTGATAAAAACATTCACATGTTATGTACTGTCGATTTAGAGTTCACAGTTGGTTTAAAAGAATTCTCTTCAATTTTTGTCAATACAGGAAGAACACACAACGATTTTAAAGATATGTGATTTGTTTTTATTTTAGATTTATTTTATGGATATCAGTAATCTTTTAAAGAAACACACACACACACACACACACACACACACACACACACACACACACACACACACACACACACACACACACACACACACACACACACACACACACACTCACATGCACAACATTTCTGGAGGACAAAACAAGATATGGCTAAAAAAAGAGTTTTGGTTGAAACACCAAAGACATTATTTATTTGATTTTAATTAATTTAAACCCAGGTAAATAAATAAACTGACACCCTCCATGACTGAGGAACTGTTTTACCCTTGCAACACCAAGAAATGTGTTTCACAATGTCACAGACTGGGTATCAATAGGAAAAGAAAGATATAACTGGAAGCACTTGAGGAAATTTGAAATTACTTGGCATTCAGGTCCTCTTACTGTAGATTTCTGAGCCACAGATGACAATAATGACATTGGGTAAGAAACGGGATCAGCTAAGCATGACTTCAATATAAAACGTTGACAGATTCTGTGAAATTGACACAGCCAAGATGATTCTGCCCAGTGGTCAAACGAAAGACTGGGGAAATACCAAGGCAATGTCGAGCACTTAAGGGTGATTCAATAAATTCCCTGCCACATTGCAATTTCTTTGAGAAATTAATAGAAAAAAGAAAAAAATAGATCACATACAGAATGTTGTTCCTGTAAATATTCAACAAAGTTCCTTGGACTTGCAGAAAAGCTCAACTGGATTTCAAGTCTAGATAGATGCACATAGAATCAAATGTATCCTACATACATTAACACTTAGTAGCACACTTTGTCTTTTGGATGGATATGCTGGCTATGGTCTTTCATATATCTTTAAATAATATTGCATTCCTGAAATGCTTGAAGTAATTTTGAATCGCATCTCTAAAGACTATATCCCATACTTTAAGGGGATATTAGAGGTAATAACTCAGTTGGCCTAATTGTTATTCAAAATTTGGAACGATAAAACTTGTTGCACCACAGCTGTCCAGCAGTTGATGCAGTAGTCCAGGTCTGGGAGGAGATCCCACAGGAAACCATCCGCCACCTCATCAGAAGCATGCCCAGGCGTTGTAGGGAGGTCATACAGGCACGGGGAGGTCACCCACGCTACTGAGCCTAATTTTGACTTGTTTTAAGGACATTACAGCAAAGTTGGTTCAGCCTGTAATGTGTTTTTCCACTTTAATTTTGAGTGTGGCTCCAAATGTAGACCTCCATGGGTTAAATTTGATTTCCATTGATAATTTTTGTGTGATTTTGCTGTCAGCACATTCAACTATGGAAAGAACAAAGTATTTAATAAGAAAATTTCATTCATTCAGATTTAGGACGTGTTATTTTAGTGCTTCCTTTTTGAGCAATATTTAAACATCTAGATGCATACAGTATGACAGATATACAAGACTCATAACATAAACAGGCCACTGCATTGCACACATTACAGCAATTTACTTATACACCTTACTTACAAATAACTAATTAACAAAAAAATATGTACATTATAAGGTGAGTGAACTTACCTTTCAGCAGCTGCAGGGCTGCATGACTGGCAGGGTCCACTGGCTTGGTTGAACATCCAACTTCATGTACACCAAATCATCGTGTTTGTGTATAAGCACACATCTGTCTTTGTCACTTTGTAAGTACTGATAAGCTTCCGAGCTTTGCAGGCTGTTCATAGATTTCCCCATCTACGGACTGAACAAAGTACAGAAATATTTTGCTCGTAAAATTAGGATGTTTCCTCACCAGAAACATCCCATTGTTTTTGTTGTTCAGGGAACCAGCTGTTTCCCAGAAGATGTGCTGTTCCCTTACGACTGTTGCTTTGGCTTAGCCACAGTTGGACACAGAGGACAGCCCTGCTTCTGTCAGCCACCAAGGTAACTTTAAGACCTCCTTACAGTTACATAATCTTTAAAAATGGACTGCAGGCTTAGGCACACATCAGAGATGAACAAAAATCCTGCAGAGCTTAACTCAAAGATAAACTAAGTTAGGTGTATGATGCAGATACATTTTTACCACAACAACAGTCCGAAAAGGGTGATCAATCCAGGTTTCAACTTGGTCGTGTGTGGTTCATTTGATGGATAAAGGCTTCCTGGAATGTTGGCCTTGTGTACAATTAACATTAAAATACCCACCTACAAAAAAAGCCATCTGAACTTACTTACACATGCAGGGCTGATAACCAACTAGAAGGGGACCTCTTGCAAGTACGACACATGCTATAACTTAAACAAAGAGTAAAGAGAGAGAGAATGTACTGCTCCAATATCCTTTAGTCACAATGATGGTGACTTCTATATTGACAACACAAACCACGAACAAATGGAGGTCACAAACAAATGATCTGTTTTAAGATAATTTGTATTTCGAGAAAGATGCTTTTATATGGATGTATCATGATAATCCTGTCAGATAAATGAAGAGGGGAAAACAAAAAAACAGTATCTAAGTGAAAGATAGAAACCCAAATGCTGCTTCATGCTAAATAATATTATTAGTCAGTTTGTGGAAAACTAGTAACATGTTTCTAGGCAAAAATGTTCACATGTAGGAAATAAAGGTGATGGATTGAATTAAAACGAGTTTTGAGTTGGTATTTTCATGTCAAGGTGCTGACCTTCCATCATAAAAGTACCATTTTTGAGTTCATGGGAAAGATTAAGAACTAAAGCATCGGTAAAGTGTTTCTGACAAGCCACCCACCTCTACACTCTTAAAAAAGCGTATGGCTCTTTCCGACGACTTAAAGGTCACTGGATTTTCTCAGGATATTTGAATATGGTTATAACTATGCTCACAGATAGAGGAGGGGAATCAAGACAGGTTGTTGTACCTTTTTCTCAGATGAGCCCAATTTTTATATAGAGTAATGCCAGATATGTCAGGTATATTTCTTATGGATTTTACTTGCTCAGACGTGGAGACCTAACATCATAGAACACAACCTTTTTGTAGGTTGTTCCATATCTTAGGATGGTCAAAACCTCTGTTTTGACTTTATTCGTAATTCAAACTAGGACTAGGTAGATGTGCAGGGTCTACTGTTGCTTTTTGATGCCAGATGAATTTGTATAATATTGTGTTACGATATTTCATTAAAAGTAGTAGAGAACATACACTCTTCTTCAGTTCTATGGTTTAATTTAACAGGACATAATAAAACAATCATATTTTTTAAACAATAACATTCTTAAAATTTAGCTTCAGTTGTACAAAAATATACAGCAGATTTAATCATGTTATTAAAAATTTAAGTCAAAATGAAAATCTGTGTGTGAAAATGTACCCCATGATGCACCAGCTTGTACAACAGTCTTAAACTCAAATCCTTGAGGGTTGTTGTCCCGCAACTTTTAGACATATCCTTTGCCCTACATACCTAAATCAAATGGCTAAACTGCCCCGCTTGAATTCGGTCAAGCTCTTCAGAGCTCCACTAATGAACTGATATCTAAGTCAGGTTTGTTGAAGCAGAGACAGATCTAAAGGTTGCAGCCCTTGAGGACTGGAGTTTGAGCTCACTGTTGTAGAACCAACTTTAGCACCAACAAACAAAAAAGCTTTACAACTTCTTGCTTACATGACCCAGTTTGGGTCAAAGTTCAACAGCTGGACAGAAAGTCCTCATGTTTAACTTGATCACTTTGATATACATAGTTCATAGCTACCTCGAAAAACTATACATGCCAAGGTCTTTGTGGCAGTTTAACAAGGGCAATATCAGCCCCGTTCATCTCCATACCTGCTCATACCCATCAAAATACATTTATAGCTTGGTCTCATCTGTTTACAAGACATTGTTTCAGAAGTATCATGGCTCAGATGCATCCTTGAAACTGAAGTTGTGCTGATATGTTCTTTATTGAAAGATTTCTCTTAGCAACCTTTACAAAAATAACTATTCAATTCAATTCAATTCAATTTTATTTATATAGCGCCAAATCATGAAACATGTCATCTCAAGGCACTTTACAAAATCAAGTTCAATCATATTATACAGATTGGGTCAGATTATACAGATTGGTCAAAATGTCCTATATAAGGAAACCAGTTGATTGCATCAAAGTCCCGACAAGCAGCATTCACTCCTGGGGAACCGTAGAGCCACAGGGAGAGTCGTCTGCATTGTACATGGCTTTGCTGCAATCCCTCATACTGAGCAAGCATGAAGCGACAGTGGGAAGAAAAACCACCCATTAACGGGAAAAAAAAACCTCCGGCAGAACCGGGCTCAGTATGAACGGTCATCTGCCTCGACCGACTGGGGTTACAGAAGACAGAGCAGAGACACAACAAGAGAGACAAAAAGCACAGAAGCACACATTGATCTAGTAATCTGTTCTACATTAGATGGTAGTAACGGGTGAGCCGTCTTCTCTGGATGATGTCAAAGTTAACAGAACGCCAGACCAGGTGTACCTACTATGAAGAAAAAGAGAGAGAGCAAAAAGTTAAAAGCTGAAATGACGACAGTCATTTCAATGTAATACAATGCAAAACTGGAGAACCGTAGAATGAAGAACAGTAGAAATCAGTAGAGTGAGAAAATTAGACCCTGATGTCCTCCAGCAGCCTAGGCCTATCACAGCACAACTATAGAGATAGCTCAGGGTAACATGAGCCACTCTAACTATAAGCTTTGTCAAAAAGGAAAGTTTTAAGATTAGTCTTAAAAATAGATAGGGTGTCTGCCTCACGGACCAAAACTGGGAGTTGGTTCCACAGGAGAGGAGCCTGATAGCTAAAGGATCTGCCTCCCATTCTACTTTTAGAGACTCTAGGAACCACCAGCAGACCTGCAGTCTGAGAGCGAAGTGCTCTGTTAGGAACATACGGGGTAATCAGAGCTCTGATATATGATGGAGCTTGGTTATTAAGGGCTTTATACGTTAGAAGAAGAATTTTAAATTTTATTCTTGATTTAACAGGAAGCCAATGAAGGGAAGCTAAAATTGGAGAAATATGATCCCTCTTGTTGATTTTCATCAGGACTCTTGCCGCAGCATTTTGGATCAGCTGAAGACTTCGAACTGCATTTTGTGGACTTCCTGATAGTAAAGAATTACAATAGTCCAGCCTTGAAGTAACAAATGCATGGACTAGTTTTTCAGCATCACCCCTGGACAGAATGTTTCTAATTTTGGCGATATTCCGGAGGTGAAAAAAGGAAACTCTGGAAACCTGTTTAATATGGGATTTAAATGACATGTCTTGGTCGAAAACAACACCAAGGTTTTTAACTTTATTACCAGAGGCCAAGTTAATGCCATCCAGATTAAGTGATTGATTAAGAAGTTTATTTTTTGAGGACTCTGGCCCAAAGATTACAACTTCTGTCTTGTCAGAATTTAAATGCAGGAAATTTAAAGTCATCCAGCTTTTGATGTCATCAAGACATGACTGCAGTCGAAGTAACTGATTGGATTCATCAGGATTTATGGATAAATATAGCTGAGTGTCATCAGCATAACAGTGGAAATTAATCCCATGCTGTCTGATAATTTTGCCAACCGGAAGCATATATACATATAAACTATACTTGTTCAGTCTTTTTAGACGTACTGTCATGAACTTTTAACCTTTAACATGCTTTGCAGAGATTTAGCCATTGGGTATTTTTAAAACTCTTAACCTCTCAAGGGGCTATCCATATGGGGGAAATTACTGGAAAAACTGGTATGTCCTAAATATTTTCCATTTGAGAATATCCTTTCGATTTGTGGGTTGCTGGACTTCAAACAGTTATGGAAATGGTTTAATAAGTCTAAACATGAATAGCAGCAACAGTTGCTTCTCTTACACTGCCTCTCTCCTTTGCACGGTGTTAACACACACCTGCATGCTGCAGAAAAAGTATCATAACTACAGCATTTGTAACTTGGTCATACTCGCTGATAATCAGTTGCAAATACATTTGATTAGTGGAACTTATCACCCTTTTCAAACCCTTTCAAGCATGCATTCAGTTTTTTTTCGCACACAGCTTTCCCATATTGACTTTCTCAATTGTTTTAATTTTTTGAATGAAACTGTGAATCTATTGCTTGTTTTTGTATACTAGAGGTAAAATTTGAATAATTTTAGAATCTGATGAAGACAAGTTATGCAGTTTTGGTGGAGAGGTTTCAGGAAATTATTTCCCCCAAAAAATAACATTATTTTACACTAAACGTTTGTGTTAATATACGTTGAATTCTACTGTGCAACAGCAGTGGCTTATCCATCGCCATTCTTCACTATGTGAGACTTTTTAATGAAAGCATATTGAGTTGCACTGGATTGGTTTGCAAAGCAATATTTGATTGAGCAGCTCAGCTGAAACCGTGCCTTGTTGGCAATTATTCGCCTATTAATCTTTTACCTCCTCCCAGCAGCTCAAAAAAATAAACAAAAACATTTAATGAAACAAACTGTTTGCATAGGAAAATAATTGTAAATAAATGTTTCAGAGCAAGTGTATAGATTATACATTCTTCAGATTTCTAATAAACAGATGGAGCTGAATATCTAACAATTGCTTTGGGGTTCAATTGTTTTTGTTATTATTTTGGACCATGAGGAGAAAAGAAACTGAGTATGGATTTGATGTGGGTTTGTGCCTTAACGGTCTGAATAGAGAGTGAATATTAAATGGAAGTTCTTCTGACTATCATGCTGATATCTTTGAGGTGAACTGAGTGCAATGAAACATGAACCATTTGGTGATCAATGGGTGGAGGACGTAATGTGGAAATTAGTTCCTATTATTAAGGTCATGGAATAAACCCACCCAGACAAAGTCATGTGCACTGAAAGCTTTTCAGTTTCATGCTTTCAAATGGCTAAATTAAAGCCAAACACAGCAGAGGCGACTTCAGATTGTGCCTTTTATGTTAACACATGGTGAGCTATAGCTTTCATCATTACGATGTTGTCTAGCCTTTAAAATGTACATTATTATAAGTATGACACTCCGGGGCTTCAAGCACACCGTCTTTCATTCTGAATCCTTTTCATGGTTCCACATTAATCAAGATGTACAAACACTGGGATAGGTATTTTTCATTAGCTGTCATTATTCAATACAAATGGCTTTATGAATAGGGTCAAGTTGCCTGAGGTGGTCAATGATGGAGGGTCTTTTTGATGTCACCATGCCCCTGTAATGTGCTAAAAGGTAACAGATACTCATGAACACACGGCACTTTATCACAGTTATCACAAACGTGATAACAGTATCTTAGATAAACTGGAAATAGTAGGGTACAACAGAAAAACTAAGATAACTGTTTACCTAAACTGGCAGATCTGACAAAGAGACCAATAATTAGAGAAACAAGAGGCCATTTAATTGCAGAAATAACTACAACAAATTATTGAGTCAGAGGTGGGTGAATAAAACAGTTTTCAGAATTTAAATGTAGACAATATTGAAAAATCCTGCATCACTTTCCTTCCAGATCACAATGTTGCACTTCTTGGGATTGGTCTACAGGAAATCTCCTTAAAACATACTAATGCTTTTGCAAAACACTGTCAATGAGGGATAATCATAAATCTCAATAGGATATCAAGGACTGTCACATTTTGGTCTGAAAAAAGAAAGCTGTGTAGATTTAGGTTTTTGATTCACATCTTCCTACAGCTGAGGATGGTGCCTGGAAATTATCCAATGAAATAACAACAAAGCAAATATGTGCTGAGATTGAGATTTCAGTATTAACCAAAGGACATTGTCAGTTAGATGCCAGATACGTTAACAAAACATGGGAGAGTCTGGGCTGGGGCTGGGGCTGGGGTTGGTTTCCTGGGGTCCGGCTGGGACTGGTGCTGGCACTTCTGCTCTCCCAGGGAATAGGGTTTGGGGTTCTGGCATGGAGGGTTGGGATGGGCAATGTGCGGCCTCGGTGGGGAGGGCTTAGTGCTGTGTGGGGAGGCTTGACCGGCCGGTCAAGGCATCTCCAGGTTCATGGAGTGGGCTCTGGTTGGCTGGCTTGTTCGGATTGTGTTGGCACTATTTCTGGGTGGATTTGATCGGAGGGCGTTGGGGCGGGGGTATGGTCAGAGTGAGCCCCCCATCCTGATGATGGGAATTGCCTCCCGGGTCTGGGGACTGGATGTCCCTCTGGGGTATTGGTACCTGAGAGTATAGAATGTGTGTGGTGAGTGCAAGTGTGTGTACAGCATCTTTTCTCCTTAATGCATGTGGGGGCATTAAGGTTTGGAACATGTGAACGTGACTCCTTCCCTGTGTTTATTTGATTGTCTTTTTGTCAGGTTGGATTTTGGACTGCCTTCTCTCTCGGGACATCTCAGATCTCCACTAAGTGTAGAGCCCATCCCTCCGTCCAGCTTATCGGCTTGACCCTCTGGTGTGTTGGTGTTCTTTTGCCATGATGCTATCTATTTTGTAAAGTGTCCCAGTCTTCCTGCAGCAAAACAGCCGCATAACATGATGCTGCCACCACCGTATTTCACAATTGGGATGGTGTTCTTCCCCCTCCTTACTCCAAATGTAATGATGGTCATTATGGCCAAACAGTTCTATTTCAGTTTTGTCACACCACAGGACATATCTCCAAAACGTAATTTCCTTGTCCCTGTTAGCATTTGGAAACTGTAATGTGGCTTTTATGTTTTTATTTTGGAGTAATGGCTTCATCCTGGCAGAGTAGCCTTTCAGCCCATATCAGTACAGTACTGGTTTGACCCGTCTCCTTCCTGAATGGTATGCTGGCTGGACAGTGGTGTTTATACTGGTGTATAATTATTTGAACAGATGAGAGTGGAACCATCAGCCATTTAGAAATTGCTCCCAAGGATGAACCAGACTTGTGTAAATCCAAAATTATTTTCATGATATCTTAGCTGATTTCTTTTGACTTTCCCATTATGTTACACAAAGAGGAATACAGTTTTAGGTGTGCCTTTAAACATCCACAGATGTGTCTCAAATCAACTCAAATGTTAATAAATGTCAATAAATCTGAAGCTTCAAAAGACATGGCATCATCATCTGGGTGTTCCTACATTGTTTAAAGGCATAGTGATCTTAATGCTTGTAAACATCTGAATATGAAGAAAGTAATCAATTATTGTCAAAAATAATCCTCATTATTCTGGCATATAGCAAATAGAAATAATAATTTTGGTAATTCTAACATACGTAAAGGTCATTCAAATTTCAAGTCTAACAATGAGGGAAAACAAGCTTTTTATATAGTGTATGTAAACTTCTGGTTTTGACTGTATAAAAGATGGATTCGCTCATTTTTCTTCATTTCAAACTGTTGTCATGAAATGAAAGCTGCATACTGCAGACTGAATTTGAGCTGCTTTACCCTTTTCTCTGACGATTGCTTTCCGTAGGTGCTTAATAATATTGTCCATGGGCACTCAAAAGCCTGTTGTCACTTTGATGACACATGTCAGTAACAGTGATATCTCTTTGATGAGCTTCTGTACATGCCTGCCAACAACACAACATGGCTGCATCCTGTTTGACGGGATCAGATTAAAGATTGACTCTCAAAGGAAATCCTATAATTCTCAAAAATGATGAAAAGATAAATGTGGGACACAATCTTTGCTGATCCCAAGGGACTCTGTGCTATGACAACAGTGGGGTGGGGTAGTGCCTTTAGCATCACTCATGTTGTGGAGAAAATCACAAACCCTTTTGAGATTACCTGGAGGTGACTGCTTTGTCAAGACTCGGTTAAGTGTCACAAATGGGCAGGGGGTTAACATACTTGATATTTTCTCTAGGTCAGAGAGTGAAATCCCCCACCAGATGGCTTCAAAACCATGTTGAGCCACAATGTGGCATAATGTTTGAGAAAAAAATAAATAAACCTAACAAGCA
Source organism: Fundulus diaphanus (assembly GCA_037039145.1). Classification (NCBI taxonomy): domain Eukaryota; kingdom Metazoa; phylum Chordata; class Actinopteri; order Cyprinodontiformes; family Fundulidae; genus Fundulus; species Fundulus diaphanus. The sequence goes on along the minus strand of CM073143.1, from coordinate 18,581,986 downwards.
GTGTGCCTAAAGGGGACTTGGGTAAAAAATCCAAAAGGCTGTAAAACTAAATGGCAGAAGGTGGTACACAGTACTCCATGCGATCATAAAGCTTTATTTCAAGTGGCAGCATCCTTCCCACCTCTCATATGATTAATGAGTGCAGAGCAGATGCCATGGATACGGAGCAAAGGCAGTTAAAAAAAAGGTGTATGGGACATCTAACACCTCTATCTTCACCTCACACAATAACAGCTTTTGTTTCTACACCTTTGCATCAGCAATGTCTGGCTGTTTGGGGGAGTGGGAACATCTGTGTACACTTTCTGCATGAATATTTAGTAGTGTGTTTGAGTTTGCCATCTACATATATTATGCACGTTTGCAGTTCTCTGGCAGAGAATGTAAAAGACACAATATATAAAAGCTGTGTTAGGAAGGTAGACTCCATTGGAGAGGGTATATTTAGACCATAATGATCAAAAACATTACTTCTTTGCAGATTATATAACATTGTATGCTTTTATAAAATTACTTTTGAACACTTTGTTTTTATAGTATGTATTTGTATCCAGCAAAAACAAGTGTTATGCAATGAGTTAAAATATTTCAACTGCAGTGAGCTAAAATGACTTCCAGTCATGTAATTATCCATTTTGCCATTCTGGTGAACAGATGAGCAAAACAGTAATAAATTTATGTTGAGAAATTTCATGGGGGTTTGCTGCCTAAGTCTCTGAAAAAAATACATTTTACCCCATCCTTTCTTTTAAAATCAATTGATAATCAAATGTGTTTTTATACTATTGTTTGTACATACCTTCTGTGGAGTCTGAGCGCTTGGGGGGAAAGCGAGTCCTATACTATGGCAGAAGTCATCAAGTTAGGTAAAAAGTTCCATAATGGGTTTGATCTATTTTAATCCTCTGTAGTCAATACTGGGTTTGAAAGTCTTAGCCTCTTTTTCCCAAGGAGAATAATTGAGTTCCCACTGGGGAGGAATATTGGCAAATAATACCCACATTTAGGGATTAACTTATACATTTCTCCAGAGCTTGCTCTAAGTTGTATAGTCGGTGGTAAGGTAAGGGAGCACCAGGGAGAAGAGTAATGGTACGATCATAGTGCAGGTAAAGAAAGTCTTTGCTAAAGACTCTTTGCAATGAAAAAAAAATGCTTTGGATCTACATAATTCAATAGTGGACATTGGTTGCACACCAACCTTTTGCTTTCGCAGCAAGGTGATTTGGTCACTTCAACACAACTCAACTACTTCCCTCTAAAACTATTTGAACAATTAAAATGAGGGGCAGGGTTTTAACTAATAGGAAACCTCACTGGTATCAAACGTGCAACCTGTGGATTACTAAGGTTGCACGCACCTTGTGAGCTATCTGATCAGAGTATCTGAAAAGACATTGTTTGACTTTGAATCCAAATCTAGGCTCCTGTGTTATGTGAAATTTATTCCTCCTGAAATATTACTTTCCCTTGACTTTAGGTTTACATATTGTAATGTTAGGTAGTGGATAGCAGATGGGTGAGGACAATAACACTCACGTGAACCAACAGTGCATTCTGTGTTACCAGGGTAACAGGTTATTTCAGGAAAATTAGTTTCTTTCACCACATTAATTTTGATTAGTTCTTAAACATCTTCTTGAACATAAAGTCACATCTGTCTCTCATTACACAAGACAACATAATGATGCCGGTTTTCAATTTTAGGACAGCTGCTGTCGCGAGTAAATTTTAATCTATTCATTTAGTTTCAAGCAAGTTAAATTGAAGATGCTAGTGTGCACATTTTTCATATTATGTAGGATCTACACAATATTATTATGTTCTCTAAGTACATGAAACAATAATGTTGAATCAACATGATATGCTTAGATAGATCCAACAGATGCAAGTTTTTTTTTGGTCTTCAGTCACAGTATCTGCACAATATTATGTTCTCTTTAAGACATGAAACAATAGTGTTAAAGTAACTACAGATGCTTAAGTAGAACCAACAGATGTCAGATTTCTTTTTATCAGTGTGGAGTTTGCCACATTCAAAAGGAATAGTTGAATGCACTAGGACTCAATGCAGGACTAAGACCATTTTATGAGGGCTTATGTTTCTGTCATAAGGGGTCGCCAAGAACCACAAGGCAGTTCTTGGTACAAAAGTCTTTTTTTCTTGCTGTACACCATCCACCAGTACCCCCTTTTGTACTGGCTGTTGAGCAGACTGGGCAGGAAGAAATTTAAAAACCAGGAATCCACAATATAAACATTCTCAGGGGTCGTTAATGCTGTCCCTCCTGCCGTGTTGAGTGGGTTCGACCACAGGAAGCAGGGAGCTGAGCATGAACAAGGGAACTGGTTTTTACAAGAAAAAAACAGCAAGTTCAATGCCAGAACTTCAAGGATAACTAGATACAAATGAACATATAGGCGTCACTACCGCACATGACAGAAAAACAAAATGGCATCTGCATCTTCTTCTTCTTCTTCTACTAGAATTTATTGGCAGTTGGCAAACAACTAGATGGTGCATTACCGCCACCAATTAATTCTATAACCTAAATCGTAAGTGCTTTTCCTTAAAATATTTATTAGACAATACTGCTCTTTGGCATCTGCATCAGGGAGTCTGCTCCTCTTTATGCTCCTCCTGATCAGCCCTGATGAGCTGCAGCTGCGAGAACACACCTGCCCGTTACGTCCTGCGGTGACAGAAGGTGAGGAGAAGCACACATACACACACCAACTTCAACATAGGTCTGTGGATATGACCTGTGACCTTATTGAAGACATTCAGTGGTACTTAAAACAATTTGTAAAAGCTTCTTGGTCTTTATGCCAGCACTGTTTTTCTTTTTTTTTTTTTTTTCTAGCTTTATTGTGATTCCTGCAAGGAGAATTTCTAATTATATGGACATGACAATGGGAGAGTAAAGGAAGAACAAGAAGTGAAAGAGAAAGAAAAGAAAAAAAAAGAGTAGAGGTGAAAGAAAGAGGAGATAAAAGGGAGAGAATGATAAAACCTTCTCCGTCTGCTCCGTCACCTGGAAAGAGAGATGCAAAAAGAACAGCACAACCAACAGACATAAAGCAACAAATACAATCGAATAACACCTAGACGCCATTGCTAAATCATATATATTATTATGTAAGCTGACATGTGTAATGTGATACTTGAAAAAAGAAAGTGAAAGAACATAAATAAGCACTTCCCCGAGCACAGAGGCAGGAGTCAGGGGACCCATAACCCCGGACTCCCAAAGGGGCCCCTAAAGCAGGTCGCCCAGGAGGGGCCGACACAGGATATCTGCAACCCCCCCCCCCCCCCCCAACGAAGGAGCAGCCCCCCTCACCCCCTAAATAGGGGGTGAGGGGGGCTCGGCACAGCCCACCCCCCTCCGGAAGGAAGCTGTTGCCAGCGCACCCCCTACGGGCGACTGCCCAGAACCCTCAATGTCTAAGTGGGAGAGGAGGTGAAGGGAGCCGTCCGAGGTGAGGCTCACACAACATAAGCCTTCCCCCCACCCCCCCCCTACCATGGCCTACATGAGTGTGCGATGTGAAAATGTTTGAAGTGAAGGTGTCTAAGATGCATGATAAAATTGGGGAGAGGGGCAACACCAGGAAGTGGCAACCTCCAGTAATGCCCCCTCCCCCAGGACCTACATGTGTGGAGGCGTGATGGAACAGGCAGAGGGAGGAGTCCGGGGATGGGGAGCAAATGACTGGGAAGCTATCCCAGGGAGCCAGCTCCCCTACTGACTCCAATAGGCACCCCCGCTCCCCGAACGCCCCACCCAGAGAAGGGGGCCTCGCCAGCGGCACCACCGTAGCCCGGGTGACAGGGAGAGGCCGCAGGGCCCGCCAGCCAACCACCCACCAGGACCAACACCTCAACCCCCCCCAGCCCACCCACCAAGCCTACTGGCTTCCCCCCCCCCAAAAAAAAAACACTAAATAAATAAATAAATAAATAAATAAATAAATAATAATAATAATAATAATAATAACAATAATAATAATAAATAAATAAGAGGAGGGGACCCTGGCCAGACGGCCCGCACGAGCCACCCCAAACCCCACCCCCCAAGGGAAACCCGCACCGGAAGACAACACGGACCAGGACCGGGACAGGGGGCCGGACACAAGCCCACCAGAACGTCCCCCCCCCCCCCCCCCCGTAGATTTAATCCCTCCCCAACACTAACGTTCAAACAACTCACCATACATTCGACAGTAGACATCCAGGCTGGGTAGGTCCCTACTCCCCCTCCTTCCCCCTCCCCCCACTGGCAGAGTGCCTATCCAATGAAGGAGAAGAGCATCTGCCCAGAGATGTTAATGACCATGCCCCCCTACCAGCTCAACGGGCCCCGAGGCCCCCCAGCGCACCCGAGGCCCCGTGCAGGGGCGGACACCCGGGCGCGCGCCGGCCCACACCAAAAGCGGCACACCCCCCGGAACCGGAACCCCCGAGGCCCCGCCGGGGCCCCCGCCCGAGGGCGGCGCGCCCCAGGGACCCCAGACCCCCAGACCCACCCCGGCACCACCCAGCGGCAGCACAGCTACCAGGTCAGTAACCCACGTCCGTCAACACGCAGCTCCCAAAGAGCGCCGCAAGCGGCCGCTGTAGGCCACCCGTAGGCCTCCCAAGCTCCTCCCAGATGGGGGCAACAGACCCCGGAGCCGGATCCACCAGGCGCCCTACTCCAAGTGCCCCCAGGGCCCCAGGAACCCCTCCATCCAGCCACTGCGCCCTGCAGGAAGCAACCCACCGCCCCCTATTCCACTAAGTGATGGTGTTGATCAGAGGAGCCCAAAGAGACCAATCAGATGTGGAAGCAGATGCTGTCTCTAGATTAATATGATCCAACAAAAGATCTCTATACTGATTGATACTGAGATTTTGTTTACTTTTCCAATTCATGAGGATAGTTTTCTTTGCGATACATAAAGCAGTGAAAACCATGTAAACTATTTCTTTTTTCAGAGGACTTTCCTCAAAATTACCGAGCAAGCAAACTGATGGGGAAGGTGTAATTTTATAGCTCAAGCACTTTGATAAGTCCTTACATATCTGTGTCCAGAACCTCTGGACTGGTTACTGGCATAACCATAACGCATGAAAATAATTATCAGGATGATTTCCTATGCAGTGTGGGCAGATATTAGATTGTGCCAACCCCATCTTGAATAATCTTTGTCCTGTGTAGTGTACTCTGTGAAGGATTTTGTATTGTATTAGTTGTAAGTTGGTGTTTCTAGTCAATTTGAAAGTTCTTAGACATGTCTGAGCCCAGAAATTTTGTTCAAAGGTGCCTGATAAATCATTTTCCCACTTCATTATAGGAAGAGATATCGAATCATCTATTTGAGTCAGTGTCCTGTATGATTTAGACAGTAGTTTGGGGGGGGTTAAATCTAGGAACTCTAATATATTAGTTGGGATTTGTAAACCACCATTAATATGCTTATATTTATTTTTAATTATAGATTTAAGTTGTTCATATTCCAAGAATTTATTTTTACTAATGCCATATTGCATATTTAGTTTCGCAAAATGGATGAACTCGGTTCCGTCAAGTAGATGTTCCAGATATTTAATACCTTTATTCTTCCAGTATGTAAAGTTTATCATTTTATTATTTTGTAGGATATCAGGGTTATTCCAGATAGGTGTACGACTGCATGGGATAAGGGATGACTTTGTCATTTTAAGGAACTCCCACCATGCTGTCAGAGTAGAACTAATGTTGATATTTTTGAAGCATGTATGCCGTTTTATATTCTAGCTAATAAACGGCAGATCTGAAATCATGATATTACTGCACATTTCCTGTTCTATATCTAACCAAGGCTCATCTAAAAGACTACTTTTTAACCATTTAGAGATGTATTGTAGCCTATTTGCTAAGTAATAGTTATGGAAGTTAGGAAGATCTAATCCTCCCCTGTCTTTAGTCTTCTGTATCGTCTTTAAGCTAATACGTGGGGGTTTATCTTTCCAAAGAAATTTAGAAATGGCAGAGTCTAGAGATTTAAACCAGTCAGATGATGGTTTATTGGGGACCATTGAAAATAAATAATTAATTCTAGGTAGGACCATCATTTTTATTGAAGCTACCCTACCCATAAGTGTGATTGGAAGCGATTTCCATCTTTCAAGGTCATCTTCTATCCTGTTTAAAAGTGGGGCATGGTTAAGTTTAAGTAAATCCGTTAATTTATTCGACACAGTAATACCTAAATATTTAATATTTCCTGATTGCAATTGTAAATCTAGGGAGTTTTCGAGAGAGCAATTAATTGACAGTACCGTAGATTTAGACCAGTTTAACGAGTAATCTGATACTTTAGAGAAAGATTCTAGTATTCTAATTACTTGTAAAAGAGAATTATTTGAATGCTGGAGATAAAGTAATACATCATCACTGTTTTTCTCTTGTCTGTCTATCCTTTTCACTGTTACTTTTGTTCTTTGGACTAGGGTTGTCACAATTCCAAAATTTTTAACTTGAAAACATGTATGATGTTTTGTGAGAAGTGAGTGAGTTTGTAATGTAACATTCTGTAGTTCAGCTTTAAAAACTGACAGAAAAAAAAAGGACTCCCATCTATAACAACATTCTGCTGTTTGGGAACATTAGGTTTCTCATCCAGCTACAGTGAAGAAAGAAAGGTGGAAGGAATCCCCGCTTTACAACAGCGTTTTTCAACAGCGATAAGGTACTTTCAGTAACTTGCTACACTGAGCTAAATTACTCACCTGAAAGAACTTTAAGCTGAATGTAAACTTTGCAGATACCAGAAATAAAATCAGTTTATGTCCAAATCCAACTAATTTTAGCATCCAGTCAGCTGCACATTCTGCATTCAGGAACAGCTGGGTTGTCAAAATTTAAACATTACTCCAAAGTGATTTAAACATGTTTTATTCTTAAATATTATTCTTTAGAAATTTCTAAAGACCAAGATTAACTTTCACATTCTATTTTTCTGTACCATTTAACTATCCAGGCAGTGGCTACGCATGCTTATACTACTTTATTTATTGAAAAAGATCCAACCAAGTCGTAATCGCTCTTAACTTCAAGTCTAAGAACATAATCAAATTAAATTTAGAAATTGCTAAAGATTCTTTATTCACTACAGGCAAAAGTAAAAAAGAAAAACTTTTTTTTTAATTGACGCATACTGAATCCTACTTAATCATGACTTAAACCAGGATGCATACCAAACAGGAACTTCTGTGTACAGTTACACCCAGAGTGATCAATTAGAGTAAGCAGGGTTGGTTAGCACCAATTCTGATACGTTCTGCTGGAATTATTGATCTCAGTTTAGGTCTTAATATTAATCCTGTTGGCCACTAATTTATTTACAACAGAACTGGATGAGGGGGATTTGTTGGTGATTTGTTGGACTTTTCCCTGCAAAACATTGTACCTGGAGTTGAATAGAGCTGAGAATTAGAGTGCAGTTGGTGGGAAACACATCACAACAGTAGAGCTCATTGCAGTAGAGCTCAGTAATTCGCTGACATTTAAACCGGGGTTCCCAACTCCAGTCCTCAAGAGTTACTGTCCCTGAACCTTTTGATGCAGCCCCTATCTAACATGCCTGAATCAAATGAATACCTTATTATTAGATGTTTGAAGAATTAGTTTTCTAATTTCATTTTATTTCAGAACAACAGACAAGTTACAAAATGTATTGACATTCTGACTCCTGAGTTCTCATTTCATGATGGTAGTATCGCTGTCAACTGACAGGCTATTAAAGAATTTCTTTCTTGTCGGCAAGTTATTAATCAGCCTGAATTATGTCCATTTACACCTCTTCTTGTAATTTCTTGCCCGGGGCCACTCCTTGCCTTTATTTTATGTATTTTTTATCACCAGGCATAAATTAGCCCCTGCTTAAGTCAGTAGACAGACTTGTCTCTATATTAAGCTAAGATGACTGTCCTCCTCGCCACTTGTACAAATTTAGAATTGCCTCACTGAGGAAAAGCATCTGCAATGAAAAGAAGTCATACATTAATGACGGACTGCAGGAAAAAAAACATGGTGCTCCGTGTTAGAAGTTAAACTCCTTGGCATTGTGGTAAGTATGTATTCTGCTCATGCTCTTATAAAAAAAGGCTCTATGTGTTATAGAATATGTCAGTTATGGACATTTACACATGCTTCATCTGGATGGGGTGGTTTATAATCGTTTCATCAAATTAAAAAGTAAAGCAGTTCACAATATAACAAGTGTCAAAGTATGATGGATTACATCAATTCATTCTTTCAGGGCGGTCATTCCTCCCTCTGGCTGAGCGCATCCTTCCTGGACTGATCCTAGTTTCACGTATCAAACTACAGCTTGGCTGCCAGCTTAAAAAGGTCAGGTCTAAATTGAGAGCAGGGAAGACAACTTTCAAGGTTTAAGAATCAAATCTCAAAAGTCACAGAGGACGAGGGAGTTCATCGCTTTTAAAAGTATCTGACATGAGAGTTGATATTCCAAGTTGAGAGCTGTTTTGATGATACTTGGAGTTTCCCATTAATCTTTTTCTGACTTTTCCTCACGCTGAAAAACTAATGACCCCACCCATCTCTCTGCTGTACAGAAACTAAAATATCCCATTCTTCATATAAAATACTATTTACGCCCCCAGTTTTTCTCTGACATTAGACACTGTCTTTGCCTTTTTGCTTTATCAAGCATTGGTTTCTTATATGCTGTCAAATTACCACAGGCTGTGGTGTGGTGAACTCGTCCATATTCCATGTTGTTCACAAATTTGTAAATAATTTGGACATTACAGACATTAGAAAGAAGCCGGTCTTAAAATTGTATGGTTAATTAACTTTCTTTTTCTTTTTATTAAAAGCTCAATCACTTATGTATTAAACCTAAATGAAATAATTTGAGTATGATTCTCTTTAATGAAGTGTATGTGTTAGAATTTTGATGCATAGACAGGCTGAAGGGAGAGGCATGTCTGTATATGTTCAGTGAAGGTTGTTAGGGGAAGGGTAATATATGACTCGAACGGAAACTGAATGAGGAAGGGCCTGTTGACTGGAATTGGTCGCGCTCTATTGCAACATCAATGGGGACTCTGGCTGAAGGAGTTTTGCAACTCACACCAATGGTTTAGAACCACATAATAAGAAGACGGTTTGGGTGTAACAGTGCTCAGTGCTCTGTTTTCATCACAGCAGACAAGTCAAACCGATCAGAAGACAAAAGAAAAAAGATCAACTGGCCAAGGAAGGACTGCGGAACCCCTTGTGTCTAAGAACCAGTGAGGCTGAGCCAGATGCCCTTCTCCATGTCTCTTCTACAATTTTGGGCCAGCAATCCACAGTGCTGTGGCTTTGAACTGGTCGATGAGAACAACCTGATTTTCCCAGAGATGGCAGCCTTATTCACCTGATGTCAGAGCTGAAGCTGAAACAACTCTTCAAGCCTAAGAGATGAACCTCAGTTCATGCTGTCGGGCCAGAGACTCAAGCTGTGAGCTTTCGTGAGCAGGACATCATCTGGACATCGGATCATTGCCATTCAGAGAAGGAAAGTTGTTCATTCGATCCACTCCTTTGTCCATGAAACAGCATCGCCTCAGGAGTCCATCGGCGGTATGGGTCTGTCGGCTCCCCGAAATCCAAAAACCTCTCCTGAACATTTTGGTAATCAACCTTAGATGGAGTTAGGAAGTTAGTTAAATTTGAACTTTTGATTTCTGTATTTGCTTTATTATGCTGTTATTAATTCCCTGCTTAAGCACACTAATTAAAGAAGCACATAAAAATCATATTAGAAGTTGTGAACAATGAATTTATTGAGTCACTTTTTTATTGAGTTCTTTAACGGTTGTAAAACAGACATGGCGCCTGGTTCTAGAAATAATTAGGTCTTTAAAGATTGCCTATAGCGAAACTTAATAACTAAAGTGCAGTTTACCAGCTGCATGTTTTCTTGGAGATTGGAGAGAAAATGCGCTCTACACACCAAGAGGAATCCTACCTAATCTGGAGGGACAGTCTATTGTTGTATAACAAGACCCTTCGCATAGTAAGAGCAGCATATTTTTCATCATTAATTGACGAGAACACAAATAATCCTACATTTCTCTTCAGTACAGTTGCCAAATTTACACAGAGTCATAGCTCCGTTGATCCATCCATTCCCTTAGCTCTTAGCAGTAATGATTTTATGGGATTCTTCATAAATAAAATTGATTCCATTAAAAATAAAATAATTGGCATCCTCCCAAACATGATTACCTCGTCCTCAGTAAGTGAGGCAGCGTTGGAGGAATCTTTAGAACCTGCACAGTGTCTGAACTGTCTAGAAGCAGTAGAGCTTTCTGAGCTATCTAAAATTTTAGCTTCAGCTAAACCTTCTACCTGTATGTTAGACCCAATCCCAACCAAGTTGTTTAAGGAGGTATTCCCTTTGATCAGTGGTCCTATTTTAGACATGATTAATCTATCCTTAGTAAATGGATATGTACCACAGGCTTTTAAAGTAGCTGTTATGAAACCTTTACTTAAGAAACCATCTCTTGATCAAGATGAGTTAGTAAATTACAGACCTATATCTAATCTTCTTTTCTTATCTAAAATTCTTGAGAAAGTAGTTGCTAATCAACTTTGTGAAAATTTACAAAGTAATGACCTACTTGAGGAGTTTCAGTCAGGCATCAGAGCTCATCATAGCACTGAAACAGCTCTGGTGAAGGTCACCAATGATATTCTTATGGCCTCAGATAATGGACTTGTCTATACTTGTCCTGTTAGATCTCAGTGCTGCATTTGACACAGTTGATCACAATATTCTCCTACAAAGACTTGAGCATACTGTAGGGATTAAGGGGAAAGCATTAGGCTGGTTTAAATCTTATCTGTCGGACAGATTCCAGTTTGTTCATGTTAATAATAAATCTTCTTCAAACTCTAGGGTCACTTGTGGAGTACCACAGGGTTCAGTCCTTGGACCAATTCTCTTTACTATATATATGCTTCCGATTGGCAAAATTATCAGACAGCATGGGATTAATTTCCACTGTTATGCTGATGACACTCAGCTATATTTATCCATAAATCCTGATGAATCCAATCAATTACTTCGACTGCAGTCATGTCTTGATGACATCAAAAGCTGGATGACTTTAAATTTCCTGCTCTTAAATTCTGACAAGACAGAAGTTAAAATCTTTGGACCAGAGTCCTCAAAAAATAAACTTCTTAATCAATCACTGGATGGCATTAACTTGGTCTCTGGTAATAAAGTAAAAAATCTTGGTGTTATTTTCGACCAAGACATGTCATTTAAATCCCATATTAAACAGGTTTCCAGAGTTTCCTTTTTTCACCTCAGGAATATTGCCAAAATTAGAAACATTCTGTCCAGGGGTGATGCTGAAAAACTAGTCCATGCATTTGTTACTTCAAGGCTGGACTATTTTAATTCTTTACTATCAGGAAGTCCACAAAATACAGTTCAAAGTCTTCAGCTGATCCAAAATGCTGCAGCAAGAGTTCTGATGAAAATCAACAAGAGGGATCATATTTCTCCAATTTTAGCTTCCCTTCACTGGCTTCCTGTTAAATCAAGAAAAGAATTTAAAATTTTTCTAACGTATAAATCCCTTAATAATCAAGCTCCATCATATATAAGAGCTCTGATTACCCCGTATGTTCCTAACAGAGCACTTCGCTCTCAGACTGCAGGTCTGCTGGTGGTTCCTAGAGTCTCTAAAAGTAGAATGGGAGGCAGATCCTTTAGCTATCAGGCTCCTCTCCTGTGGAACCAACTCCCAGTTTTGGTCCGTGAAGCAGACACCCTGTCTACTTTTAAGACTAATCTTAAAACTTTCCTTTTTGACAAAGCTTATAGTTAGAGTGGCTCATGTTACCCTTAGCTACCTCTATAGTTATGCTGCTATAGGCTTAGGCTACTGGAGGACATCAGGGCCTAGGGTTCTACTGTTCTCCAGTCTACTATTCTCCAGATTTGCATTGTATTACATTGAAATGACTGTTGTCATTTCAGCTTTTAACTTTTTGTTCTCTGTCTTTTTTCTTCATAGTAGGTACAGCTGGTCTGACGTTCTGTTAACTGTGACATCATCCAGGGAAGACAGATCACCGGCTATTACCATCTAATGTAGAACAGATTACTGGATCAATGTGTGCTTCTGTGCTTTTTTGTCTGTCTTGTTGTGTCTCTGGTCTGTCTTCTGTAACCCCCAGTCGGTCGAGGCAGATGACCGTTGATACTGAGCCCGGTTCTGCTGGAGGTTTTTCCTTCCCGCTAATGGGTGGTTTTTCTTTCCACTGTCGCTTCATGCTTGCTCAGTATGAGGGATTGCTGCAAAGCCATGGACAATGCAGACGACTCTCCCTGTAGCTCTACGCTTCTCCAGGAGTGAATGCTGCTTGTCGGGACTTTGAAGCAATCAACTGGTTCCCTTATATAGGAAATTTTTGACCAATCTGTATAATATTATTGATTTGACTTTGTAAAGTGCCTCGAGATGACATGTTTCATGAATTGGCGCTATATAAATAAAATTGAATCCCGTGTGGCTGACGGTGACTTTACTGGTTTGTCAAGGTTCTCATTTTAACTGCAGTTAGTAGAGCATTTTATTTTGGAAAATATTTTATTTTGAAAACTTCCACCACAAAACGAACCACTAGATAGCACCAACCCCCGGTGCCAGGGGAGAAATGTAACTATTTTTTTAAAATCTGTTTTAATTACTATAAGTCTCCATAGTGAAACACATATCCACAGAAATGTCTGTATCTTGGCTGAATGCTCATATAAACCACTACAAACACAATTAAAATTATGAGCAGTTGAATCAGAAGAAAAAATAAATAAATAAAGATCCAGAAATGCCGTGACTCCATCTAGATCACAGCTGGTCACTTTATAACTAATAACCCCACATAGTGTCTCAGCTGAACCCAATGAGCTCATAAACAGTTAAAGTATTTATTTTTTTCCCCACTGATGCTCTTCAGCCAGGATTTACCTCTTCTAAGTCCCATCTATTTTGCAAGTGTTTTTGCTTCAGAGTGTAAGGGCCACGAGACAGGTGTGTGGTGTTCATCCAAGGCAACCGTGAAAGCAGCGCTGGTGGTTCTGCTTGAATCCAACCATGATAATTTTGCTGGCCCTATTTCCTGCATTTTATTTTGTTCATGTAAGACATAATGTTTATATGTGTGTGACAGACGTGTGTATCTGATATTTATCAAAATATGTAACAAATGATCCCTTATTGTTTCAAAACGGACGCAACATTAACCAAATAAAGGACGATGCCATATTTTACAGGACGGGTGACAACCTATAGCTAACTGCAAAAAACATGACATTGGGGGAAAACAACTGTCCAGTTGGGAAATGTTGACTTACTTTTCACTTCTTCTTTTTCTTCTTCTTCTTCTTCTTCTTTTTTATGGCGGTTGGCATCTACTGGAATGGAGTGTGGATCGGGACGCTAACTTTAAACACCCCCCTCAAAGCAAAACAAAAAACAACTTATATCTTTTCTATCAATTTTGTTTTCTTGAGATAATTAATTAAATAACTTATATCTTTAGAAGTAGACATTTTTCCTAAAATATCTTGTAAATTTAACTGTAATTTATTTTCTTGTAACCGACTAACTAATTTCCTTCTCTCAACACTTTTCACTTCTTTCCTGGGAATCTTCTGATGTACACTGCACAAAAAAATAAAGGGAACACTTGAACAACACAATGCAACTCCAAGTCAATCGCACTTCTGTGAAATCAAACTGTCCACTTAAGCAACAGTGATTGAGAATCAATTTCACCTGCTGTTGTGCAAATGGCATAGACAACAGGTGGAAACTATTGGCAATTAGCAAGACAACCCCAATAAACGAGTGGTTCTGCAGGTGGTGACCACAGACCACTTCTCAGTTCCTTTGCTTTCTGGCTGATGTTTTGGTCACTTTGGATTGTTGGCAGTGCTTTCACTCTAGTGGTAGCATGAGACGGAGTCTACAACCCACACAAGTGGCTCAGGTAGTGCAGCTCATCCAGGATGGCATATCAACGCGAGCTGTGGCAAGAAGGTTTGCTATGTCTGTCAGTGCGGTGTCCAGACCATGAAGTCCAGAGACAGTCCAGTACATCGGGAGATGTGGAGGAGGCCATAGGAGGACAACAACCCTGCAGCAGGAAATTGATATTATTTACATACATTTTTAAAATATTACTTAACATGTTTACATGGTCATAGTCTTGAACATAAACCAAATACTGTCATCTTACTGAGTCCTACATGCAGTGATTAGATGCCACCTGGTTAGCACTTATATTATTATTTATATTATTTTTGGCTTTAGATTACGTCCGGTGATCTGTTGGTGTGGCATAACCTGTGAAATCAACGTACCAGTAGTTGATTTTATAGCTCCGTACGTCACTTTAAGCTATTTTATCAAAACAGCATACCAATGTTTGTGTAGGAGTATGATGGTTTGATAGGTGCTTGTTTCTTATAAAATACAGTTTATGAAGGAGTATGCTGTTTAGACAGATTTTGACATGTTTAATCTCGGGGGGAATCACTTTCACTTTGGGGGAATGTGCTAAATGCCAAAGACTAAAACTGACACCAGAGTGAATTATTTAACACAAAACTTTTGTTTTATGACTCCACTTGCTAAAAAATATATATAAAAATCTTGATTGTACATTTCTTGTAATCATACAAGGTATGTTTTTGTTAGTGTCACTAACATCTGACTAATGTGCCTTCACGTTGAGATCTAATAACTCTGACCTCAACTCCAGTCAATGGATCACTGAGTAAAATACTTAAATGAAATCATACTCAACTAAGAGTAAAAGTTCAGCTTTTGTTAACTACTCAGAAAGTACAAAGTACATACAAACTGTAATTAATTACAGTAACTTGAGTAAATGTAACTAGTTACTTTCCACCCATGCCTATGAGTGTATGTGCATCTTTGTATTTTTTCGTTTCAGATACAGGAAAATACTCAGACACAATTAGTATCAAGGTGGGAAAGTTACTGCTTCTCACTTTTAAAAGAAATCTTTTGTCATTCCCGTATGTATTTTGAATAAAGAGAAAAAAAGGTTGTAAGGTGGTGGTGGGGGGAGGAGTTCACTTGTTTCTATTTTTCTTCCTTTTGTTTAATTGAATTTTCTACTATAGTCTTGCGTGGCCCGTGGGTATAAATTATAGCTCTCAATCGGTCAAGATAGCCTGAAGACAGCTCTGACTACAGATGTACAAGAAGGGCGGGCAGAGGGGCAAAAGGAGGCCTAGATTTATGTGCGCAAGAAAAGCATGACCCTGGGTCTTTGCTGCCTGTCAGAAGAGCATCTTTTCCATTAACTTGAGGATTCATAAGCACTATATTTCAGTCAGGGGGTCCTTGAACAAATCTAAAGCAGATACAAAAGTCTGAATAATTCCAATGAACTCTACAATGCTTATTTTTCCCATTAAACACAGCAATCAAAAAACTTGTATTCAGGATCATAATGAAATACAAATGGAGTTTAGAGCTAGTCTGAAAGCAGGTTTTTTTGTTTGTTTGTTTTTTTTGGACGTTTTGACCCGTGTTGTCCAGTTCTAACACGTTTTTAATACTGTGGCTATATAATCACATGTTAAACAAGAAGAAAGGGGAAATTATTAATTTTCATTCCTGCAAACAGGCTTAAATCGGAGGCAACTGGACTTTTACTCAGTTTGCCTCCAATTTAAGCCTGTTTGCTGTTGCGATGACCTGGATAACTGAGAATTTGCACAGGGATTTCCATTACTGGTTTTGGAGATTTATTAAAATGGTTCATTGAGAATGTTCCAATAGAAGATTATTATAGGTGTTCAACCTTTAGTGCAAAACTCAGCATGTAGGAGTGACATTCAATGGGACACATTATCTGAATTGGTAAAGCCTGTCAGACCATGAGCATTTTCAAGTGTACAACTGCAGTGCAGAGAATTCATTTCATATAAATGAAAACATGAACAGGAGAGAAAAGAACTAAATACACTTGGGCAAAAACATATTTGTGTTTTTTTTAATAACTAGTCACAATGCAGAAAGAAATTATGCCAGTTAGAGCAAGGACATGACCTGAGAAGCTCAGAAGACACAGGGTTGGAGTAAATATGTTTCAATTCTAAGCTTTCAACAAAGAGATGTTTACAAAAGCCTTGATGTTTGTAAGTTCTGAAGACTTCACCCTAATCATCACAGGGCAACTCTTTACAAATGCTTTTCAAAAGTGATTGATTTGAATTCTTTAGCTAACTGAGGGCATGGTTTGTTAGGACCCAAAAGAAAAGACATTTTGAAATTAAAAATAACCACTGCTGCCTACCATAAACACCCATTTTTTACTTCATACAAGTGTTTTCCCTGCATCCAATCTGGTTTCAGTGTTCCTCAATAAAATTTCCCCTGACAAACATGATGGAGAGCCTCTCTGCTTCAGAGCTGGATACTCAGAAAACGACTTGAAGGAAAAATATTGCCATCCCAGCTGCTGACTTGCCAATCCAAATTAAAAAAGTTAGAGTGGCCAGGTTTATGCTGCACCCTTCATTGCCACTATATTTCACTCTTACATGCCTGCTCTCCAATCACATTCTCACACATTCACCCAGGAATGCATTGCTCTCTCTCTGATCAGGTTACTTGTAAAGTTTAGTTTATTTGCTTACCATCTCTAAACTAATATATGTAATATTACATTGACAGATATTTCTTTATAAACTCCAACAGCCATTTTAAGTTTTTTGTTATCATCTGACACAAATTTCTGTTTGAACGAGCCATTCAATGAAGCACTTTGCATTTTTACTGTGTTGTTTATCTTGTTTTATCATACCACCTGAGGGCCTTGGTTGTCTAATGCTATTTGAAATGCCACAGGGAGTATTTAAGTACAAATGTGACCTCATATCTAATCTGTTTTTTTTCTCTTCATTTATAAATTATCAGCTGGAGTATTAATTTAAAATTAATTGTGGGTCATAAAAGTTTTCAATCCCTTGTTCTTTATGAGTTAAATTATGATTTCTGTTCATGATGGGGGGAGTAGGGTGGGGGTGACTGCATGATTTCAGGGTTTCAACGCTGTGCATCCATACCCATATAATTATATTAATTTAAAAAAATATGACTTCCATTTTTGATGATAAACTTAGCTATAACCATGGGAGTTCTAAAAAAGCTCTCATCTTCCATCCAAATTCCCTCCAGGTTGGGCTACTCAAACATTTCTGCCAAGATACCCAGAAAAACTCTCCCACGTGTTGTGCTATTATTACACACTGTTTAAGTTATTTCATGTTTAATAAATAACTCTGTCTGTTATGTATTGTCTGGTGAATATCAGCCAAAACAGCTGATATTAGGACAATAGTTGAAAGGAATGATTAAAGCACTGGCATTCTTTTAACAGCAAACTCTGCACATATATAGAATAAATGAGTGACAACTTCTCTTCAGGTTCAACAATTTATTAACACAAAATTAACATCCACAGAACACTATAGAATTCTGTTTGTCTGAATTAACACTATATTTCAATCAACAAATCCTCTCTACTAGGCTAGTGAAACTTAACTAAAACTACTAAGAAAAATTAAGATAAAAAGAAGGAGCTATGTACACACAAAAGAAACAAAAAGACAAAATAAAGAATGATTCAGTGAATCCTGGTTCACCGCAGATCTAAGTTAAACATTTTAAACAATGATTTGCTCAATAAAATGAGTAACCTTTAGGACACTTGATTTTATTAATGCGAGTGTTCCTCTGGGAAGCTAAGGGTTGCTGTAGTGATTGGTTGCTAAATGGGTTAATCCTGAAGTTATACATAACACCATTAAATCAAAAATAAGGTTCCATATTAATGTGGTAATAATGCTCATAGCACTATGGAACGATGGCGGAGCGAAACAAACCTTATGTTTAAAATGAACCGTAGTTGCGTGGTAGCACGAATGTTATCCTGGGAAGCGAATAGCATTATAGTAGTGGACATTCTGCGTTAATTTAAAAATACCTTAAGCTCATTTAGTCGTAATGAACGGACCGGAGAACACAAACATTATACCAGCAATGTATAAAACCCTTATGGAAGTAAACACACTTGAACCACAACAGCAATGCTTGGTTTCAAAATGTTAACGGGAGCTATGCCTGTTAGCTCAGTCAAGCTTTAAAAAAACTGTAAAAACACATTAAGTAAACCATTCTAAACTTTCCCTGTTTATTTCTCTGCTAAACCTCTCCTGTTGTCTCTGGTTGTGGTGACGGGCATCCAGTTGCCAGTGAATTACTCCAAGGTAAAGTTGGTTATCTCAGCAGCGAGTAGCTGTTGTTTGGGAAACCAGGTCTGGGCAAGTTGTACACAGATCTGTGTAGGGTGTGCGTTCGGGCTGTGGAAGCGGGAACCTCTGCTCGGCTTCCCTGGCGTAGCTGATTCTTGTGGGGGCCTGTGCAGGTTGCAGCAGGCGACTTCAGATCAGCTTTCCTCTAAGCTTGGCCTGGCCCCAGGAGAGGAGAACGCTCCGTGCCATCTCGACTCAGCTTTCCTGCAACAGCTGAGAAAGGTTACAAGAAGACCGTCTCCAGGGCAGGTGGCTATTAAGTTCCGATGTGGGTTTCTCAGAAAACAGACTACTTAGTTTGGTCGACCCTGCAGATGCTTATGAGTCTCTGAGCTCCACACGGCCCACATCGGTGGCTGGTCTCCCCAGCGTGGACTCCTCTCTCCTCGAGGGTCCACTGGCAAAGACGAAGATAAGCCTGGTGTAGCTTGGCTTCATAGCAAAAGCACCCTGCTGAGGGGGGGCAGTTCCTTGGTGCCTGTAACAGTCTCAAATTTCTTTGCTTACAACTCAGTTTGATTTTTCCTCATGGCTTGATTGCACAACACATGCTTGATCAGAAATTATGGTATTATTTTCCAGTTCCCATTTACCTTTCACATCAAGTGTATCCACTCAAGTATCCATACGGATCCTACCATATAAACAAGATATCATGTTTTTAGTATTCATTTTATTCTTGGCTATCTCAAACCAAAATGGTTCACAATTGGATGAAATTTATTTAACTTATTTCCACTCTTTGTGCGTTGTCAGACAATGTCAAATTTGCAAATATCAAAAGAAATTTTTAGAATTAATGACAGAAGTTGTGAGAAAGCCCTGAGAGTTGTTACTTCAAATAGTTGATGTATCATAATGAGGCCCTTCCCTGCCCATCTGATAAAACCATGGTCCATTTTTGCTAGGAGGAAGGACCGAATAGTTCTTGTTGTTGTCCTTGAAAGACATACAGGTAAATTTCACGCTCATTTTGTCTTTTCCCAAACCACTAATGTATAAACAAGCGGGATCATATTTCTCCAATTTTAGCTTCCCTTCATTGGCTTCCTGTTAAATCAAGAATAGAATTTAAAATTCTTCTTCTAACGTATAAAGCCCTTAATAATCAAGCTCCATGATATATCAGAGCTCTGATTACCCCGTATGTTCCTAACAGAGCACTTCGCTCTTAGACTGCAGGTCTGCTGGTGGTTCCTAGAGTCTCTAAAAGTAGAATGGGAGGCAGATCCTTTAGCTATCAGGCTCCTCTCCTGTGGAACCAACTCCCAGTTTTGGTCCGTGAAGCAGACACCCTGTCTACTTTTAAGACTAATCTTAAAACTTTCCTTTTTGACAAAGCTTATAGTTAGAGTGGCTCATTTTACCCTGAGCTACCTTTATAGTTTTGCTGCTATAGGCTTAGGCTACTGGAGGACATCAGGATCTAATTTTCTCACTCTTTAGAGTTCTACTGTTCTTCAATTATGCATTACGTGTTGTCATTTCTGCTTTAACTTTCTGTTCTCTCTCTTTTATCTTCATAGTAGGTACACCTGGTCTGGCGTTCTGTTAAATGTGACATCATCCAAAGAAGACGGCTCACCCACTATTACCATCTAATGTAGAACAGATTACTGGATCAATGTGTGCTTCTGTGCTTTTTGTCTCTCTTGTTGTGTCTCTGCTCTGTCTTCTGTAACCCCCAGTCGGTCGAGGCAGATGACCGTTCATACTGAGCCCGGTTCTGCCGGAGGTTTTCCTTCCCGTTAATGGGGAGTTTTTCTTCCCACTGTCGCTTCATGCTTGCTCAGTATGAGGGATTGCAGCAAAGCCATGTACAATGCAGACGACTCTCCCCGTGGCTCTACGCTTCTCCAGGAGTGAATGCTGCTTGTCGGGACTTTGATGCAATCAACTGGTTTCCTTATATGGGAACATTTTTGACCAATCTGTATAATCTGACCCAATCTGTATATGATTGAATTTGACTTTGTAAAGTGCCTTGAGATGACATGTTTCATGAATTGGCGCTATATATAAATAAATAAATTTAATTGAATTAAAAAAGCTTTTAAACCGTTCACCATCTTGAAGGGTACCCCATAAAATCTCATGTGACTCTTACTTGCCTTGTATCCCACGAGACGGTTGAATGAATTTATTGCCTGTTAGTGAGCCTGGAAACTCCGTCCTCTTTGCACTCCAGCCCACACAGTTTAACCATATTATTTAAAACGTGGGTAACTCTTTACTGCTTTAAGAAAAATACATGATTAACACAAACATTTATTATTAACATATTTATATGTCCATAACACCTCCCAACTAAGGATATAGGAATCATCTCCCATCTATACAAATCAATTTAAATCTGAGATATAAGTTTATTGTAATTTGCTTTATATAACTGATTTGAGGTATGGGTTAAAATTACTCCCAGTTGCCTAGAGCCTGTCATACTCTCAGGTCTAGGTGCAGGCCTGGGTCCTCTCTCTCTCTCCTTCTCGGCAGGGCGTGGACAGGCAGGTGCTTCACATCACCGCTAATTGGAGCCCTTCTTAAGGAGCAGAAACCAGGAGGAGGGCGTCAATTCTTTAGCGCTTCCAGCGTGGTACTAGACCAACTCATACTCCCGTCTGAGTAAACCTCCTAGTCTGGACCTAACTCTGTGTTTCTGTTTCCTTCCTAGAATTCTGGATCCAAGCACGAGAACCTCCAAGCGGGACTTCTGAGAATCAGAGAAGTACTCTGGTCGTAGATCTGTTTTAGTCCTCCTGCCTGAGCTCACCTGCCTGTCCACCCTCCATCTAAAACCATCTAACTGGAGAGAATCCGCCGAACTTGAACCTACCGCCTGGACCCCCGGACACCACCCTCTCAAGACAAAACCAAGCCTCGTCCTCAGTGAGTCAAACGCCCTTCCACAAGTCTCATCGGCACCATCCCTTTGTTCACCAGTGTCCTCGTCTCTCTCCAGCAGAACCCGGACACTTCAACCAGCGAGCACCTCTGATTACACAGCACCTTCTGACAATAAACTTTCTTACCGAACAGTCTGTCTCCATGGTTGACCTGATTCAGAGTCATACTTCTCTAATCATGACAGAGCACTCCTTTGACCACTTAAATTTCACCTGCCTGCCTAAGCATGTAGGCCTGTTATCATGATCGCTTTATTAACCTTATACCCTGAATCCTCCCCACAGTCACTCGGGCATTCCATGAGTGCCGGTATAGATGACTGTGGATTTCTTATAAACAAATGAACATCAACTACGAATAGCAAAATTTTATGCACCTCGTCTCCATCATCAATTATTCCTTTAATCTGTTAAATTCTTCTAATAGAACTGGGAAAACCAGATTTCCTTGCCTGACACCTTTTTTAAGCTCAAATTGGTTTCTTATTCATTGTAATAACTTGGCCTGGATCCCCTTCTCCTTCAGTTGCTTGATTACTCCATGGACCATGGCTCTCTTTCTTTTGCACTTCTGGAGAATAATCTTGAACTATTGAATAAATCACCTTACCCCGAAACGTTACTTGTCTTTGGGCATAGGCTTGCCGCAACACCACTTCCTTCACTGTGTAATCTAAGAACCTCATGATAATGGAACATTTAGGCCCAGCGATTTATGTGCTCTGTCAAACTGTACATTTACTCCTGGTGGGAGTTGTAGTGTGGACTCAAGTAATCCTTTCACAAAACCCACTATATCGTTTTTCCTCACTGTCTTCAGGTACTTCATAAATTCTTAAATTGTTGCGGCACCTTCGGTTCTGCATATAATCACACAGATCAGTCAGAGCCTCCAATTTCTCCTTCCTCTGATTTAAATCTGTGATCGATACTACCAGTTTAGATAGCGAGGCCTTTGTGTCTGCAAAGGACCCCTTGTTTTCTTTCCTCAGCTCTTTTAACTCCCGAAGAATCTCCTCAATGTTCATTCCTTCCACCGGAAGTCCCTCCACTCTATGCTTTTTGAAATGTAGCTCCAAAGAGTGTTGTCTGTTCTTATAAACTGAGACCCTTGTTTAGTTAAATTAAGCTTAGTCATACAACATATGGAAACGTGACAGGTGGCTATTATTGCTAAGCTTGTTGCATTGATGAATAAAAAGTCACACAATTAATTTAGATTTTTAAAATCAGAATAGCATGTGCTTGTTTATTCAATTATTTAAAAAAATACATATTTTTATTCAATGTCCAAGCATCCTACACTGTAGACTTTAGCTAACTTTTATGCTCGATTAATATGGAACAAACTCCCAGAAAAGAGACCCTATTTTTAACAGAAATCAAGGTGAAAACCCATTTGTTTAGAGTTGTCTTTGGCACTTCTTATCAAACTAATTTAATTTCAGTCCTTAGTTTAAATTTTCTTTACGTTCCCTTTTCATCCCAACACAATTTACTTTTTCATGTTTACCTTTCTTATGTTTTTACTATTCAATTCAATTAAAAAATACTTTTTTAAATGTTGTTGCAAATATATTATGCAATCACACAAGGCCCTTTGAATTGTCATGTTTCTGAAATATGCTGTACAAATAAACTTTCCCTGCTTTTAAAAGTAACTGCCTTAAGGTTTAAATTTGTAAACAATTCCACGGCAAAAAAAAATAAAAAAATAATTAATAAAAAAGCTGGCCTTGGGAAAAGTGTTGGATTTCTTTCGGCATAGAAAGTAATTTTTGTAATGAATTTTTGGTATTTTTTTCTTTTACATAGATCAGCACTGAAATATTTCATTTTATTGTGTTGTCCAATTTTGTGTATGTTGTACTAGACATTCAGTACGATCAAATATAAGTTTTACAACAAAGGCTTTAAGGTTGAGCATTTGGTGGTTGCCTGATATTGGGTACAACAGCTTGATGATGTTGACAATTTTTTAAGCAGCTACCAAAAACGTACAACAAACTTTTTAGGAAGCACTTCCTTCACTCGCATCACTTCTCATTTTGACTTGAATTGAATTTGCCTTTGGACATATGTTAAATTCTTTTTTTGTACAGTTGTACCTTCACAATATGTTTTTGTGTGTGCAGATGGTTGCCTCTAGTGATGGCCTAAGAGCAGTGATATCTCATTGAGAAAATGTTCAGAAACGTTTATGCTGTTCTTGGATTTAAAAAAAAAATTACAAAAATATAACTGAGCAGTAGGGGAAGAACTAAAACAAAGAGTGATAAATTAAGCAGTTAGCAGTCTAGAAGAAAACTTGGAGCCAAAAGCTGCCAGAAGGTTTTGCGAGTAGAACACTTCATATTGACCTTGTTACCATACAACATCCCCTAAACTTGACAATCTTCTTCTTATTATTTCATTTATTGGGATTATTGGCAGTGATTTAAAACAGAAGACCACTAGAGAACACCAGTCACCTGTTTGAAGAGTCTGATAGTACTGCTACCCAGACTCTGCTGCAGAAAAAAATGGGTGGAGGGAGGGGCAGCAGAAACAAATGGGTGGATGGAGGGGGTGTTGTCTTTTCACGGGGGCACACTCTTTAGAAAAAACATTTTATATGCTTCAGGCTGAACAGTGGCTCTGTGACCACTCCTACTGTGCTGAGAAAAAAAGTATCTCCATAAAATCCCAAAATAAAAAAATAAAAAATAGTGTAGAGTTTTGCCAGATAGGGTGGGTTTCCACTCAATTGGGCTTTCTTAGAACACATTGAGCTGGAAAAATAGCTTATGGGTGGGTTGTAAAAATTTGGAAAACTTTTCACATTTGGTGAGTTTTTAGAAATAATTAATAACAAAATATATCAAAATAGTTGTCATAGTGTGGCATAAAACTAAAAACTACCGCATTTTAAGAAAATGCCATCTCATTGCATTCATTTTTTTCTGCTAAACCTGATTTCATCAATTATTAATAGTCCCTAGTTAATCAAGTGTCACTATGAAATTCTATCTATCCATTTTCCAACACGCTTATCCCTATCAGGATGTTGGCAACTGTGTTGTTGGCGAAATAATCGGGTCCTATTTTTCTGGCATTACAGGTAAGCACAAGAAGAAAACATATCTCACCTGTTCTCTCTTCTCTCCGCTGTCATTTAGCAAAACAATACATTTTAAAATCCATCTCTTGGCTTTTAAATGGTGTTGCTCCTCCTCTCCGACTAGCTTGAGCCTTTTGTTTCTTCAAGGGCCCTTGGCTCAGCTGATATGTTTTTAATCTTTCTTAGAAACACACTTATTTTCAGTGGTTTTTCACACACTGAGTAGGTTTGTTTTCATCTCACTTTTATTTTACTACTGTCTTTAGAATATCATTTATTCTGCTTTTGTTTATTTTATTATTTGTCTTGGTTTGATCAGTTTTAGTACTGTACTGCAATTTCATTAAACAAATAGTTTTTTTAAATGTGCTTTATAAATAAAATGGAGCTGGATTTTTGAAATTTTGCTCATGCACTTCTCCATTTTTGGGAAGGACATGAAAAATCTTGAAAATATCACTATTGGGAGACAACATTAACTTAAGATAAAACATTTTGCATGGGCAGAAAAATATATTTAGTGTAGTAAAATTAATCAACCAAGAAGAGAGGAATATAAACACTGAGGGAAAAGGCAAACGCATAAGTGGATTGGGAGATTTGCGTCAATTGAAGTTTGTGTGGCAGGCCACTGACTGAAAGCAGAATGAAGGCATTAAATTGTTTATAAGGGGTAATGCAGGGGGTGGTTGAACAGTCCCATAAAATTTTTATTTCCCTAAACACTCCTTAACTTAACAGAGAGACCACCTGAAGTCATAAAAAAGTTAGAAAAGAGGTTTTTGAGGAAGTTCGTTTTCACAACCTCTTTATTAACAGAATTCAACTAAACCAGATCTTTACTGTGAATGGATTTGTTTGCATAGGGTACTTGAATTTCTTTTCATGTTACATCCACAAACTACAACGTTTTTAAATGAAATGTGATAGACCAAGACAGCTGGAGATAGGCACCAGCACCCCTCGCGATCTCAACAGGCATAAGTGTGTCGGAAAATGGATGGATGGATGGATGGATGGATGTGATAGACCAACACATATTATTCATAATCGTGAAACAAACACAGTTTATTTATTGAAGTATGGTATGCATTTGTATTTAGCCCCCTAAACTCCCCAGATTAAGATATTGTGCAACCAGTTCCCTGCAGGAGTCACCTCATTAGTGAATGGAATCTATTCACTTTATAGTTTAAATTCAGTATTAATTTAAATGATCTATGAGGGTCTCACATGTTTGTTAGAGAACATAATATTGATGTTGAGAAGATCAAATTAGGATTAGGGTACGAAACAATATCCCAAGCACATAAGATCTTAGAGTGCTATGCAGTTTCTTACTTCTAAAAAGAGAGATAATGACACAACTTAACAGAACCAAGACATGCCTGTCCATCTAAACTGGTATGGCAGCTAAAGACAGCATTAATTAGCAAAGCGAATGAGTTATCATGTCATATTGGCTTGTCATCCACACCCCAGTGTTTTTCCTTCTCTCTTCCTCCTGCTGCTCCTTGCCTGATGGTCAGCTGTGGTAAAATCTAATATCCATCTTTGCTATATTTTTCATGGTTTCCAGGGGTTTAATGCTTGCCTGTTTGATAAGATAAGATATAGATTAATTAATCCCCATAAGGGAAATGTTTAGTTGACATAGCAGCACAAACAAATATAAAAAAGAACAGATGAAGTTTTATAGAAGTATTAGCACAATATTTATACTATATAGTCAACCGATAATAATTATTTACAGTCGAATAGATTGTTATTAAGTTGTTCTGAGCTGCCTCAGCTCAACATAAAGAGGATGAGAAGGGCTGTCCATGATAGCCTTTAGCTTTCTCTTTTAAGAGAAAGCCTCTTAAAGATGGTGGTTGTAACGTTACATAATGTGAAAAACTGGAAATGATAGTAATACTTCTGCTAGGTACTTACAAATTTCTTCACTGTGTGCATGCTAAATTCAAGGTATAATTTTAGATAGAAATGGTACCCCTTGATTGTGATATTAAAAATCAATCAATTGCTATCTGTCTACTCCTATAATGTTTGGTAAATATTTGTTTGTTTTTATAGTTGTTTGTCAGTGTTTTCCAATATAAACACTATTGCAGCATTTCCATTTTAATGTTGAGGGAGTTGGGATGTAAACTACCGTTAGATTTAATGAATTTATTATGGTATCACTTCCAAGATTTTAAGATTGTCTTAATGTCTCTGCCTAACTGGTTTAACCTTTCAATATAAAAACTAGACGAGAAATCCCAAGCGTCCATTTGCTACAAGAAAGAGGAAACATAAAGAAACTGGTCATCCAGCAGAGGGTTCACGTCAATATAGCCACATGAATTATATAACGGATCACTGAACCGTCTCTATGCCTGAAAACTGCATCTAGACGGGTTCTATAAAGTGTTACTGGTGCTTTATTGCATGTATTCGGTTTGTGAGGCCATGCAGGGGTGTTCAGAAAGCTATGACTTTTCACTGATGTTTTATATTCAATTATTTTCCTGCTGAATAGAAAGAGGGATGCGACCATGGACTAAATGGGGCGTTTCATATGTGGTCAGATTCGTTTCTAACCTCTTTGCTGATGCTGAGTTGAATTCAGCTCTTGCTTTCTTGAATTCACAGCCTCAAATGTACACACTAAAAGCTTCATATACTCAGTAGCTTTTGAAAATATAAAGTTAGGGGCCAGTAATTCACAAATAGCAATCAATGTTAAATAAATAGTGCTGGGATTTAAAGCACATCGGCAAGTCCACCTCTAATTGGCTAAAAAGGGGGATTTGGGATGTCATATTACAATCCCAGACCTACAGATGCAGTGTAGTGAACTTAAAGGGGCCGTAATAACAAATTTCATTTTTCTGAGCTTTGGGGGTATATTATGACCTGTTGTGCACTGATGAGGCCATGTGACTGTCAAAAGTGAATACCAAAGGACCTGCTCAGGGGCGGTTAGCTTTGTTGCTTTGCTCAAAAAAGGTAATATCAGAAAATGAGTTATCTTACTACGTAGGTTGTCTTTCTACGTAATGCATATTCCCCAGTAAGAGCACACCATCAAGCAAACAGCCTCAGTAAACTGAGGCACAACCAATTACTAGGTTTAATGGGTAATAAAATGTTTACATAGGCCCAGAATGCTTTGGATAGCTTTGTTACCTTAATAAATGAAATTATTATTTGAAAATTGTAGTTTGAACTTATTCAGGTTAATCATCTTTGTCTGATGTCAACATTTGCTGGAGGATCTGGAAGTTTTAAATGTGACGGAAAAGCAAAAACAAAAGACACCTTTAAGGGAAATTTCTTTGTAGATAAAAATTTTACAAAAATATTTATTCAAAGTTTACCTTTTTTCTCACATTTTGCATTTTCATTACACTCTATTCCCAGTGGCCTCAGAAGCATTTATTTTTCCAACCTGTTAATTGTAATGCAACATTGTGACTTTCAGATTATCTCTTACACTTATGTTGCCAATCTACCAATATACATTCCTTAAATCAGTTAACCAATGGACTGATAGCAGTGAAAAAAGAGAATACATAAGCAGATATGTAACTAAGCAAGAAAAAAGAGCTGGAATGATACATTACAAAAAATGCTTCTCTTAGACTGTTGAAATGAATATAAGCAATCTAGACGTGTCTCAATGCCCTTGAGGCAAAACTCTCTTAATGAAAAGTAAAAAGATTTATTTTTTCCTCTGGTTTGTTTTTCTTGGATTTTCAGTTTAATAAAGCACGAAGAGCTGTAGCAAGATGACAAGAAAACTAATTTAGCACTCAGAAAAGGAAATAACCTGGGAACACAAATAATTATTAAGCAGAGATTTAAGATTTACTCCTGTTGTCTGAATCATTACAAGAATGCCAATTAACAGAAAGAAAATACAAATTTTTTGCAATAAAACGCACATTTAATTGTTCTGTAATCGTTCACATAGAGCACACAGTAATTAAGGAAGTTTAGTATTTTAAAAGGCAAGATATTTTTCTTGAAAAGGTAAAAAAATGCTTCTGGGAATGTTTTTCAGTGTTGCTGGATCAGAACACAAAGATATCAAATGTTGGTCTTTGTCAGGGTCATATTTCTTATTAGATTCTTGAGCAGAAAACACATATCCACACTTGCTGGAGGTATGGGAATTTTATGCATACAATTTATCCCCGATTGAAAATGTTGAAGGGATGCACAAACAAGATTTTGGCATTGTGTCTAAACAATTTGTGAACAAGGGCTACTGCAACAAGTTGTTATGATTGATGATGTTAAACATTATAATCGGTCAGCATCAATATTTCTTCAACACAGAATCTTACATGGATTTATTTGTTAATGATTTCTTAAACTGTTCAGTTAAACA
This sequence comes from Fundulus diaphanus, assembly GCA_037039145.1. Taxonomy (NCBI): domain Eukaryota; kingdom Metazoa; phylum Chordata; class Actinopteri; order Cyprinodontiformes; family Fundulidae; genus Fundulus; species Fundulus diaphanus. The sequence continues at coordinate 18,553,182 of CM073143.1, read as the reverse complement.
ATTGTTTTTCTCCTACAATTATGCTGAGAAGCCCCACAAGCTACAGTCTATAGGTCTCCTGTGTGTGTACACAAACGTTTGAATGCAGATCAGCTTAGTTTGGCCCTAAGTCACTGGTTGGCTCCATGCAAAGTGAGCTGCAAAAACCATCATGGCCAATAAGGAGTCAGACTCTGTAACAAATTAGCCAAGGTCTAAAATATTCTCACTAAGGTGTATTGGTTTTACACAGAACCACAGTCCAATTCATAACCTACAGATGCTGCTGGGGAGCCGAAAGAAAAAAAAAGTTTAACCTTCTGACTGCTCTTTATAAAGCTAGACACGTTGTCTATTTGGTACATTTTCCTCTAAATAAATTCCTCTAGCATCTGGGTCCATGTTTCATCAATTTATTGTAACTGCATGTTAATCTGCAGACTTTGTGCAGCTGACCGAATCATCTGCTTTTTTGAAGTTGTGTAGAAAATAATACTATCTACAGTTAAGCTCCAAATGATTCATGCCTCCAGCTGAAAAAAACAGCATAATAATTATAAAAAACAGAACAACTTGGTAACTATATTTCAGTCCAGCAACAAAAAATGTCTAATGTAAAAGCTCTACTCTTTGCAGCAACACTCTTCTGATCTTTCTATTCTTAATGGTGAATGAGGAAACTCCCCTGTCCACACAAATTTACATTGATTGCATATTGACAATATTTCAATCATTCAAGGCACATAATTCCAGCCTAATCGAATGCACTCTTGATAAGTTGTTCTTATTTTATGAATCTCAGTTAGAGAAAGCTGTTTAGTGGCATTCTGGATGAGGGTTTGATTGCTGTCTTGATTTAAAAAACTTTGAAATCTAAAATAATTGTCAGTTCTAGAAAGAAAACTGGAATCAGCATGCGATTTTACAGTAATTACATACTGTATGGTACAATAAGAATTGATAATAATTGAATTGATACAATGTGATAAGTAAATTTGCTGGGGAAACTGCAAGGGTAACAGCTCGGGTAGTGAAATTGTTAGATCCTTCTTCACTACTTCACATACAATAGTTATAGTGCAACACTGCAAAGCGCTATTTGCAAAATAAATAAATAAAGAACAGCCACCACATAGACAGTTTCTTGCCCCAGGCTCTCTCTCTCTCTCTCTCTGATTAACACAATAAACACCTTAAAATCTGGGTGGCACGTCACAGCGCCGTGAAACAAAATCAGCCTATTTGCACTTTCATGGCCTCCTTTGTTTTTTTTACATATTGAGAATTACTAAAATAATAAGTACTTGTACATACTGCTGGTTGTATATTAATACCATATGTCTTTACACTGTGAGCACTGTAACCAGAGTCAAAATAGTTGATGTGCACTCAATAATGGTCAAATCAAATAATGATTACTAATTTTCAGTAAAGTATTTATGCATCTAAGATAACTTGACTCTTGAGATTAATGTAGCCTGTTTTACAAGAATCTTTCTCCTCTGCTCTTCTCCCAACAGCTGCACCTCCAGTCATCAGTCTGTCAAGCTTCTGAAGTTCTGGCGACCTGGTGCAGGGAGAACAACCTGGAGCTCAACACCCTAAAAACAGTGGAGATGGTTGTGGACTTCAGGAAGAACTCAGCCCCAGCTACCCCCATCACCCTCTGTGACTCCACAATTGACACTCTGGAGTCTTTCCGCTTTCTGGGAACTATCATCTCCCAGAACTCTCACACAGCTCCAGAGACTTGTTGAACAGCAGAGTCCAGATTTGGGCTAGTTGGTTAGTCCAGGCTTTCAGGCAGAAGGAGGAAATACCATTGGGTCCTCAAGCTTCCCTTGTTTTATCAATGCTGAAAGAGCAAATTTACATATTTCTCAATGATTTTTAGTGCAGGGAGGGGGTCAGAGGAGAGAGGGGAGGGCCTTGTAGAGTTGATGGTAGAGGATGTGGTTAGTCATTTTTTGTGGGAGTGAAGTGTGAATGTCTGGTTTTCCTTTTATTCTTTTTTTCAAAATGTGTCCTGTCTGACTGTGTAGCACTAAGAATTGCTGTCTTAATGCCAAAGAGAGCCCAAAAGATTTACTTTCACAAGTGGAGCATTACTGCTTTTGCTATAGTGCTCTGCTATATGCAAAAAACTTTATTGGATATTATTTTGGGATTAAATTTAAATTCAATGGACAAAGAAATGGAAAGGTAAAAGTGAAAGAAAGGAAGAGAAAAAAATAGGCATAGCGTTAAAAGGGAGAAAGGGTGACGAAAATAGAGCAGATGAAAAAGAGAGTGCAAGATAACATCCTCAGTCTGCCTCTACATCTGCAGAAATTGAAAAAAGTATTACAGGTACAAACAACCAACGCCTTTGATGACATCCCTAAAAATATGCAGTATTGTTAAATACAATATGTATTTAGTCACAGCCTTAAACTACCTATAGGGTTTATCTGTATAGAAGTCTATCTGTAAGCACCTGAATCCAAGCACCTGTAGGTGTTTGTGAGAATGTGCTTGTATAAGGTGTCATGATTTTGTTGTGGATGAACCCGGACACAGCACGCACACACAGAGTAGTTCTTTAAGACAGTTTATTGCAGGTGGATGGTGATGACATGAGGAACCAGAGTTTACCAGTCGGAGGTGAAGGATGCAAGAGCTGGCTGGCAGGTACAGAGTCCAAAAAACATGAGCAATAATCCAAAACCAAAGTGGAGCTGGGCTGCTTCGGAACGAGGAACGAGACCAAGACGAAGTGACCAAAAATTAGCAGCGCAGCCAAACAAAACCCAAACCTGACGAGACAGGAACCAAGGCAGGGAAACAGGAGCAGACAGGCATGATGGTCAGGAACAAACACTACGAGCCAGCGACAAGGAAACAACTGAGGTGAGTTTATAAGGGGAGCCTGACAGGTGACGGGAATGAAGATTAATTAGTGTCCAGACAGGTGTGACTAATTGCTGCAATAGGGTGAGCTGAGTGAACTGCAAAAATGACAAGAAAAGAAACCATACAAAACCTAAACCATGACATAAGGTTTATCCATAAGAAAAATGCTCATGGGCTCAACACTTAGTGGAGAAATGAGATGTCCCAGGAGAGAGGGCAGCCCATAACCCAACCTGACAAAAAGACACATAAACACAGGAACAGAGTCACATTTACATGTTCCCACCCTAATGCCCACTTGAAAATGCTCATAACACACATGACACTCACCACACACATCCTATACTCCTTCTGTTTGATCAGACACACATCCATAGATGTGAAGAAAACCATGGGCTATTGTTGTTATATGCACGGAGGGACTTGGTCTGCACACACATCCTCACAAAACCTGATGGATGATTTCACAGCATCAGTAAATGTATTCAGGTCCGTGGATCAAACTTCAAAGTTGTTCCAGTCTGTGCAGTCAAAGGAGGCCTGTAACAACTTCTTCAACTCATCTTTCCACTTCTTGATGGCCGTAACCACAAGCATAGAGGTTTTTAGTTTTTGCTTGTAAGTGGGTCTAAGATGAAGCAAGCGGTGATCAATCAATCAATCAATCAATCAATTTTATTAGTCAACTGCAATTTGCATTACAATCGAAATTTCAGTTCCAGTACAACCGTCCATCACATACACTTAACAAACATTTTGGGGGAACGATTGACTGAGGCCTTGCGTTGCCAGGAACGCAGCCAGTCGGCCGCTGCTACATGAGTGCAAGCCGTTAGGTGCGTTCCCCAAACTGCCCCAGACCCCGCTTTACACGGGGTCCCTAGGCGCTGCCCTTGAGATCTGTTGAAAAAAGATTTACACTGGGCGAGTGGAGGGAGAGAAAAAAGACAGGTGCTGCACAATTTGTGTTTTCACACAAAATGTGAAGCATCTGACAAAAAAACCTCATTTGCACAAAAAGCACAATCAATGACGAGACACATATATGCAGAAGGTAAACATTTGAGTGCTGGTTGGGTGAAGTCATCTGTATTTGTGAGCATATGTGTGTCTGGGTGCATGTTGTGTGGAAATCTGTATGTCCATGAAGGCCGTCCCTCCGGCAGGCAAGTGTCCTTGATGGAAAGTCTATCACTATCCCGCTGCAGCTTGACTCCTCCACAGATGTCCGCAAGGAATGTGAGGGGAGCAGGGAATTTGTGCGATGTCGCCATAACAACCAGGGAGAATTTGATAGCGGGGAGTCCGATTTGAAAAAACAGAATTTGTTATAAAAACAAGCTGACACCAACTTTTCTGTCAGCCTTAGAGTCTTTTCGCCGCTGGCTCCAGGATCCAATATTCCAATAATCCAATCGATGGGCTAGTAACGTTCACACTTCCAGGTTTTATCCCATCTCACCTTTGTACCACAACCGCGGTCAGCTTATCAAGCCGTCCGTTTTGTTCATTCAACGACCTCGTGATCACGTCGACTGCCGCTGGCAGTCTCATCAGGGCCATATTTACCCCCAGCAGCTTTTGAAGGTGTTGATACATTAAATATCCTCCAAGGCCAAAAATGAGGAATCCAAGTATCATAAATCCGAATAAGTAGACATCTTCAACGTCCTCAACAGAAAGAATTGAGAGGCACACCGTGGACCATTTCTGCCACGGGTCCAAGATGTATCCCGCAAAAAAAGTTCCGTCAGGACAGGCACGCTCCCCGGTCCTTTGCTTTCCAGTTGAAAAAATGAGTTGAAATCAGAGAGCCCTAAAGCTGCACAGGGAACTGCGGGGTATGCTTTTTTTTAAAGATTGTGCTTCAGTGTGTTATTTTCTCTGGTGGGACATTGTACAGGTTGTTTGTATTTTGGATGTTAATTTTAGAAGTTTGTACTGTTAAAATCCCCCCAAGATAAAATAAGAAAGTCTGGATGCTTTTTTCTCCAAGTCCGTTACCATCTCAGTGAGCTGTTTTCCAGCCTCTGATGCACATGTTCATGGTGGGATGTAACACTGGGCAAAACAAACAAGAAGAACAACCCTCGGTAAATAAAAATGTTTAAAGTTTATTAAAAGATTACTCCAGGTGAGGAATACATTTTTTCTGTAACACATTAACATCAGAACACCAGCTTTTGTCTATATGAAAGTATAGAACAGTTCATTGTTATTGTTTTGATCCGGGGTTTTCGCGCATGCGCGCCGGACTGGTAGGCAAAAGACGAACACAAAGGCGGACGCAAACAGAGGAAACGACGAGTTCTCGACGTATTTTTCTTCTTTAGATAACGTATCACAAGATCGTTTTAAGAGTAAGTTGATGGTTGATGGTATCAGATTGCCAGATCCACACAGCAAAAGCCTGAAGGGACGGAGCGAGTCTGTGAAATGCTGGCCAAGTGTTCCGCACCGCAACATATACAGCTGCCTTATAAACATGCAGGCCAGTACAGACGAAAGAGCATGGAAGCATGAAACCACTGGACGGCTACAATTATTTCATATCGGAACATAGACAGCAACCCCCGCGACCCCATGAGGGATTAAGCGGGTCAGAAAATGGATGGATGGATGTTCAGACATGTTTGTGTAACATAAAGCGGAGTCTGACACACAGCGCCTCAGCAGAGAGGAAGACCCACCCGGTAGGTTAAAAAAACATTGTTAACTACGGATTATTTTGCTGTTTTTGTCTTATTAAAATTGGTGGGGGTGTCAGCGACGTTGCAGCGTAAACAGGGGCGTAATGCAGCCGCTGTCTGGAGCACATTATTGCACACTGATTGCACGAAGAAAACTAAAATGATGCGCCGTGCTGCTGCTGCAGCGCATCGACTCTGCTTCTCCCGGCCCCGTCTAGCGATCGCCACCTCCCCTCCGCCGCTATTTAAGTAGAACAATGACCAGTGCAAAATTAAGTTGTATTTACCAGAGATGAAATGTAGACTGCACATTCTGTCGTAGTATGATGGCTCCCACAGTCCATTGAGATTGTCTGCCTGCATCCTTTTCATTGAAATTATCCATTTCTTTCTTCTTTCCTCGTCGTTCGGGAAACGACAGAAACGTACATCCGACGATTTGGAATGCCTCTGTGTGCAACCGGGAGCACAACAAGTCGTAGACATTGTTTAGATTCCAAAAATAAACTAACTAAAAGTACGCTCTAAATCACCCGTTTTGTAATGATAGTAGACGGGAACAGTTCTGCTTTTGCTTACCCGCGGGACCTGGATGTAGCGCTGACGTCACGCATGACGTCACGCGTGAACTGGTCTATATTTCACGTCATCTCTCTTTCACTGCTGTCCATTTAATGGTCTGGCATGTGTTCTCCAAGCCAGGTTTCGGTGAAGCAGAGGGCAGAGGATCCACAGAAATCCTAGGTTTTTGTGCTGAGAAGGAACAGCTTGTTTGTCTTGTTTACGAGGGAGTGACAATTTGCCAAATGGATACATGGGAGTGAACCAGTGCGGCCATCTTTCAAAAGCACCTTCTTCAACATGTTTGCTGTGTCCCATACACAGACTTCTAATGGCTTGCACTGAACATATCCTTGATTTCCTCTTATCACTCTTCAATAAGGGATAGATTTATAAACTGCATGACTAATAGTTGTCACATGCTTCACATTTGTATGAATGAATATGCTTACACTACACTGCTGTTGCTTTTTTAATAAAAATCAACATGTGCTTGGATGCACAAGTACCTTAAAGTCCTCAGGTTAAATTTCTGCATTCCCTCAATTGCCTGTTTGTTTTTTAAATAAAGGGGGATGACAGTTGGATTTTTTATTTCTTGAAGATTATTTTACTTTCCTTCAAAAGCATTCATTCAATCTGGTCATTGTTTGGGAGTTCAAGTTCTACAAGTTGTTTATATCAGAAGTCAGTGACCCATCCCTTCATCCGTGTGAGCTTTTAAGGGTGTTGTCACTTGTGGAATGTTTCGTAACAAGTCCAACATGTGAGATGTGGAGTAAAGAAAGAGCTTGTTTTAGTAAGACATGCCGGGAGTTGTTAGATGACAGTGCTAATTTACAGTGCTTTTCTTCACACTCTTTAACTCTTTAATTTTTTTTCTTCTTGGTTGGCATTTGATGTAAAAATTGGTCTGACTCTGTTTTCTGTCTTCTAAACCCCCAGCAGGTTGAGGACTATTGTCATGGTTCAACATATATTCAGCCCTTTGCCTAAACATGACCAAGTGAGTCATCAAACTGGTTGTTCAAGTGACACTGGGAAGTTACCTAAGACAAAACTGCCTCATGTATGTGAGCCATGGCAGAGTCTCAAGGTGGAGCAACTCTTCACTTCTGAGACTGCAGAGTTACTGCTTGTTCTTAGATGTTCTAATTTCCTGTTTCCAGACCTAGCTGGTTCGAATCAGATCACTAAGCACAACTGTTTACAGTTTTGCATTAAAACTCACCCTGTAGGATCAGATCTTAGTTTCCTGTATTTCAGTTGACCAAAGACAACATGAACAAATCTGCTGATGTTTCTGTAAGACTCATATGAACTGCATCTTTATTCAGAGACATAGCTACAATGTACAATGTACAATGTACAATGTCACGTTTTTTTTTTTCAACACAAGCCATTGGTTCGTTTTTCAGCAGTGATATGGAAGAAGTAAAGCGGAATAAATATTGGATGACTTCAAAGCTCATGATTAGCTCACAGGCAGTAGAGTTTAACCTATGAAACAGAAGAGCGGTATAACATCTGATATCTTGCTGGTAACCATTCTCTGCTCCACACGTCTATATTAACCTACCTGCATCAAAGTGACTGGACACTCCACGTGTAGAGATTATATAGTACATATCCTAATCTTCAAAAATAGTTCAAGCGTGCTGATTAGTCTGGTCAGTATACAATAGTCATTGAAATTTATGTACCCTATATTTTGCTAGGTATTCTATCCCAGATCTTCATTTGTCTGCATCTGCTTGGTACCCGCAGCTGTTCAAGTAAGGTAGCAGTTCATACTGAACCTGATTCTGCTGGAGGTTTCTTCCCCCTTAAAAGGGATTTCATTAATCCAGGAGGGATTATTAAAATACAATATAATCTAATGGTTTCCCATTTCTGAAATACAAACTAAAAACAGACATTTTATAATTTAATCTAGTTAATGCATTTACATCTCATCTAGATTAATTTCAGCCAGCATTTCTAATCTTTACAAGTGATTTGAACAAACTTTGCAGGATTTAGACTAGGTTGGATCCGAATTTACTTTTTAACAAATATGGTTCATTAAAAAATTCTCAGTAAATAATTTCTCAATTTAGTTTGTAAATGTCTATTCTCTGTTGTAATTGAACAGATTACTATTACTAGTACTATTATTATTCTTCTAATAATAATAATAATGGTAAACCAATTTAAAATACAAGCATTATTGCTTTTACCAGCGCCACAATCCGGAACATTTATTGAAATGTAACGCAATGTTCCTGACGAAGTAAAGAAAAGAAAAGTGAATTCCTAAAAATAAACCAGTCAAAATGATGAAAAAAATTGATATGATATGAAATGACAAATAAAAATGAGAAACTAATCTTACTTTATATTAAGTCTTTGGAGTAAAGGGACCTGTAGCTGTTTTGACAACTGAGGATGAGCAACCACTGGGTGCTGGTCTCTTGGGCCCTTTTCATCTTTGGTTGTTTTGCACTTTTATAAATTAGCAATCTGCAATTTGAAGATTTTGTTCAAGGGTTAGGGTTACAGTTTGTACCCACCTTGTGAAATTGTGTACCACATTTCACAACTAATGTTTTAAAGTTGTAGTTATCCATTGTCACTCATATTTAACAGGAAAACATATTGTTTTGTAAGTCCAATAAATCACATCTTCCTGGAGAGGCTGTTTAGAGATGTAGGGGTTTGGTCAGAGGTCATATTTTGTCATATTTCACTAAATGCAACACTTGCAAATGGGATTAAAACTAATCTCAAGGAAAAGGGGGTTTGTAATATTAAATAATTAATACACACTTAAATGTTATATTTGACCATGTTAAGATTATTTATCACCATAATTAATAAAAAAAATCTCTAACTACAAAGAACAACAATTTACATTGTGATATAGGAATGAAATTGTTTGTTTATGGATCAAAAACAAATAAAGGAAGGAACCAAATGTAGTATAAACTAGCAGGGGGGCATTGTTGACCCCTTAGTCAAAAATGTTAAGCAAAATTATAACAAAGCTGATAGGCGGAAAAAAAGGTTGAACCCTGGTGAGAAAAGCATTAAACCGGCTTACAAAAAAGACAAAAAACAGGTTGTTCAGGTTCTGTCAGCTTGGACACACCTTTGAAACCAGAGTACACGCCTGCCACTCACATGAGAGCCTTGACACGTCAAGTCTATTGTTCATACTAGCAGTGTTTTTGAAGGGGAAAGTATATGTTCGGGACTCACCTCTGAAGTAAACCTTCTTCACATAAAGGCAAAATTTAAACTGACAAGAGAGAAACCTCTGAAAGCAAAAGGGTAAGACTATTACTCTTTTCTCCGCTCTTAATGGCTTTTCTTTCACTTCCTTTCCAGATCACTTTCATGGCTGAGGTGGGTTATGGAATTTCATTACTTATGATTGAAACCCGGTGAAGTTTTTAAAGCAGAAAGGTGCATTGAAAATGCCAGGATCCCCTCTGGATGCCAGCAATCTAATTTACTGTCAGCGTTAATAAATGAGGAGCCTACCGGATGGCACAGAATACGTTGTTATTTCACCATCAGGGTTATCACTTAATATCTGATAATGTCTGTGGGGAGCAATCGTATCTGACAGTTGAAACATAAGGCCTCAACCTCTGGCAGCAGGAATGATCATCAGTGTGGAAGGATTGTTAATATGTCAAATCAATATGACTTCACTCAATAAAGAGTTCATAAAAGAAATTGAGATGAGATCGGAGCGCTAATGACTTGCTGCGCTGGGAAAATATTCTTCTGTAATGAAACTGAAAAGTTTTATGTTTACGTGTTAAGGGAAAACACAAACTTGAGGAACACATATGAAAACAATTCTCAATAAGTGTCAAACACATCAAAAGTACAAAAGTAAATTCATATTATGTCATCATCTTTTTTTGTTTTTTTTTTTGTTTTTTGGATTACCTGAAATAATAAAGTTACCTGGGTAGTTACAAACATCCTTAAAATAAAAGATAGAGATAATAAAACTCATCCTAGCAAAAGCAAAGTAGGAAAGGCAAGGCTTACTACAATCTGTATGTCAGTGAGTAAATGAAAAATGTCACTAGAATTGAAAGACAGGGCAGGGCTTAGCCTCCAGGGCAATTTGACGTCAAAGTCCACATTCCATACCAAAAAATACCTTAATGGACTTTGCTAAATGTTATTAGCCGTTTACTTTTTTCTCTCTCTGATAAAGTTTCTGATAAATAGATATATGTGTTGGGGTCCTTTCCATGAAAGAAATTCAACGAAGATAGTAATAATAAAAGCTGCATAACCTTGCAGTAACAAGGTACTGGTTTTAAATTCCTGCCCAGGGTGTTTTTGCTTTGAGTTTGCCGATTCTACCCCTGCATATGTGGGTTCTCTCCAGGTACTCCAGCTACCTCCCAAAGTAAAAAGTAAAGACAAAATGTATGATAGATTAAAGCTGCAGTGGGTAAATTTTGTATAATTATATTTTTTTACACATTTGTTAAATCTGTGACTATGTCCCAACAGTAAAATATGAGACAGATAATCTGTGAAAAAAAAGTTTCTCTGGCTCCTCCCAGTGGTCCTACTGCCATTTACAGAAAAACACAGCTACCGGTCAGAAACAACCAGTCAGAGCAAGGAGGAATGTCTGGTTCTTAATTAGTAATTAACAATAATTACTCTTGCGTATGTGCTGGTTGCACTTTGTGTTTCACACAGTGTTACCGTCATTCAAGCTCAAGATTGCGGGTAGGCTGCCGCTGTGCAGGGAAATGGAGGAGAAAAATTATGTTTACAGAAAAATTGCCAATTCCTTGAGTGGCACCTGCTCAGAAAAAAGACAGGTAAACACTGGAGCAGTACAAAATGTTTTGTTATGGAATAGGAGCTGGGGTGGGATGGCTGTAGTGCAGCAGAGAGCAAAGGACAAGGACTGGTAAGGTGTGCTTGTAAAAATGTTTCCGTCTATGTCCTAGGTTTTCTTAAAACTCTCTACTACAGCTTTAATTGGTTACTCTAAATTGCCCTCAGCAGTAGATATTTGTGTGTGTGTCTGTTTATCCCATGTTTCTTTGTGTTGCCCAGTGATAGACTAACCTTGCCTCCAAGGCGAATTTTGCGGTATTTGTGCGATCACAAACATACAATCTTGTACCATCTTGTACCGCTCTCGCTTCAACTGTTTGTGTCTGAACCAAATACAAACAAATCACGCTTTAGTATTGCGGTTCAAGTCAGGACATACCAGTGTGACGAAAGCAAGAGCTGCTGAGCCCACAGCTGAACCAACATAAACATGGCAGCACAGGAGGACGCATGCGTAGCTGCTGCTGCTCACATCTGTTTTGTAAGAATCCATAATTTCATATTTGAAAGTAGAACAGCAAGAAGTGTCTTGACTAGCTTACCTTCTTGTGGTTTTTTATGACGTCTGCTGCTTACATTTTAATTTGATACCGTGATTGGCTAATACCAACCTTTGGTTGGCGGGCACTAGGTGTCGCTTCACCCAATCAGCTCGGAGAGTTCTGCTGATTGTCCCGCCTTTCCCCAAACGGATTTGATGGGAGCAGTCCCAGATTGATAATGTGCAGAAATAATGTTTAGGAAATAATGACAATGGCCCTGTGATGGACTGGCGACCTGTCCAGGGTGTACCCCACCTCTTGCCCATTGACCTGCAAGGATAAGTGGGTAAAAATGGATGGATTGATGTATAATGACAGTTTGGCATCTGTTGTGTGCTTTGTAAACTTGAGGTTAGATTTATGTACAGTTTTTACCTAAACACCAGACAGTTTTAACATACCCTAATTCATAAAACTGTTGTCTTGTTTTATTAATTAAAAACTAAATGGTTATAATACATCTAATTATATAGATTTTACTGTTTTGACTGGTTAAGTGTAATTGTAAAATGTATTTACAGAGAAAGACAGAAGGCTATAATATAATTAAATGGGCCCAAATTGTTATCTGAAATCTACTATCCGTAGCTTTTGGATTCTGTAAAAGCTATAAGTCCTCTGTGAGTTCATGCTGGGGACAATCTCCTTTATTAGCAGATAATTACACACTGAGTACTTCTTTAGCTAACACAAAATAGTCCCAAAATGCTATGTATAATAAGAAAGTAGAAGATTATGGTCTGTGAAAAAAATATGGTAGCTGCAAAAAAATTATTTGTACAACAATGCAGTATGTGGAGAGCAATACATGTTCTGGTGTATATACATTGTGCAGGTACAATACGTGCCAATTTTGATGACTAAATGACTGTATGGGTCAGAGCATCTGCAAAACTGCAGCTTTTGTGAGATGACTGTGGTGGTCGATATTTGTCAAAGATGATCTAAGGAAGAAGTGTGGTAACCAGAACAGGGTCAAGGCTCACTATTGCACATAGAAAGTGAAGAGTAGAATATGTCATTTGATCCAACAGAAAAGCTACTGAGCAATTTGATGGATATGAGACTGCACAGCTTGAGACCAGTCAGGGTGCTAATGCTTATACCTGTCCACCTCTAAAAGCTGCCAAAATTGCCACTGGAATTTCAGAATGGCAATGGAGCGATAGGAGAGTGTTCCATGGTTTGATGAACCACCTTTATTTTAACATCCCATCCATGGCTTGATGTGTGTGCTTTGCTTACTTTTGGAACACATGGCACCAGGATGCACTATAGGAAGAAGACTATGTAAAACCTTTCATAAAACAATGTTTCCTGATTGCTGTTCCCTCTTTTGGCAGCATAATGTGCCATGCCTCAAAGCAAAAAGGATTCAGTAATGTTTTGAGACGTCTGACAAAGACCTTGAGGTGTTGACTTGGCCTTCCAGTTCCACAGATCTCAATCAGATGAGCCAGTATGGGAGCGGCTATCAAGACAAACTAGTCTGATCACAACTTGCTGGGACTAAAAAATCTGCTACTAGCACCTTGGTGCCAAATAACACAGCAAACCTTCAAAAGCCAAGACCCCTGTCTTAATAGGTCAGTACTGTTTTGACAGTATAAGGATGACCAGCAAATTAATAGAAATGTTTTACCCATTGGTATTATAAACCAAACTTGACTGCATTGTTATGAAGCTAAAAGCGGAAATTCAACTGAAGAAACTCTTTACTTACCTCCATCCAATCGGAGGCTGGACTTTTTGCGATTTGCCATCATTTAACTCTGTGACAGTGTGTTACTTGGGGACTGGTATGATCGTGGAGCATTTGAAGCAGGAGGGAATCTCACACAGCTCCAGAGACTTGTTGAAGAGCAGAGTCCAGATTTGGGCTAGTTGGTTAGTCCAGGCTTTCAGGCAGAAGGAGGAAATATCATTGGGTCCTCAAGCTTCCCTTGTTTTCTCGATGCTGAAAGAGCAAATTGACATATTTCTCAATGATTTTTAGTGCAGGGAGGGGGTCAGAGGGGAGAGGGGAGGGCCTTGTAGAATTAGTGGTAGAGGATGTGGTTAGTCATTTTTGTGGGAGTGAAGTGTGAATGTCTGGTTTTCCTTTTATTCTTTTTTTCAAAATGTGTCCTGTCTGGCTGTGTAGCACTAAGAGTTGCTGTCTTAATGCCAAAGAGAGCCCAAAAGATTTACTTTCACAAGTGGAGCATTACTGCTTTTGCTCTGCTATATGCAAAAAACTTTATTGGATATTATTTTGGGATTATTTCAAATTCAATGGACACAGAAATGGAAAGGTAAAAGAGAAAGAAAGGAAGAGAAAAAATTAGGCATGGCGTTAAAAGGGAGAAAAAGGTGACAGAAATAGAGATATCGCCAATCTGCTTCGGGCCGCACCTCCACGAAGCCCAATCAGCATCCAGCGTTCATCTTAAAAGCAACTTCAAATCACCTCTCAGCCTGCTACCCAGCAAGCGCAAGCATCGTTGCGCTATGTCGGATTTCGATTCAGATGACCATTTCAACCCACCTCCATCCCCTTCTCTACCATTGTAGCCAAGCTCCATCTGGCTTTTCCACGATGCTCCTTCAACCTCGTCCCTATCAGAGTGTAATTCCTCCCGGACTCTTACGGAAATTCCCTGTCACATTTCATTCGGTCCGGCAGAAGACCGCCATGTTGAGCCTGGTTCTGCCAGAGGTTTCTTCCCAAAGGGGAGTTTTTCCTCTCCACCGTCGCTTCACGCTTGCTCATCATGGACAGTTCATGCAAACCTGTGTTTTTCCAAGTTGGACATCTAGCTCAAGCAAATCATCTTGCAAACCAGCCTCTATGGACTAACCAACTTCATCTATCTCCACTCCACCACCAGTTTCAGGCCTGGGGGAAATATCCCTGTTCTCATACATCTGCTTATGTACATTATAGTATAATTCAGCGTTTATGTTTCCTGCCGAGGTCTGAGCGCCAAAGTCTTAAATTATTGTATCAATAAAATTCTTCTAATTGTCTTTTCTCTCTCTGTGAGTTTTTCAGATTGAATTATGAGTCGTATTGACTTTGGATTTGTATATTTGACTTAGATTCAGTCTATATGATGAAATATAATTTACTGTCTATTTTGTTTGTTTTATAAAGTGTATTTTTATGACCCTTTTTCAAATTACCAGAACATAAAATGACTGGAATTTAACTGACTATATGGAATGTCCAGTCACTTTTACAAGTGCGAAAAATTGCATGGTAATAGCCGTTTGTGGAAGAGTGTCCGATATTTTACTGCACTTCTTGTTTATGGGTTAAAATCTTTAGTGCCCATGTGGATGCTGAGCTTTGTGAAGTCATACTTTATTTTTTCGTCTTTACTTCTCTCAAGTTGCATCTGTGTACTTATAAAATGTGTTGTAGCAGAAATAACTGAGAACTGGTGCCAAGTGAACACCAGCAGCAGCACAGGAAGCTGTTTGGCTGGAAAGAAACCCAGAATGCGCATGTGTTTGTATTGTGGTAGGATGGGGATTATCCGATTTGGTCAAGTTTGTGTTACACAGTTATAAACAAAGCTTGGTTTGTAGAGCATGAATGTGTTTAAAATTAGAACTCAGCGTTTTTATCACTTGTGGAAATTTACCGTTTCCTCCCCTTTGACTTTTTTTTAAACAGATATTTGTCAAACTAAACAAGTGTAATGGGACGAGGTGAGAGTGAGGGCTGGGAGGAAGAGCCAAATGAGCCAAAGACAACTCAGCCTAAGAAAAATAAGGACAAAGATGACAGCTCACAAGGAAACTCAAAGGGTGGAGGCTGTCCAAAGTGTTGTTTGAGGACCAGGGATTGTCTTATGAGCGCAGAATGTGGCAGGGCACTGCAGATCTCAAGTGTCATCGCCTTCTGTGGAATGTGTATCCGTGCATGGACGTGTAAGTCTAAACTTGAGTGATCTGAACAGTATTAAGGTGTTATGCTGGATCAAACATGTCAAGGTTTAAATAATCTGTTTACAGATTATAATAAAATTTTCTGAAAATTTATCCTCAAATGTTGATGCTAAAAGTTACTTTTTTTAAGTTAACATTTTTTATTATATTTTACATTACAGAAAAAACTGTGACTTCAACAACTTCAGGACTTCTATGTGAACTATGAAGAATCCTTCAATCCTCTGATAGATTCTTTGCTATAACCGGAAATTAAAACTTTTTGTCTTAACTTGAGCAGATATTTAACATTAATTAAAATAAGGTAGCAGTATTTTGGAGAAAATTGCATATAAATTAGATGTTGACTTAAGTTTGCATTCTTTTATTAATGTTCTGCTGTGCATACAGGCCAGATGTTTAATAATGTATTTATCAAAATATTTAAAAGTATAGTCTGTAATATGTTTTTATGTCTGTAAATTACAATGTGATTACATATAAATATCATATATGTTGAGGACGTGTATCTTTGTGATTACCTATGTACTTTTTATAAGTCTATATGCAGAAAATGAAGTAATATTGAAAAGCAAAGCTTCTACCTACAACTTGAAGACAAAAGCAAGTTATTCAAGCCTTTTGAAATTTTGTTGTTTGTATTCTCTAAAACTCACATGTATAACATTTATTAAAATAAATCATGTCATAAAATGGTTCTCACAGTTTGAAAAAAAGATTTTCATGTATGTTTAATGTTATGGCTCAATTTGCCTCTCTTTAGAGACTTTAAATTGTAGGCACAATAACAAAATTTCCCTGCATTGAACCATAAGCAGATCACAAAAAATGTTAATCATCAGTGTTCAAAAATGTAAACAAGAGGGGGGTTTCAGGGGGCTGAAAACCCCCTCCCAACTTTCAAGAACAGCGGTGAGAGCATTATCTTAGGGTGTTTTTTTGCAGCAGGGACTGGTTCACACCACAAAATAGACAACATAATGTGAAAAAGATCATTGCATGCGAATATTGATTATCTCAATACTTCAAGAATCAAGAAGCTTTATTGTCATTATGTGTTACCATAATAACATTTTTGGTGAGGCAGATACCAGCTCAGAATGCACATAAATGCACACAACATGCAGACACAACAGGAAATGAAAATTATTTCTTATTATTTTTTCTATTTTAAACAAGTTAATTGCACTGGCCAACCACATCACTCCCTGAAGGGCTTCTGTGTGTGTATAGTCTTTTGCAGCTAATGGACTAATTTCAAATTTTAAAAAATTGGACAGCAGTTTACAATATTGTGCAATACATTTAGTTACTGAATTGTACAATTTGCATGGATGTCTAAGCAGACAGTCCCTGGGAGATTGAAGTTTGCTAATACACATTTACAAGTGAGAGGCATTATACATGATTTGATATAGATTAGATCGGAAACCTGTGGAACCAGTAGTGTGTTTTGTTATGTAACAGATTATGAACTGAGCTCATAGTTGTTTGATTTTCAGCAGGGGGCGATAGCCCTTACAGCTTTGGGAAAAAAGCTGTTTTTAAGTTTGCTGGATTTTGATTTAATGTTCCTGAATCGTTTACCTGATGGAGGTGGGACAAATAAATAAATTGCCTGGGCAGGTGGTATCTGTGGCAATACGTTTGGCCTTTTTCTGGACTTAGACAGCATAGACTGAGTCTAGGTCTTATAAATGGCATCCCACAATGCCCTTTGCTGTCCTCACCACCTGTGCTAAATGCTTATTCTCCTGCGCCGTGCAGCTCCCATACCACCGTGTCACACTGACACAGAAAAAAATTTCTATGATTACTTCAGCCAATAAGTTAAGGTTTGGTCATATAAGGGCATTTCAGATGGACAGTGACCATAACTGTAACATCAGATTAGTTGTCAAAAGAAAATCAAAACCCTGATCTAAGTCCTGTAGAAAGTTGTGGGCAGCACTAAAATGGTATGTACAAGCAAGGCATCCTATATGGCAAGCCATTTTAACATAAATTCGGTTTCGTCTGACTATCCGTAATTACATTCCAGATATCTTAAAATGCATTTTGACTAGACAAAACTACATTTTGACTATCCGTAATGGTAATTTAAGATATCTTTATTTACATTCTGACTAGGAAGAATAATAATTCAAGATATCTTCAATTACATTTTGACTAGTCAGAATTCCTTTCAAGATATCTCAAATTACGTCACCGGATTCGTCATTGAAAGCGTCACACATCCGTAATTGTAATTTAAGATATCTCGAACGTAATTATGACTAGTCAGAATTACAATTTAAGATATCTGAAATAAGACATTGCGTGTAAGCCCCTTATTGGCTGTAAGCTGTCCAAATAATTGAACATTCAATGGCGCTGGCCGTTTTCGACAAAATTGTAAGAAAATGCCACAATATAAAAAGAGCTTTTTCAGTATGGGATATGCAGAGAGCGCGAAAATAGTATACTTGAAGAATGCTTAAGAAATTTGCAAAGAATTTCGGATTTACTTGCTGCCGAGACACACACAATGCACTGAAAAACGGCTAGCTGAAAGCGCTACTATCGACTCATGTCCAAGCTGGAAATAACGAATATTCCGCTGGCCGGGCCAGTTCAGTTAATAACCAGATGTAGTTTTTATACTGTGGTAAAGCTATCTGCCTCTTCGAAAATTATGGTAAAGCCAGCTAGCTCTTGATTATGACATGCTAGACGGCACAAGGTATTACAGCACCCTCCTTTAGCTCCTCTGAAAACAAAAGCGCACGCCTCCGGTTCATGTGTGATGCTGTATGACAAGCCGTTTCGTAATTCAAGATATCAGTAACGTCATTTTGACTAGTAAGAATGTCAAATTAAGATATCTTAAATGTAAAAGTTGAATAATTCAAGATATCTCTAATTCTTTTAGAGATATCTTAAAAGGAATTTTGACTAGTCAAAATTACAATTCAAGATATCTTAAATCTAGTTTTTACTAGTCAAAACTGCATTTCGCCTATCCAAAAATACATTTAAGATATCTTGAATTATGGTGGCATTTGAGATATCTCTAATTAGAATTATGACTAGTCAAAACTAAATTTAAGATATCTTGAATTGTAATTTTGACTAGTCGTAATTTAATTGTAGATATCTGAAATGGGTATTTCAGATAGTCAGTAATTCATTCGAGATATCTTGAATTGACGTCTCCATACAACTCAATGGAAAATCTGATGTCATTTCGAATAGGTATTTTGACTAGTCAAAATACAATTAGAGATATCTTAAATTGCTAAAACGTCTAGTCATAAAACAATTTGAGATATCTCGAATGTAAGGGCGGTAAAACCGAATTTATGTTAAATCGGCTTGCCATAGCTTAAAGCTTTTGATGTCAAGGAAATGTAAGGACACCTGAAATATAAGAAAGATTAAATAAAAAATACCCTCATAAATTATATCATTATTCTGCATTTTGGAAATAGATATAATTTTGCTAATCCTAACTCATGAAACATTAATCCTATTTAAAATACCGTGTTTTTATCCAAATTATATACATATCTATTTTCATTTTTGTGTATTAATGAAAAATGTGCATACTCCTCTAAGGCTGAGTGAAAAGAGTGGATACAACTTAAAAATAAGTAACTTGACATTCAACTTAATGTTGAATGCTAACATTAAGTTGATGTTCCCCCCACCTCCACCTCCACCACTACCACCACTACCCCAAGTTCCCATGTATGATTTATTTAGTTAGAGTAATTGTTATAATGGCTCAGCCTCTGTTTTCTTCCAGAGTTTATTTTCAGTTGAGAACATACAGTATCAGACATGTGCTGTTGTGTTCAAGTAAAATCATTTTTGGCTTTTTTCTTTTCATGTCACTCACATTATGGGCAAGTCCCCTTTTAAATCGAACTGTACAGATGTTCCAATTATTATGCAATCCTCCCTCTCTTATGCTCTCAATTGCTCTTGTGGATTGTAGGACATTATTTTTAGTCTGAGTTCTACAAACATTCCAATATAACCAGCTTTTATAAGCAATGTTTTAAACAAATGTCTTTCCTTTTGTGTGCAAAACTGATATTCCTGATCTCTCAATGAAAATTATTTCCAGGACAAAATAAACATTAGCTATGTTTACATGGACAAAAGTAATTGTAACAATGGGCCAATTGGAAAAAAATGCATCATGTAAACACGGCAATTGGAATATTGTGATCAGATTAAGCACAACTGGAATGAAATTGTAATCCGAATGAGAGGGGTAGTTTATGCCGATTGGCAATCTGATCGGATTGCATGTGAACGCTTGTCAGGATCAAGTTTTTCATGATTTAGGTTTTTGTTTGTTTTGCTTTTGACTTTTCTGGACTTTTCCCATCAGCCTGTCACCTCTCAGCCACCATTCACTATTCAATCAGCTCAGCCACAAGTCAATTAGTCCACATCAACTCCACCTGCTGCCAGTAATTACATTCAACTCTGGTCACCTGTTCACCGGCCTTCAATACCTGCCTCAGCCAACTCATCCCTGCTAGAAAGTTTCTTCTCTTCTCTCGTCTTGTGTGATTCACCCTGCCTCTACCAGATCCTGTGTGCTCAGCCAGCTGGACTCTTCAGAGATACGTTGCGCGTGTCTGCATGCTGCAGTTCTGCCTGTTTCCCCGTGAGTTCCAGCCGCTTGCTTTGCCCGTTGTGGTAGTTCCCTGGTCCACATCGCCTGGTCTGTCACTACCTGCTTCCTCTGGTCCCCTGCTCATCCCTGCCTGCCTGCACCATCGGTCATAACTCATCTGTTCATGTCTGGTCTGCTTGTCTGCCTCACCCGCCACTATTCATCCTTCACAATAAACCTTTTTAAAACATAACTCTGTGTACGGCTGAATATTGGGTTCACCAGCATCATTCATAACAAAGTTATTCAGAATGTGACAAGCTGATCTGAGTGTGCATGTACGCCCCATGTCAACGTGACGTATTTCCGCCTTGAGTGGCAGAAATATGTCAGGAGGCAAAACTGGCTATTAGATTAGAAACATTAAAAGAGCTCAAAATTATTATTTATTCAGTAACATTTCAACCATAATTAGAACCTGGTGCAAGTCCAGCCTGGGCGCTTGGAAGACATAATAATTTGTATGCTATTGCTTTGTTTGCTATTTTTGTTGTTCAGCAAAGACAGAAGTACTTCTGTGTTTTTTTTAGGCACATTTGATGACTGCACATATCAGAGTGGTTCTATTCTGAGTAAAGCCAGGTGCATATAAACTCACATAATGGTCGGATTAATTGATTATGTTACCATTTAAATGGTACAAGCCAACAGGCTTTATAAACAAAGCTTAGACAGCATACAGTAAGCATATAAGCTTACAAATAAAATAAACAGGTTTATGTAACGTAAAAATCAAATTGCACAGTTACTGTCCAATCACAGATTGCCCTACCTGAGCTGCAGATCTCTGCATCTCCTAACCTAACCTAACTTCCCACAAATGTATTCCTGTGCTTACTGTGTTCCTTGATTTCCATGATGCTATCTGTTTTACTCTAATTGTCTCTAACAAACGTCTGAAGCCGTCGCAGAAGAGCTGGATTTATGCTGAGATTAGATTATACCCAGTTGGACACAATTCACTTATTAGGTGACTTCTTAAATAACTTTTATTCAGGTGTATTTGAGTGTACGGCAGTTTAATACAAATGCACAACATACTTTTGAGATTTTTATTGTAAAAACAAATTAAATCCATATCTTCACTTCATAATTACATGAAAAAGATTTAAGATGTCTGAACATTTTCTGCAGTGCACTAAAGCCTGTAGAAGGGTGAGTTAGACTAGGACTTGATGAATAGGGCTTATAACTACATTGTAGCCTCCCTGATGATCACATATATATCCACATGTATTTGCATGCTTGTGATCAATGAAAATTGCTTTAATGTAATCAACCAGAGAGGCCTAAGTACTCTTTTATTTTAGTTTTATTTTGGGAACCACTGCAATGCATTTTTTCCACTCATTTTCAGAAAAAAAGAGAAATTCTGCAGACCTTTTAGGCAAAACTATATTCTTAAAATTATATATAGCTCACCAAAAGCTTCTAATTTTTCCCTTTGTCTTATTAAAGCATGTGTTAGATTCTCTAGTCCTTACATAGCTGCCTTTTTCTGTCCCACTATGTCAGCAAAGGCATCACAACACAGGGGTGACATTTAAGGCAGACAGATTAAGGCCTCTCTCCAATTAATTTCGCTTTCCTCTCCCTGTTAAATACACAATCAACCAAAGGCAAAATGTCACTGAAACAAACGAGGAGTCACCGTGTGGCTGACAATTACCATCAAGCACCTCAGAAATGCCAATATGTTAAATTGGGAGCAGTATGTGAAATGAATGAGTACAAACGGCAATCCAGATGCCCAGTGTTGCAGCCTTGCTAAAATGGGAATGTGTGTGGTTACTTGGCATCTTTACCTGGTAATGACAGCTGACAAGTTGACGTAAAGGTCAAACATTCCTCAAAGAGTAAAGGTGTTGAACATAAAATATCTGATATTATAACATGTTACATAATTAGTAATGTAACAAAAGCGCACAGTTCTGCTCAGCATAATAAGCCAGTTTTGATTAAATAATACAAAATCTATTTTTTGAATGATCCATAATTGACTATTAGGTCAAAAATACATTTTCAGTTGGCCTGTATGAATTATTAAGACACTATCAGCACAGGTTTTACTGAAGTGGTTTCCATACAGACAAGTCTAAGATCCAAGGAATAACTTTGATACTCTGGAAAAATCAAGCAATGAATGTTTAGGCAGCATCACAAGTGGGAGAGGAAAATCTGAGAACAGAATTAGAAAACAAAAAACACATACAGGTTTATCGCAATGAATTGGTATAAAAATCTATTTATTTCAGGTACTTATTTCAAAAAGTAAAACTAATGTTGTGTTCTGCTGGTTTTCCAGACAATTTGGTTCAGATACCAATTTAAGATGGTTGATCTGATGGAATAGGGACTGTCACTGCTCATCAGATGCAGATTCTTTTAGGTGCATAGCCGAGTTATTTGACGTTTTTTTATGTATACATCAATAGCTCACTCTAGTTGCAAACAGTATAAGTTTTGATGAAAGATGATCACGTCCTGCTGGCATATTAGTTTGGTGTTTTAAGCTTTGTTTTTGCTCAATTTGTTAGTAGATAAAGCCTTTTATTTTTATTTACATTTTAACTGGGGACTGTGCATGCGCAGCACGGGTTACAACTAGGAAGCAGCTAATGGCTATTAGCATCTCCAGGCGAAACAATGAAGAATGGTCCAAGATCTAACAAAAAATAAATAAATAAATAAATAAATATGATTCCAAGAGGGAAAAGACTGGAATGACCGTTGGTGTTCACTGAAGTGCACACTAAACCTGCAAATTGCTCAGTTGTGACCGCAGAGTCGACTGACATGAGTAAATGTTCTGATATGAAGCTCTTAAAGTTGCTGTTAGATTGTTTTATGTAATTAAAACATAATTACTGCGAGGCATTTCAGAGGGTCAGGCTCAGTCTAGCATTATTTAATTTCGACTTATTAGTTAAGAAAACTGGCATTATGATAGTTCTGCGATACTGTCGCTATATGGCGCCACGTCTGTTTATATCTGCTAATTGCGCCCGACGGTGGGACTAAAAGGACTATTAAAACATTATCAGGATGGAGGCTTGGTGTATATAACCTTATTTTATCATGGTGAAATGATTTTGTCTTTTTGTTAAGCATATCATTTGGCTATATACCTGTAAACAAGGTATGGTTGCAGCTCTTTATCATTGCCATGTTTCAAGATGTAGCTGAATGAGATGCTCTGATTTGCAAAGATAGAACAGATGCACTATGGAGAAGAAAAAAGAGTTGTGATATATTTCAGATAACGCAAAAGATATTCTTAGCATCACTCCATGACACCTGAGCTGACTGGAAAGACTGAAATGCCATGTTGCATCCTCTTTGAAAACTCTTTCACACAGTATGGCAATCCATCCCGCACACTGTTATTTAGCTAATCCATCCAGTCTTTTCTACTGTACATCACAAGGTTGGGACGTACAGTATAGAAAGAGGGATTTTTGGACATTCCATTTTGCAAATTGTTCAATGGTCAATTTGAAAGTTGTCCATCCAGGTGCTGCATAAATATCTTTATATTCTTTTTGCATCATATTATCAAGCCGTTGAGCTTTCTCTTTTTCTATTACTTTGCGTGAACAATTACATCATGGTATTTGCTTCAAAAGTGCAAAACAAGGTCATGGACTTGTATGCTGAAGCCACAAGTCGATAAGTCAAAATGTTAGGTTGTTCATTACACCATGCTCGAGCAAACTACAGAAATTGCTGAACGGGGTGAAGTGGAATGCTCTGCGGCCCGGAGGGGGGCTGGGTACAAAGTGCCTCCTTTAGATTCTCACAGACACACCACAGAACAGGGCTAAAAGGGGGAACCTGTCAGAGTTAAATCAGCCAACGACTCCTTCAGTGTGGTGTTATAAATGGTTGGACTCTCGGTATAGCCTGGCAAAGGCAAGTGAAACAATATGGTTTTTCCATCGAACTTGAAAGCGAACCATTAATGGCTGTCCTTGTCGACATGAACTGGGAAAAAAATGCGGATGTCAAGTCTGTGACAGAAAAAACTTAGATTCAGGAGGATTCTGCAACAAAATCATAGAGTGATGCACAATTAACGGTGCGCATGCCACAATGGCTGGATTGACAGGCAGGAGGTCCATGACGAATCTCGTCAGGGACTCCAGGGGGCCTAATCTTTTTCACAGGGAACAACGGTGTTCTCACAGGTGACTTTGAACATGGTACAATAACTCCAGCTTTGAGGAGGGAGTCAAAAACGGGGCAGATTCCCTACAGAGCTTCCTTTTTCAATGGATATTGTTTTTCGCAGGGTCTGTAATTAGATTTTGGAGTAATTACAACTGGTTTACAATCTGCAATAAGACCAACATCATATTTCTGAGCAGCCCACAATGAATCTGGCAGCTTCGCAAGACCTGCATCTGCAGACGAGGGAGTCTGTGTTGTTAAAAAGAGATGAGAATGTGAGAACAACTGGACTGTACGAGAGCGGACAACAACAGTGGGAGAGTGTCTTTTAAAAGCATTCTGAGAAGGAGACACAAACACGTATGGGACATCAGTCTCCCTTCAGTCTGTGGCATGAAGACAACACCTAATAAACAATCCCAGATCCTTCCATTCCATATTTATAGATTTAACTAACAATATATGTGGCACAGAATCAGAAACTTGAAAAAGAAACAGCTGTTCAGAGGTCAGGTTCACAGATAAGGCTGCTGAGTTTTCATTCCAGTACATGTCAGCCAGCTGCAATTTTTCACCAGAGACTTTATACCAATGGTCCTCATAGTCAGAGTCAGGTTCACACATGAAGTACACTGTAAGTCCATCCATCCATCCATTTTCTAACACGTCTATCCCTTGTGGGGTCACGAGGGGTACTGGTGCCTATCTCCAACTGTCAATGGGTGAGAGGTGGGGTACACCCTGGACAGGTCGCCAGTCTATCGCAGACACTGTAAGTCATCTGCAGTCATTACCTCACTGTCAGGTTTCACAGCATTTACTGATAATGAGACAAAATGTTGAGGCACAGAATGACGCATGCGCATTGCGCTGTTCTAAATTTAGTAATTTGTTGTCATTTGAGGAATGCCCTATTGTGATGTAGATTGGGTTAATGTGGCTCTAGTATAACGTTTTGAGTTGTCAATGTGACTAGAAAAGCACTTTATACATTCAGAGCATTTAATTAAATAATTTGCTCCTAAAAGACCCGCTACATGGAAATAATGAATTGTAATTGGCAAACACTAAATCAATGCCATTCACAGATTACTCATAAAAAGATTGCTATTAAAAGTGGAGTATTTGTTTCCTTAACCTTTTTTTTTCTACTTCTTCTACCCACTTATACAGTGTTTTTGATTTCATTTATACTTAACTCTTGATTGAGTGATCACTTTACACTTAGATGAGACAGCAGGAGGAAACACAGCCTTCAGTTTTCTACCCAGGGACACTTATTGGATATCATACCACTGGCTGGAAAATTCTGACTCTTTTCACAGGGGAAAGGCTGCCCCAAAAAGTGATTAAAAATTGTTTGACTACTCGTTGGAGTGTTTTGTGTGTAGATCAGAAAAAAAAGTTTATATGAGACAAACACACAGTGGCTGAGACAAAGAAAGGAGAAAGAGGCATTGTAAGTCATGTGATTTGCAATCTCATCTGTCCACCTAGGGCCTCTCTCCAGAAAAGTGTTTCAATGTTGTCAATCATCTCCATGGAGACACCCTAAAACTGACATGGATGGAGGGGACTGTGAGTGAAGCCCCTCACCATATGTGGGATCTGACTACAACCTCAAGGCAGAAGATGTGTATGATAACTTTACTTGACATTGATGAGATAAAAAAAATACAAAAGCCCACCCCCCCCCCCACACCAACACACACACTACAGCATAAGTTCAGTTAGTCAATAACTGTTTTAACAAACTAGTCAAAACAGTAAAATCAGTTCTCTCCAGTATGTGTGTATGATGTGAAACACGTAAATGTACAAAATATGTTTGAGAGATCTGAACATGCATCTCTTGCAAACTTCTGTTAAAAAAAAAAATTGAAAAATGAGAGGATATAATCTAGTTGAATCACTTCAGAATGTTTTGTCTTAATTTGCAAACTGGTCTTAATCACGGCACATTTTTAATTGTGCAAAGGCCTGTTCTATAGTTTTGGAAAAAATGCTGATTTTCATTAGTGAATGAATCTTGACAGAACAAATTTAAGAGGGGTTTTACCACTAGTTCTTTGACCTGCAAAGAGAATGTGCACTGCTTTCAAACCAAATTTCCATGATTTGCTTAATCACAGGCTGCATAGTGATGCAGTGGGTAGCGCTGTTGCCGTGCAGCAAAAAGGTCCTGGGTTCAAGTCCTACCTTTGCCCTTTCTGCATGGAGTTTTATGTTCTCCATGTGCATGCGTGGATTCTCTCTGGGTACTCCTGCTTCCTCCCAAAGTCCAAAAAACATGACTCTCTAAATTGTGTGAGAATGGTTGTTCGTCCTGTTTGTCCCCTCTGTGTTGCCCTGCGATAGACCTGTCGAGGGTGTACCTCGCCTCTCGCCCATTGACAGCTTGAGATAGGCACCAGCACCCCTCGTGACCCCACAAGGGATAAACATGTTTCAAAATGGATGAATGGATGGATGCTTAATCAGATTTCTTACTTCATCTGAGACACATTGCTTCTCACTTTTATAATTTTACGCAGCTTTTGTCTCCAGCTGTTTCTAGTTTTAGTATTTCTGTTTGCAACACAGTTGGTGATTTGGGTATGTTTAGTGTTGGTGGTTCTGTGGAGCAGTAGGCTACCTCAGATAATGTTACCAAGCTGGGGCAAATTGTAAAACAGAATTAAATTAGGTGTCCTTAAATAAGCTTTTCAAAATAGCTTGCCAGAATTTTTGCCCATTCCTCAATTACTGAACTGCTGTAACTGAGTCAGGTTTGTAAGCCATCTTGCTGGTAGACATCTGTTGAGCTTTTCTCTCAAATTCTCTATGGGACTGAGATTAGTCAGTGTTTTTTGTTGAACATCACAAATGTACCGACTGGCAGCGGGAGTTATTGCAGGAAGAGTTCCCTGGGTGTGTCCTTTATTTTGCAAAGCACTCCACCCACCCCCATCCCCCAAAAAGGAAGAAAAGAAAAAAAAACTTCTGGGGTAGAATAAAATTCAGTTTAGCACAGCACAAGACATGTCAAACAGCATCCCTATTGTCATTAAGCATTAGAAACTTGTTCAAAGTGGAACTGACAAGTACGTTGTTATTTTTTTTCATCTGGTGATGATGTTTCCCCCTTTCTAATGCAGCCCTTGGAAGCTATCTATTTAACACATATCGATTCTCCTCCTTTCTCCTCATATGTAACGACGGTCATTATGCTCTAATACTTACATTTTATTTTTATTAGATCAAAGGACGTATCTCTGCTAATAATAATACTAATACGTTTTCCTTGCCTGCAGTTGCAAACTGAAATCTGGACGTTAATGTTGCCTTTGGACTAATAGCTTCTTCCTATCTGAATGGATGGAGTAGAGAACTCATTTAGGTGTAAATAACTGCACTCTCTTACTAGCTTCACCCTTTATAAGGTCTTTTGCTCTTGTCTTGAGATACACATTTCACACCAAAAGACATCAGTCTAATCTCAGACAGTAAGTAAAAAAGGTGAGCCTTTTTATATGGTGCATATTAATTTCAGTTGTATTTCCATAGTTGACTAATAACACCAAACTGCAAAGTGAAATTGTCTGATATGCTACGGTTAGGTACATGGGTATGAAAAAGGTTGTTTACAAGGAGCTATGCAGTAGAGCATGACATTGCAACACATGGTGACCCCAAAGCCACTTGACATATATGCATTATTAGGGTTCCAAGCCCGCAGCGCAGGCGAACGGCTATGCCGTTCGTCTGCTCTGTGAGCAGAGAACCCTATTGTTTTTCTAGTGTTTTTAAATTATTTATTATTAGGGTTCCAAGCCCGCAGCGCAGGCGAACGGCTATGCCGTTCGTCTGCTCTGTGAGCAGAGAACCCTATTGTTTTTCGTGTGTTTTTAAATTATTTATTATTATTATTATTATTATTATTATTACGGGTAATTATTATTCTCCGCTAAAACGCGTTGGGCGGCCCATGCGGATTTGTAACGAACCTATTGAATCAGGTATCCAAGTACAGAATGTGCACCGCTACTCAAACCCAGAAATTCAGACCCCTCAACAACTAGGGGGCGCTATAACAAAGGACAATGCGTTTTGGCCTATAACCACCAAACTACTGGTCCCACACTCAAAAACTTCACATCACTTTGTTTATTGGATGATTCTGCAAAATAAAGGGAATTGGCACACCCTTCGTTTCCCAGCTAGTTTTCGCGCTACATGGCTACAAAGGTTAAACCTTTCTTGTTAAACTCCTCCTACATTTTTTATGCAATCCGTGCAAAACTCCATATATAACCGCGTAATGGACAAATAAAAAAAGTGAACATGCCGGATTTTTGAATTTTGACTTTTTCGAAAAGTAACGCTAAAATAAGTGATTGTTAGCTAGCTAGCTCTAAATGTAATTGCTGATTATTCTAAAACCATAACAGATTTTGACATGTCCTTCATAACCCATAGTCCAAATAAGATTTTGCACATGTGACCCGCGTTTGAGGATCGTCCATCACTAGGGGGCGCTGTAATGTCAAGAAATCTACTACGCAAGAATGGCTGATCGGATTTTTACAAAACCTTCTTCATCCCCTTCCAGTCATACCCCTGAACTCAGGTATTAAATATGGTAATGATTAAAACAAGTGGGCGGGGCCTATTTCCAAAAGTGTTAAAAAACCTGGAGAATAATAAAAGCAATAAAGTAAAGAATAAAAAATGCTTTAAAATCAATTTTTTGATCCCAGACTTTGAGGATGTATTCCGTGAATAAGGTGTAACAATTCTCTCACTGCATGTATTGGTTTTTTTTGAAGTGCTACACTCTGAATTTTTAAAAGTTTGTAAAATGGAGAAATCAATGTATTTTCCACAAATATTGTTCAACCCCCCAAAATATGGCCTCTATTTGTAAAGCACATGCAGAATAAACATGGATTTCAGTTTGGTAAAAATCCAGGCGAGTTTGACCAATTTACAAGACTTTGAAAATAAATGGTACAAGACTATAAAGTTTAATATTTTATTTCTCTGAATCCATTTTTTTAATGACCATAAAAAAAATCCTGTGGTTAGATAAAGCACTCCTTGAGATCCATGAATATTTTCAGAATTTTAGAGCAAACCGTTGATTATTAACAAATTTATGAAGTTTGTGATCAGTTCACAGCTCTCATCCAGAGCTCTGACTCCACAGCTGTGAACAGGGCGGCCATTTTGCCCATATTTGGGCACATCACAGGAAGTGATGTCACAGCGGCCATCTTAGGTCAGAAAAAGCTGCGCTCAGAGAGAATACAAGTCAATTCAGGAAAATGTACTTTATGTTTCAGACACTCTAAATCCGGTGAATTCTAACCCGATTTCCAGCTAAATCAACTGACTGAAAATGTCACCCCTTTAGGCGCTACATGGGACCAATTGATTGAATTAAATGATTGTCTAACTTAATAAATAATTTCGGTTTTGTATTGAAAGTAAGCAAACTTCCAGAGCTACGTCCCAAGGAGCCAGACTTTTACTCCGCTTATGGGTGCGCATATAAAAGGACACCAGGAACCAGATCCTGGGGAATTACCTTCAATAAGTAAGATTTTATGATAGATAATCCTCATGCTTTAACACAATATGTGCTAATGGGTACAGGCAGGGGCGCAACTACCCAGTATAAGAGGGGTATGCAGCATCAGTTTTGGCGCCCCCCCCCCCCCCCGGATTAAAATAAATAAATAAGTGCCAGACATCATCATGTATGGTCTTTAAATAATAAAGGTTTATTTTAAAGTATATCAGCCACTGTAAGCCTACCATAATAATAATTAGATGGTATATTATTAACAATGTTAACACATAATAAACAGTTGCAAATTGACAAACATTAACATTATCATTATAACCAATGCAACTTAATGCAGCCTTTCTAAATCAGCCTAGTGATGGCATCAGATAAGACAACTATTATGCAGTAAGGTTTTGCTGCTGTTGAAATTACATTCACGTTTTGGATTTTAAAAAGTAGAAATATGGATAGCCTTAGCACAGACCGTTAGAGAGAGAGAAGTGACCCTGTAATTACAGCTTCCATGTCACCCAACAAATGTAAAGCAGCCTACATGTCTGACAGCACAGCTAACATGAACAGCTAATGGTAAAACAACATCTTTATTGCGTATTATTTATGCATGAGTTACTGCATAAGTTATGTTTTCTGGATTCTGGTCATTTATTGTACATGCTACCTTATATTTTCCACTATGTCAGCGCAGCAACATTGGTTTTGCATTAAGCTAGAAGCTAGCTGTAAACCCCCATTTGGTTGCTACATTCCCACTGTTAGATGGTGAAGAGGGAGAGCTGCAGAGGAGAGTGCTGAGACAAGGCTTTATTCAGAAGATCCATCTGAATGGCCTTTACCGCACAAAACAGTGGACACATTTAGGCAGTACATGGTTGAAAATGGTCCACAGAAAGTTACCGATGGCCCATATCCAAGATCAGATCAGAGTAAGATGTGTTTTTAAGCACACTCTTTTCGTTTACTGTCTAACGAAGAGAAAGTTGAACGAGATTTGTTACTGTATTCCAAAAATACTATTTGTTCCTGTGCTTGCAGAGTGAACACAACTGCTTTGCAGCATTTCACGAAGGCCAGTTCAGGAAGGACAGATTGCTTGTTGCAGAACCATGTTCAGGGTCTGAGGTACACACCTGTTTGCATCTCTGAAAGTTTCAGTGATGACCAGTAGGGGTGTTTTAGATATGCAGATTGCTTTTTTGCAGAGGTTTTTCATTACTTTGCTATACAGTTGGGTAGCCATCCTAGTTGCCTGAAATACTCCCTTCTTATTAGTTTTTTGTTGTATGCCCCAACTGATTTTATATGTTTCACCCAACCGTGTCTTTATTGTGTCATTTGGGAATATAGACCCAGTGTCCTCATATGGGCACATAGCTTTTTTAGAGAATTACTCAATGTAGAAAGCTGACATTTTTTGTATATAGTAATTGGGGTCTTGTAATCCCAAATTGCAAATAAAACAATCAAATGCAAAGATTATGTAATTGCCCTCATATGATGACATAATTTTTTTCAAAAACTATTTGTTTTATCATGACAGGGTTTATTTATTACACTTATTAGGTCCTACTAATCCGCATGGAACTTGGAAATTAAAAAAACAAACTCCAAATAAAAGCTTGGGTCTCAGGAAGTTAAAGCACTTATTAAATATTTATAAGACACAAAGTTATCTGTGAGGACTAAGTGTGTATCTGTGTGTGAGTGTATAAGTATGTATATAATTTAGTTGTCTTGAGATTCAAAGATATACAGGAAAATGAATTTCTGAATTACATCTCCGTCCAGTTGATGCTTCTTTACATTTTTTGTTTTCAATAAAATTGTGGTGAAACAAATACACAAATTTGTCCTCCATTGATATTCTGTGCACAATAACATTTCCTTACAAAATGTATTTACCAAAGGCTTTGTCACACGGGTAACAGGTAAACCAAAAAAAATAAAATGGCAATCATCGGATTGAGGTGTGTGTGTGTGTGTGTGTGTGTGTGTGTGTGTGTGTGTGTGTGTGTGTGTGTGTGTGTGTGTGTGTGTGTGTGTCAGTCTCTGATGATGTTATGGGCTCGGGACACGCAGCGCTAGGATGAAATGTCCTTAATGGAGGGAAGAGGAGCCCCGATGATCTCTTGCTGTCCTCACAACTCTCCTCACATGCCTCCAGTCAGAGGCGCTGCAGCCTCAAGCTGAAAGGTGGGAGAGATACAGGAATGGTCAAAGGATATTTTAGACCTACCAGATTTGGTTAATGTTGACTTTGCACAATAAGCAAGTGAGGTAACTGATGTGGCATGATGTCCACGCCCTGGGAATATATGGGCTGACTTGAACATTTTTTCAGTCAAACTGATTATTTTTGCTTTAACCCATGGTATATATGTATACATATGCACTTTTACTGTTGCTGTTTAGAGTTCAACAGTCTGATGGCAACGGGGAAAAAGCTGTTTCAAAACCTGGTGGACCTGCAGCGAATGCTGTGGAACCTTTTCCCAGTGGGCAGCAGGGAGAACAGTCCATGGTGGGGGTGTGAGGGGTCTCTGATGATGTTATGGGCTCAGGACATGCAGCGCTGGGATAAAATGTCCTTAATGGAGGGAAGAGGAGCCCCGATGATCCCTTCTGCTGTCCTCACCACTCTCCTCACGTTCCTCCAGTCGGAGGCGCTGCAGCCTCCACACCACACAGAGGGACAGCTTGTCAAAATGCTCTCTATGGTGCGTCTGTAGAAGGTCATGAGAATGGGTGGGGACAGGTGGCCTCTCCTCATCCTCCGCAGGAAGTACAAGTGCTTCTGTGCCCTCTTGACCAGTGACATGATGTTCACAGACCAGCTGAGGTTGTCTGTGATGTGCACCCTGAGGAATTTGGTGCTGGTGACCACCTCCACAGCTGAGCTGTTGATGAGCAGTGGAGCGTGGCAAGGCCGGTTCATCCTGAAGTCGAACATGATCTCCTTCGTCTTTTCCACGTTCAGGATCAGGCTGTTGTCTGGGGACGCAGTCGTGTGTCATAAGGGTGAACAGCAGGGGGCTCAAGACACAGCCTTGAGGGGAGCCCGTGCTGAGGGTGATGACATCAGAGGTGTTCTGTCCGACCCAGACCAAATGAGGTCAGGAGGTGAGGAAGTCTAGCAGGCAGTTGCGAAGGGGTGTGCTGAAGCCCAGATGTTTCAGTTTTTCCATCAGATGCTGTAAGATAATGGTGTTGAACGCTGAACTGAAGTCCAGGAACATGCTCAAGGGGGCGGGGCGTGGGTGGGCTTGGAACCCGTTAATAACTGCTTGCAGTTCTAGTTATTAGGGTTCCAAGCCCGCAGCGCAGGCGAACGGCTATGCCGTTCGTCTGCTCTGTGAGCAGAGAACCCTATTGTTTTTCTAGTGTTTTTAAATTATTTATTATTATTATTAGGGTTCCAAGCCCGCAGCGCAGGCGAACGGCTATGCCGTTCGTCTGCTCTGTGAGCAGAGAACCCTATTGTTTTTCGTGTGTTTTTAAATTATTAGGGTTCCAAGCCCGCAGCGCAGGCGAACGGCTATGCCGTTCGTCTGCTCTGTGAGCAGAGAACCCTATTGTTTTTCTAGTGTTTTTAAATTATTTATTATTATTATTATTATTATTATTATTACGGGTAATTATTATTCTCCGCTAAAACGCGTTGGGCGGCCGATGCGGATTTGTAACGAACCTATTGAATCAGGTATCCAAGTACAGAATGTGCACCGCTACTCAAACCCAGAAATTCAGACCCCTCAACAACTAGGGGGCGCTATAACAAAGGACAATGCGTTTTGGCCTATAACCACCAAACTACTGGTCCCACACTCAAAAACTTCACATCACTTTGTTTATTGGATGATTCTGCAAAATAAAGGGAATTGGCACACCCTTCGTTTCCCAGCTAGTTTTCGCGCTACATGGCTACAAAGGTTAAACCTTTCTTGTTTAACTCCTCCTACATTTTTTATGCAATCCGCGCAAAACTCCACATATAACAGCGTAATGGACAAATAAAAAAAGTGAATGCGCCGGATTTTTGAATTTTGACTTTTTCGAAAAGTAACGCTAAAATAAGTGATTGTTAGCTAGCTAGCTCTAAATGTAATTGCTGATTATTCTAAAACCATAACAGATTTTGACATGTCCTTCATAACCCATAGTCCAAATAAGATTTTGCACATGTGACCCGCGTTTGAGGATCGTCCATCACTAGGGGGCGCTGTGATGTCAAGAAATCTACTACGCAAGAATGGCTGATCGGATTTTTACAAAACGTTCTTCATCCCCTTCCAGTCATACCCCTGAACTCAGGTATTAAATATGGTAATTATTAAAACAAGTGGGCGGGGCCTATTTCCAAAGGTGTTAAAAAACCTGGAGAATAATAAAAACAATAAAGTAAAGAATAAAAAATGCTTTAAAATCAATTTTTTGATCCCAGATTTTCAGGATGTATTCTGTGAATAAGGTGTAACAATTCTCTCACTGCATGTATTGTTTTTTTTTGAAGTGCTACACTCTGAATTTTTAAAAGTTTGTAAAATGGAGAAATCAATGTATTTTCCACAAATATTGTTCAACCCCCCAAAATATGGCCTCTATTTGTAAAGCACATGCAGAATAAACATGGATTTCAGTTTGGTAAAAATCCAGGCGAGTTTGACCAATTTACAAGACTTTGAAAATAAATGGTACAAGACTATAAAGTTTAATATTTTATTTCTCTGAATCCATTTTTTTAATGACCATAAAAAAAATCCTGTGGTTAGATAAAGCACTCTTTGAGATCCAGGAATATTGTCAGAATTTTAGAGCCAACCGTTGATTATTAACGAATTTATGAAGTTTGTGATCAGTTCACAGCTTTCATCATCCAGAGCTCTGACTGCAGAGCTTTGAACAGGGCGGCCATTTTGCCCATATTTGGGCACATCACAGGAAGTGACGTCAAAGCAGCCATCTTAGGTCAGACCAAGCTGCCATCTTAGGTCAGACCATAGAGAATACAAGTCAATTGAGGAAAATGTACTTTATGTTTCAGACACTCTGAATCCGGTAAATTCTCACCCGATTTCCATTAAATCAACTGACTGAAAACGTCACCCCTTTAGGGGCTACATGGGACCAATTGATTGAATTAAACGATTGTCTAACTTAATAAATAATTTCGGTTTTGTATTGAAAGTAAGCAAACTTCCAGAGCTACGTCCCAGGAAGCCAGACTTTTACTCCGCTTATGGGTGCGCATATAAAAGGACACCAGGAACCAGATCCTGGGGAATTACCTTCCATAAGTAAGATTTTATGATAGATAATCCTCATGCTTTACAGTTACAGTGTTTCCGGCATAAACACAATATGTGCTAATGGGTACAGCGATGGAAGTAGAGAAAAGTACATTAAACACCAAAAACAAACAAAATGGTCCTAAATTACTGGATAAACATGATTTGTGGGGAGGTGGGGGGGGAAGCCCGTGCTGAGGGTGATTAGGTTTTTTGTTGATTTCTTTTTGTTGATAATTGCTGTTGTCTGTAGATCGGTGTCTGTGTATATAGCTTAAATATATATATTTATATTTAAGCTCCCTGTGGCTCTACGGTTCCCCAGGAGTGAATGCTGCTTGTCGGGACTTTGATGCAATCAACTGGTTTCCTTATATAGGACATTTTGACCAATCTGTATAATCTGACCCAATCTGTATAATATGATTGAACTTGATTTTGTAAAGTGCCTTGAGATGACATGTTTCATGATTTGGCGCTATATAAATAAAATTGAATTGAATTGAATATATATATATATATATATATATATATATAAATAAAATTGAATTGAATTGAATATATATATATATATATATATATATATATATATATATATATATATATATATATATATAACATTGGAAGAATTTTAGAGCAAACTGTTGATTTTTAAATAATTTATTTATGAATTTAAAGAGAATAACATTTCCGAAATGTGCCCATGTAGGGATTTAAAATTTCCAGTAGATGGCAGTATTTGATTATATATGGATTTTTTACACACACACACTTATATACATAAGCTTTACATTGAATGTAGCTAGTTGCGGAGCCAGAGGGGTGGCAGGGGTTGCATTTTCCACCCCCAACAGAGCCCTTGCCACCCCCTACTGCCACCCCACTGGAAATGGTAATTTTAACATATAATACTTATGAGATCGGCAAAGATTTGCCAGGAAAACTGTAATTTCCGACTGTCCCTGAAGGCAGCCCATGCAGTAGCAGCCTACATGCTGCGCACTGACGCTGTTCATTGGTTAAGCTGACATGTGGTTCCTGCTTGATCCAAAACACACCCGCGGCTTTAGAGTACACCGTTGAGGAGTTTTGCAGGTATTTACAACATTTTACCTCTCAGCGGTAACCGCTGTGTTACCTTCCTAATGAGAGGCGGCACTTGTCATACATTTCCAAAAAGAAAAAAAAATGGTTGTGCACCGCTCCGTCCGTAGTGCCTCGTTTATTATATTAGCCATGCTAGTGCTGATAGATCGTGTTTTAGACAGATTCTTTTAACATATGTTTCAGTGCACATGCTGCCCTGTAATGTTTTATTAATTTGGCCAGGATATATCTCCCAGCTCTTGCTTGAAATGTGTGTGGTAAGAATATGTGAAAAACCATTGTTAAGTTTATAATGACTGAAATGTAAATAGGCTATGTCATATGAAAGCTTTGAATTATAACCTAACTAGTTATATTAATTAATTTAATTAATCTATTTTTAATTTAGTATTATTTTAGCTAGCTACAGAAAACTAAAAACTATTGTTTAAATAATATTTAAAATAGTGTTGTCTTTGCCATACAGTCATGGAGTCTAAATACCAGGCTGCCTTATTTTGTGTAGAGCCCAAATGAAGAGAAAAGAGAATATCTCACAGTTCTTCTTAAAGAGGCAAAAACCAGGGCCAGACCAGGACCAGACAGAACCCTGCAGCAGTGACCAACCTGGAGAAGCCAGCCAGGAGACACCAGGCCCAAGTGTATCACCAGCAGGTTAGAGGCTGTGACAGAGAGTTATTAAGTAGTAAAATCCAATAAGCCTAATTCTAAAGGTTAGCATGATGCTTTTTGCATTTTTTATTGTGTCTGTTTATGAACACAATTGAAACAAGTGGGCAGGGCCTATTTGCAAAAGTGTGAGAGTAGGGAGTAGCAAGATGGCGGCCAGTCACTAGGAGAGGTCACTGGCCGCCATCTTGCTACTCCGTTCTCACACAGAACCCCATAGCATTTGGTTGCAACAACAAGCAGTTTGGCTGTGTGAAAATGTTTCACAGGTAACTTTACAGTCAGTGGATGTTATACTTACTATACAAATTACTTTTGATTTAGGTAACACTTTATTTGTGACTAAGATTTACATGATACTGTCATAAACAGAGGCTGCACAGTGAAGCAGTGAGAAGTGTTGTTGCCTTCTGGGTTCAATCACCTGGGTCTTTCAAATCCTCCCGGGTCTTGCAAATCCTCCCGGGTCTTTCAAATCCTCCTGGGTCTTTCAAATCCTCCCGGGTCTTTCAAATCCTCTGGGTCTTTCTGCATGAAGTTTGAATGTTCTACCTGTGCATGCGTAGGTTCACTCCGGGTACGCTGGCTTCCTCCCACAGTTCAAAAACATGACTGTTAGTTTAATTGGCTTCTCTAAATTGTCCTTAGGTGTGAGTGTGTGCAAGAATGGTTGTTTGTCCTGTCTGTCTCTGTGTTGCCCTGTGACAGATTGCCGACCTGTCCAGGGTGTAACCCGCCTCTCGCTCAGTGAACGCTGTGTGTATATATATATATATATATATATATATATATATATATATATATATATATATATATACACAGAAAGCTATATACACGGTAGACTGTGCGTTAATGTAACGCAGAAGGTCTGGAGATGCTACGTTGGTGTAGCTTGTAGGACCTGAACAGGGGAGAGAGGCAGAGTCAAGTGTCACGGGGCCTCTGGGCCGTGTTAATAAGGCTGGTAGCGGATGGGAAAAAACTGTTTTTGTGTCGTGAGGTTTTGGTCCTGATGGACCGCTGCCTCCTGCCAGAGGGAAGTGTCTGAAATATTTTGTGACTGGGGTGTCACAAAATCGGCCACAATCTTCCCTGCACGCCTCAGAGTCCTAGAGGCTTACAGGTCCTGGAGAGATGGAAAATTGCAGCCAATCACCTTCTCTGCAGACCGGATGACACGCTGCAGTCTGCCCTTGTCTTTGGCGGTGGCACCAGCGTACCAGATGGTAATGGAGGAGGTGGTTTAGACACACCTTCTCCTTCAAAGAGTTTTCTTAATTTTCATAACTATGACAATTGTAGATTCACACTAAAGGCATCAAAACTATGAATTAACACATGTGGAATTATATACTTAACAAAAAAGTGTGAAACAACTGAAAATATGTCTTATATTCTAGGTTCTTCAATGTAGCCACTTTTTGCTTTGATTACTGCTTCGTACACTCTTGGCATTCTCTTAATGAGCTTCAAGAGATAGTCACCTGAAATGGTTTTCCCTTCACAGGTGTCCCCTGTCAGGTTTAATAAGTGGGATGTCTTGCCTCTTATATGGGGTTGGGACCATCAGTTGTGTTGTGCAGAAGTCAAGTGGATACACAGCTTATAGTCCTACTGAATAAACTGTTAGAATTTGTATTATGGCAAGAAAAAAGCAGCTAAGTAAAGAAAAACAAGTGGCCATAATTACTTTAAGAACTGAAGGTCATTCAGTCCGAAAAATTGGGAAAACTTTGAAAGTGTCCCCAAGTGCAGTCGCAAAAACCATCAAGCGCTACAAAGAAACTGGCTCACACGAGGACCGCCCCAGGAAAGGAAGACCAAGAGTCACCTCTGCTGTGGAGGATAAATTCATCCTAGTCACCAGCCTCAGAAATCGCAGGTTGACAGCAGCTCAGATTAGAGACCAGGTCAATGCCACACAGAGTTCTAGCAGCAGACACATCTCTAGAACAACTGTTAGGAGACTGTGTGAATCAGGCCTTCATGGTAAAACAGCTGCTAGGAAACCACTGCTAAGGACAGGCAACAAGTAGAAGAGAATTGCTTGGGCTAAAGAACACAAGGAATGGACATTAGACCAGTGGAAATCTGTGCTTTGGTCTGATGAGTCCAAAGTTGAGATCTTTGGTTCCAACCATCGTGTCTTTGTGCGACGCAGAAAAGGTTTAACAGATGGACTCTATTCAATTCCATTCAATTTTATTTATATAGCGCCAATTCATGAAACATGTCATCTCGAGGCACTTTACAAAGTCAAAATCAATCATATTATACAGATTGGTCAAAAATTTCCTATATAAGGGAACCAGTTGATTGCTTCAAAGTCCCGACAAGCAGCATTCACTCCTGGAAAAGCATAGAGCTACAGGGAGAGACGTCTGCATTGTCCATGGCTTTGCAGCAATCCCTCATACTGAGCAAGCATGAAGCGACAGTGGAAAGAAAAACCACCCATTAGCGGGAAGGAAAAACCTCCAGCAGAACCGGGCTCAGTATGAACGGTCATCTGCCTCGACCGACTGGGGGTTAAAGAAGACAGAGCAGAGACACAACAAGACAGACAAAAAAGCACAGAAACACACATTGATCCAGTAATCTGTTCTACATTAGATGGTAATAGCGGGTGATCTGTCTTCTCTGGATGATGTCACAGTTAACAGAACGTCAGATCAGGTGTACCTACTATGAAGAAAAAAGAGAGAGCAAAAAGTTAAAAGATGAAATGACAACAGTCATTTCAATGTAATGCAATGCAAAACTGCATTGCATCTACTTTTTTTAGACAAATGCAAGAAAGTAATAAATATAATGACATGCTTAATTGGAAGGGAGTGGGGAGCAGATAGATGGTGCTGCTGTAGAAGGTCGTGAGGATGGGCGGGGACAGGTGGGCTCTCCTCATCCTCCGCAGTAAGTGCAAGCGCTTCTGTGCCCTCTTCTCCAGTGACATGGTGTTCACAAACCAGCTGAGGTTGTGTGTTATGTGCACCCCGAGGAATTTATTGCTGCTGACCACCTCCACAGCTGAGCTGTTAATGAGAAGTGGAGCATGGCGAGGCCATTTCTTCCTGAAGTCCATGATGATCTCCTTCGTTTTCTCCACGTTCGGATCAGTCCTGGTCCTGGTCCTGGTCGTTGTCGTCTCTAATCAGGCCCACCACCGTCGTGTCGTCTGCAAACTTCACAATGTGATTGGTGGTGAACCTGGGGACACAGTCGTGTGTCATCAGGGTGAACAGCAGGGGGCTCAGGACGCAGCCCTGAGGAAAGCCCGTGCTGAGGGTGATGACATCAGAGGTTTTCTGTCCGACCCGGACCAACTGAGGTCTGTTGGTGATGAAGTCTAGTAGGCAGTTGCGAACAGGTGTGCTGAAGCCCAGATGTTCCAGTTTTGATGGTGTTGAACGCTGAACTGAAGTCCAGGAACATGCTCAAGGGGGCGGTGCGTGGGTGGGCTTGGAACCCGTTAATAACTGCTTGCAGTTCTAGTTATTATTATTATTATTATTATTACGGAATTAAAACGCGTTGTGCAGCCCAAGCGGATTTATAACGAACCTATTGAATCAGGTATCTAAGTACAGAATGTGTGCCTCTACTCAAACCCAGAAATTCAGACCCCTCAACAACTAGGGGGCGCTATAACAAAGGACAATGCGTTTCGGCCTGTAACCACCAAACTACTGGTCCCACACTCAAAAACTTGATAGCACTTTGTTTATTGGATGTTTCTGCATCAAAAAGGGAATTGGCACACCTTTCGTTTCCCAGCTACTTTTCGCGCTACATGGCTACAAAGGTTAAACCTTTCTTGTTAAACTCCTCCTACATTTTTTGTGCGATCTGCACAAAACTTCATATATAAGCGTGTCATGGACAAATAAAAAAAGTTAACACGGCAGATTTTTGAATTTTGACTTTTTCGAAAAGTAACGCTAAAATAAGTGATTGTTAGCTAGCTAGCTCTAAATGTAATTGCTGATTATTCTAAAACCATAACAGATTTTGACCTGTCCTTCATAACACATAGTCCAAATACGATTTTGCACATGTGACCCGCGTTTGAGGATCGTCCATCACTAGGGGGCGCTGTGATGTCAAGAAATCTACTACGCAAGAATGGCTGATCGGATTTTTACAAAACCTTCTTCATCCCCTTCCAGTCATAACCCTTAACTCAGGAATTAAATATGGTACTGATTGAAACAAGTGGGCGGGGCCTATTTCCAAAAGTGTGAAAAAAACCTTCAAAACTTCACAAAATTACCAAAAATCCATTTTGTGGTGTAACGATCTCAGATTTTCAGGATGTATTCCTTGAATAAGGTGTAACAATTCTCTCACTGCATGTATTGAGGTTTCTGAAAGTTGCACACTCTGATTTTTTAAAAGTTTGTAAAATGGAGAAATCAATGTATTTTCCACAAATATTGTTCAATCCCAATAAAAATGGCCACTATTTGTAAAGCACATTCAGACTTAATGTGTACTTCAGTTTGGTAAAAATCCAGGCGATTTTGAACTATTTAAAAGACTTTGAAATTCACATGTGCAAGACTATAAAGGTTAATACTTTTTTTCTCTGAAACGCTTTTTTCAATGGGCGTTTAAAAAATCACATAGTTAGATAAAGCACTCTTGGACATATGTGAATATTTTCAGAATTTTAGCGCAAACCGTTGATTTTTACCGATTTAATGAATTTTATGATCTGGTCACAGCTTTCACCATCCAGAGCTCTGACCATCCAGAACTGTGAACAGGGCGGCCATTTTGCCCATATATGGGCACATCACAGGATGTGACGTCACATCCCGTGATTTTCTAAGCGGAGCAGAAACTGGAAGAGGGAGGATAGCTTTTAGAGTTTTGAAAAGAACACATAATTTAAAAAAAAATATTGAATGTAAAAAGATCAAGCAGAAGCAAGGAAAGTTATTTAGAAGGCAAAGAAGACAAAATGGAGAGATTTTTGTGATTCAATGGGCAGAACAACTCCTATAGCTAAGGTATGGGGAATGATTAAGAAAATGAAGGGAAATAGACCAGAGAGAACATATCCAGTTCTAAAACATGAAGAAGGAACAGCAGTAACAAATGAGGAAAAAGTAGAAGTAATGGCAAGAACATTTGCAAAGATCCATAGTTCAGATATGGATCAGACTTATTCCAAAAGTAACACTATGATATAATATGGATAGATAGATAGATAGATAGATAGATAGATAGATAGATAGATAGATAGATAGATAGATAGATAGATAGATAGATAGATAGATAGATAGATAGATAGATAGATAGATAGATAGATAGATAGATAGATAGATAGATAGATATGAAAAGGAGTAATAGCATTAATGGTTTAAAGGTCAATCTAAATGAAGAACATTCATTATATATATATATATAAACACTTTTATTTGGGTGTGATTAATTATTTCACAGTCCTAATTTATTTATATTTACATACATACTTTTATAATATGAATATTACTGTTATAATAAAATATGAAGTACTGACAAAAAAGGCTTATTGTGTGGCAACCTCTTGGTGTAGAAGCATAATCCAGGTTTCAAATTAAAGGTAACACTTTGAAGTTTCATGTAGACTATTCGGATTATATATCAGGAGTAATTACACAAAGGTTCCTATTTCTAATCCATTATAAAAGTGAAATTTATTTGCTATTAAAATTGGTACAATAGTTCCCTTCACAAGTATATATAGATGTAGCATGTTGAAATCCCCACCTACACTACTGTGATGGTATACACATGGAAGACAGAGATTTAAAAAATGACCCAAAAAACATAGCTTGGCTAATGCCCTTTGAAAAGGACGGTTTTATTGAGCTTCTGTTGCATGTTGTTGCTCTGTAAGCTAAGGTTAGTTATTTTGGCAATTTGGTGCAGCCTTAACTTAAAAAACAAGGACACAACCAACGTTAACAGCATATGGTGGTGGCTGTCTATGCCATACTGTGTTTCTCCGATGTGCTCTCTGAGCACAAACACATCCTCTGACCCTATCCTCTTCCTTACAATGTACACGACCTCTAGCACTTTGATGGGCTGTGATCGTCTGGTACATGAGGTCTGACGAATGACCCACTCTGCTGCCCTGACTACCATCACTGTGCCTTCTGATGGAATCACCAGACCTCCATTGTTTTTTAACTTCAGCAGGTGGTAGCTCTGGTCCTTGATGGCAGATGCAGCATCTGTTACCAAGCTGGCACGGCAGACATCACAGGACAGCTTTTTCAGAGCCTGTCACACAACAAATCCTGAAATAAGAGTTGGTATATTAAAATAATGTATAATAACCATGGGGAAATTAAGGGAACATATATCTTTTTGGACCATTGTGAGATTGATTTCCCTCAAATTTACACCAAAGATTAATTGTCATACAATCGTTATTGGTGTCAGTAAAACCTATATAATTGACCAGTGGTCTCAGCCTTGATAACTTGCGCAAGTAGCCGTGATGCACAACTATGCTGCATGATTAAGTCATTTTTAGACAAGAAAATCTGCAATTTTGACATGTTCAAGCATCAAGAATTATAGCCACGTTCATGACGTTTGTAAGAAACCAAACTGTTTGTAAATCCGTCAAGAATTCAATGAGATAAGAGTATTTGTGTTCGTGCTGATCACTC
Organism: Fundulus diaphanus; assembly: GCA_037039145.1. Taxonomy (NCBI): domain Eukaryota; kingdom Metazoa; phylum Chordata; class Actinopteri; order Cyprinodontiformes; family Fundulidae; genus Fundulus; species Fundulus diaphanus. The sequence goes on along the minus strand of CM073143.1, from coordinate 18,509,576 downwards.
ACCTTACATTAGATACCACAGAGCATGCCAGAAAGCTTGTCTGAGGCCAGATGGCCGCCGGTGATGACGTTTGAGACTCCGCCGTAAGACATCTAGCCTTAATTATGGATATCTATGGTCAGAGTGCTCTCTATGGTACTTGTGTAGAGGGTTGTGAGGATGGACGGGGGCAGTTGGGCTCTCCTCATCCTCCGCAGGAAGTACAAGCGCTTCTGAGCCCTCCTCACCAGATGTGGTGTTTACAGACCAGGTGAGGTTGTCCGTGATGTGCACCCCGAGGAATTTGGTGCTGCTAACCACCTCCACAGCTGAGCTGTTGATGAGTTTGTGTCAACTGCGAACTTCATGATGTGATTGGGGGTGAACCTGGGGGTGCAGTCGTGTGTCATCAGAGTAAACAGCAGGGGGCTGCGGACACAGCCCTGAGGGGAGCCCGTGCTGAGGGTGATGACATCAGAGGTGGTCTGTCAGACCCGGACCGACAGTGGTCAGGAGTTGAGGAAGTGATGAGGGGTGTGCTGAAGCCCAGATGTTCCAGTTTTTCAACCAGATGCTGTGGGATGAGGGTGTTGAACGCTGTAGTCCAGGAACATGCTCAAAGGGGGCGGAGCGTAGACGGGCTTGGAACCCGTTAATAACTGCTTGCAGTTCTAGTTATTATTATTATTATTATTATTATTACGGGTAATTATTATTCTCCGCTAAAACGCGTTGGGCGGCCCAAGCAGATTTGTAACGAACCTATTGAATCAGGTATCCAAGTACAGAATGTGCACCGCTACTCAAACCCAGAAATTCAGACCCCTCAACAACTAGGGGGCGCTATAACAAAGGACAATGCGTTTTGGCCTATAACCACCAAACTACTGGTCCCACACTCAAAAACTTCACATCACTTTGTTTATTGGATGATTCTGCAAAATAAAGGGAATTGGCACACCCTTCGTTTCCCAGCTAGTTTTCGCGCTACATGGCTACAAAGGTTAAACCTTTCTTGTTTAACTCCTCCTACATTTTTTATGCAATCCGCGCAAAACTCCACATATAACCGTGTAATGGACAAATAAAAAAAGTTAACACGGCGGATTTTTGAATTTTGACTTTTTCGAAAAGTAACGCTAAAATAAGTGATTGTTAGCTAGCTAGCTCTAAATGTAATTGCTGATTATTCTAAAACCATAACAGATTTTTACATGTCCTTCATAACCCATAGTCCAAATAAGATTTTGCACATGTGACCCGCGTTTGAGGATCGTCCATCACTAGGGGGCGCTGTGATGTCAAGAAATCTACTACGCAAGAATGGCTGATCGGATTTTTACAAAACCTTCTTCATCCCCTTCCAGTCATACCCCTGAACTCAGGTATTAAATATGGTAATTATTAAAACAAGTGGGCGGGGCCTATTTCCAAAAGTGTTAAAAAACCTGGAGAATAATAAAAACAATAAAGTAAAGAATAAAAAATGCTTTAAAATCAATTTTTTGATCCCAGATTTTCAGGATGTATTCTGTGAATAAGGTGTAACAATTCTCTCACTGCATGTATTGTTTTTTTTTGAAGTGCTACACTCTGAATTTTTAAAAGTTTGTAAAATGGAGAAATCAATGTATTTTCCACAAATATTGTTCAACCCCCCAAAATATGGCCTCTATTTGTAAAGCACATGCAGAATAAACATGGATTTCAGTTTGGTAAAAATCCAGGCGAGTTTGACCAATTTACAAGACTTTGAAAATAAATGGTACAAGACTATAAAGTTTAATATTTTATTTCTCTGAATCCATTGTTTTAATGACCATAAAAAAAATCCTGTGGTTAGATAAAGCACTCTTTGAGATCCATGAATATTTTCAGAATTTTAGAGCCAACCGTTGATTATTAACGAATTTATGAAGTTTGTGATCAGTTCACAGCTTTCATCATCCAGAGCTCTGACTGCAGAGCTTTGAACAGGGCGGCCATTTTGCCCATATTTGGGCACATCACAGGAAGTGACGTCAAAGCAGCCATCTTAGGTCAGACCAAGCTGCCATCTTAGGTCAGACCATAGAGAACACAGACATGAATACGTAGACGCCGCGTCCTCGGTTGAGAGGCGTGCCGACAGAGCGGCCATCTTAGGTCAGACCAAGCTGCAGTCAGACAGAATACAAGTCATTACAGGAAAATGTACTTTATGTTTTCAGACACTCTGAATCCGGTGAATTCTCACCCGATTTCCAGATAAATCAACTGACTGAAAACGTCACCCCTTTAGGGGCTACATGGGACCAATTGATTGAATTAAATTATTGTCTAACTTAATAAATAATTTCGATTTTGTATTGAAAGTAAGCAAACTTCCAGAGCTACGTCCCAGGAAGCCGACTTTTACTCCGCTTATGGGTGCGCAAATAAAAGGACACTAGGAACCAGATCCTGGGGAATTACCTTCCATAAGTAAGATTTTATGATAGATCATCCTCATGCTTTACAGTTACAGTTTTCCGGCATAAACACAATATGTGCTAATGGGTACAGCGATGGAAGTAGAGAAAAGTACATTAAACACCAAAAACAAACAAAATGGTCCTAAATTACTGGATAGACATGATTTGTGGGGAGTGGGGGGGGAGCCCGTGCTGAGGGTGATTAGGTTTTTTGTTGATTTCTTTTTGTTGATAATTGCTGTTGTCTGTAGATCGGTGTCTGTGTATATAGCTTAAATATATATATATATATATATATATATACACTCACCGGCCACTTTATTAGGTACACCTGTCCAACTGCTCGTTAACACTTAATTTCTAAGCAGCCAATCACATGGCGGCAACTCAGTGCATTTAGGCATGTAGACATGGTCAAGAGAATCTCCTGCAGTTCAAAACGAGCATCAGTATGGGGAAGAAAGGTGATTTGAGTGACTTTGAACGTGGCATGATTGTTGGTGCCAGAAGGGCTGGTCTGAGTATTTCAGAAACTGCTAATCTACTGGGATTTTCACGCACAACCATCTCTAGGGTTTACAGAGAATGGTCCGAAAAAGAAAAAACATCCAGTGAGCGGCAGTTCTGTGGGCGGAAATGCCTTGTTGATGCCAGAGGTCAGAGGAGAATGGCCAGACTGGTTCGAGCTGATAGAAGGGCAACAGTGACTCAAATAACCACCCGTTACAACCAAGGTGGGCAGAAGAGCATCTCTGAACGCACAGTACGTCGAACTTTGAGGCAGATGGTCTACAGCAGCAGAAGACCACATCGGGTGCCACTCCTTTCAGCTAAGAACAGGAAACTGAGGCTACAATTTGCCCAAGCTCATCGAAATTGGACAATAGAAGATTGGAAAAACGTTGCCTGGTCTGATGAGTCTCGATTTCTGCTGCTACAGTCGGATGGTAGGGTCAGAATTTGGTGTCTACAACATGAAAGCATGGATCCATCCTGCCTTGTATCAACAGTTCAGGCTGGTGGTGGTGGTGGTGTCATGGTGTGGGGAATATTTTCTTGGCACTCTTTGGGCCCCTTGGTACCAATTGAGCATCGTTGCAACGCCACAGCCTACCTGAGTATTGTTGCTGACCATGTCCATCCCTTTATGACCACAATGTACCCAACCCATGATGGCTACTTTCAGCAGGATAATGCGCCATGTCATAAAGCTGGAATCATCTCAGACTGGTTTCTTGAACATGACAATGAGTTCGCTGTACTCAAATGGCCTCCACAGTCACCAGATCTCAATCCAATAGAGCATCTTTGGGATGTGGTGGAACGGGAGATTCGCATCATGGATGTGCAGCCGACAAATCTGCGGCAACTGTGTGATGCCATCATGTCAATATGGACCAAACTCCCTGAGGAATGCTTCCAGCACCTTGTTGAATCTATGCCACGAAGAATTGAGGCAGTTCTGAAGGCAAAAGGGGGTCCAACCCGTTACTAGCATGGGGTACCTAATAAAGTGGCCGGTGAGTGTATATATATATATATATATATATATATATATATATATATATGCTTGTCGGGACTTTGATGCAATCAACTGGTTTCCTTATATAGGACATTTTATCCAATCTGTATAATCTGACCCAATCTGTATAATATGATTGAACTTGATTTTGTAAAGTGCCTTGAGATGACATGTTTCATGATTTGGCGCTATATAAATAAATAAATTGAATATATATATAATATTGGAAGAATTTTAGAGCAAACTGTTGATTTTTAAAGAATTTATTTATGAATTTAAAGAGAATAACATTTCCGAAATGTGCCCATGTAGGGATTTAAAATTTCCAGTAGATGGCAGTATTTGATTATATATGGATTTTTTACACACACACACACTTATATACATAAGCTTTACATTGAATGTAGCTAGTTGCGGAGCCAGAGGGGTGGCAGGGGTGGCATTTGCCATCCCCAACAGAGCCCTTGCCACCCCCTACTGCCACCCCACTGGAAATGGTAATTTTAACATATAATACTTATGAGATCGGCAAAGATTTGCCAGGAAAACTGTAATTTCCGACTGTCCCTGAAGGCAGCCCATGCAGTAGCAGCCTACATGCTGCGCACTGACGCTGTTCATTGGTTAAGCTGACATGTGGTTCCTGCTTGATCCAAAACACACCCGCGGCTTTAGAGTACACCGTTGAGGAGTTTTGCAGGTATTTACAACATTTTACCGCTCAGCGGTAACCGCTGTGTTACCTTCCTAATGAGAGGCGGCACTTGTCATACATTTCTAAAAAGAAAAAAAAAATGGTTGTGCACCGCTCCGTCCGTAGTGCCTCGTTTATTATATTAGCCATGCTAGTGCTGATAGATCGTGTTTTAGACAGATTCTTTTAACATATGTTTGAGTGCACATGCTGCCCTGTAATGTTTTATTAATTTGGCCAGGATATATCTCCCAGCTCTTGCTTGAAATGTGTGTGGTAAGAATATGTGAAAAACCATTGTTAAGTTTATAATGACTGAAATGTAAATAGGCTATGTCATATGAAAGCTTTGAATTATAACCTAACTAGTTATATTAATTAATTTAATTAATCTATTTTTAATTTAGTATTATTTTAGCTAGCTACAGAAAACTAAAAACTATAGTTTAAATAATATTTAAAATAGTGTTGTCTTTGCCATACAGTCATGGAGTCTAAATACCAGGCTGCCTTATTTTGTGTAGAGCCCAAATGAAGAGAAAAGAGAATATCTCACAGTTCTTCTTAAAGAGGCAAAAACCAGGGCCAGACCAGGACCAGACAGAACCCTGCAGCAGTGACCAACCTGGAGAAGCCAGCCAGGAGACACCAGGCCCAAGTGTATCACCAGCAGGTTAGAGGCTGTGACAGAGAGTTATTAAGTAGTAAAATCCAATAAGCCTAATTGTAAAGGTTAGCATGATGCTTTTTGCATTTTTTATTGTGTCTGTTTATGAACACAATTGAAACAAGTGGGCAGGGCCTATTTGCAAAAGTGTGAGAGTAGGGAGTAGCAAGATGGCGGTCAGTCACTAGGGGAGGTCACTGGCCGCCATCTTGCTACTCCGTTCTCACACAGAACCCCATAGCATTTGGTTGCAACAACAAGCAGTTTGGCTGTGTGAAAACGTTTCACAGGTAACTTTAAAGTCAGTGGATGTTATACTTACTATACAAATTACTTTTGTTTAGGTAACACTTTATTTGTGCCTAAGATTTACATGATACTGTCATAAACAGAGGCTGCACAGTGAAGCAGTGAGAAGTGTTGTTGCCTTCTGGGTTCAATCACCTGGGTCTTTCAAATCCTCCCGGGTCTTTCAAATCCTCCCGGGTCTTTCAAATCCTCCTGGGTCTTTCAAATCCTCTGGGTCTTTCTGCATGAAGTTTGAATGTTCTACCTGTGCATGAGTAGGTTCACTCCGGGTACGCTGGCTTCCTCCCACAGTTCAAAAACATGACTGTTAGTTTAATTGGCTTCTCTAAATTGTCCTTAGGTGTGAGTGTGTGCAAGAATGGTTGTTTGTCCTGTCTGTCTCTGTGTTGCCCTGTGACAGATTGCCGACCTGTCCAGGGTGTAACCCGCCTCTCGCTCAGTGAACGCTGTGTGTATATATATATATATATATATATATATATATATATATATATATATATATATATATACACACACACAGAAAGCTATATACACGGTAGACTGTGCGTTAATGTAACGCAGAAGGTCTGGAGATGCTACGTTGGTGTAGCTTGTACGACCTGAACAGGGGAGAGAGGCAGAGTCAAGTGTCACGGGGCCTCTGGGCCGTGTTAATAAGGCTGGTAGCGGATGGGAAAAAACTGTTTTTGTGTCGTGAGGTTTTGGTCCTGATGGACCGCTGCCTCCTGCCAGAAGGAAGTGTCTGAAATATTTTGTGACTGGGGTGTCACAAAATCGGCCACAATCTTCCCTGCACGCCTCAGAGTCCTAGAGGCTTACAGGTCCTGGAGAGATGGAAAATTGCAGCCAATCACCTTCTCTGCAGACCGGATGACACGCTGCAGTCTGCTCTTGTCTTTGGCGGTGGCACCAGCGTACCAGATGGTAATGGAGGAGGTGGTTTAGACACACCTTCTCCTTCAAAGAGTTTTCTTAATTTTCATAACTATGACAATTGTAGATTCACACTAAAGGCATCAAAACTATGAATTAACACATGTGGAATTATATACTTAACAAAAAAGTGTGAAACAACTGAAAATATGTCTTATATTCTAGGTTCTTCAAAGTAGCCACCTTTTGCTTTGATTACTGCTTCGTACACTCTTGGCATTCTCTTAATGAGCTTCAAGAGATAGTCACCTGAAATGGTTTTCCCTTCACAGGTGTCCCCTGTCAGGTTTAATAAGTGGGATGTCTTGCCTCTTATATGGGGTTGGGACCATCAGTTGTGTTGTGCAGAAGTCAAGTGGATACACAGCTTATAGTCCTACTGAATAAACTGTTAGAATTTGTATTATGGCAAGAAAAAAGCAGCTAAGTAAAGAAAAACAAGTGGCCATAATTACTTTAAGAACTGAAGGTCATTCAGTCCGAAAAATTGGGAAAACTTTGAAAGTGTCCCCAAGTGCAGTCGCAAAAACCATCAAGCGCTACAAAGAAACTGGCTCACACGAGGACCGCCCCAGGAAAGGAAGACCAAGAGTCACCTCTGCTGTGGAGGATAAATTCATCCTAGTCACCAGCCTCAGAAATCGCAGGTTGACAGCAGCTCAGATTAGAGACCAGGTCAATGCCACACAGAGTTCTAGCAGCAGACACATCTCTAGAACAACTGTTAGGAGACTGTGTGAATCAGGCCTTCATGGTAAAACAGCTGCTAGGAAACCACTGCTAAGGACAGGCAACAAGTAGAAGAGAATTGTTTGGGCTAAAGAACACAAGGAATGGACATTAGACCAGTGGAAATCTGTGCTTTGGTCTGATGAGTCCAAAGTTGAGATCTTTGGTTCCAACCATCGTGTCTTTGTGCGACGCAGAAAAGGTTTAACAGATGGACTCTATTCAATTCAATTCAATTGTATTTATATAGCGCCAATTCATGAAACATGTCATCTCGAGGCACTTTACAAAGTCAAAATCAATCATATTATACAGATTGGTCAAAAATTTCCTATATAAGGGAACCAGTTGATTGCTTCAAAGTCCCGACAAGCAGCATTCACTCTTGGAGAAGCATAGAGCTACAGGGAGAGACGTCTGCATTGTCCATGGCTTTGCAGCAATCCCTCATACTGAGCAAGCATGAAGCGACAGTCGAAAAAAAACCCCACCCATTAGCGGGAAGGAAAAACCTCCAGCAGAACCGGGCTCAGTATGAACGGTCATCTGCCTCGACCGACTGGGGGTTAAAGAATACAGAGCAGAGACACAACAAGAGAGACAAACATGCACAGAAGCACACATTGATCCAGTAATCTGTTCTACATTAGATAGTAATAGCGGGTGATCTGTCTTCTCTGGATGATGTCACAGTTAACAGAACGTCAGATCAGGTGTACCTACTATGAAGAAAAAAGAGAGAGAACAGAAAGTTAAAAGCTGAAATGACAACAGTCATTTCAATGTAATGCAATGCAAAACTGCATTGCATCTACTTTTTTTAGACAAATGCAAGAAAGTAATAAATATTATGACATGCTTAATTGGAAGGGAGTGGGGAGCAGATAGATGGTGCTGCTGTAGAAGGTCGTGAGGATGGGCGGGGACAGGTGGGCTCTCCTCATCCTCCGCAGTAAGTGCAAGCGCTTCTGTTCCCTCTTCTCCAGTGACATGGTGTTCACAAACCAGCTGAGGTTGTGTGTTATGTGCACCCCGAGGAATTTATTGCTGCTGGCCACCTCCACAGCTGAGCTGTTAATGAGAAGTGGAGCATGGCGAGGCCATTTCTTCCTGAAGTCCATGATGATCTCCTTCGTTTTCTCCACGTTCAGGATCAGTCCTGGTCCTGGTCCTGGTCGTTGTTGTCTCTAATCAGGCCCACCACCGTCGTGTCGTCTGCAAACTTCACGATGTGATTGGTGGTGAACCTGGGGACACAGTCATGTGTCATCAGGGTGAACAGCAGGGGGCTCAGGACGCAGCCCTGAGGAAAGCCCGTGCTGAGGGTGATGACATCAGTGGTTTTCTGTCCGACCCAGACCAACTGAGGTCTGTTGGTGATGAAGTCTAGTAGGCAGTTGCGAACAGGTGTGCTGAAGCCCAGATGTTCCAGTTTTGATGGTGTTGAACGCTGAACTGAAGTCCAGGAACATGCTCAAGGGGGCGGTGCGTGGGTGGGCTTGGAACCCGTTAATAACTGCTTGCAGTTCTAGTATTGTTATTGTAATTAGGTCGTTTGGCTGAGTTGCTGAATGCATTTTTGTTCCTACTTTGTTTACAAATTAACCAGTTTTTTACTTTTTACTTTTTTAAACAATGAAATTCACATTGTCTTTTTTAAAACAAAGTTGTAACACATTTTCTTTTCACAGTACAACCTTAAAGTCTATAAAAAGAAAAGTAAAAACTAAATTATTTAAAAAAAATAATTTCAAACCTGTTAACAGGGCAGCTGTGGCTACTAACATTGCTCACTACCGTCAGGGTGTGAATGTGTGAGTGAATGGGTGAATGACTGACTGTAGTGTAAAGCACTTTGGGGTAGTTGGACTTGATAAAGTGCCATACAAGTACAAGCCATTTATTTTAATGATTTGTTAAATATTGTTAGCAACAATCTCATAAAATATAGTACTTGCAAATAAACTGCAGTTCATTATAGTGTTTATTATTGTATAATTATGCCTACATTTAAAATAGTAGCTTACAGCCAACTCTGGTGTGGCATTGCAAATGCATTAATTTGCCTTTTTATTTAGGTTAATTTGCCATTTGCCTAATTATTACCCTTTTTAAAATTATATATCATTGCTCAGGTATGTGACATCATTATGAGCCATGCCAAGGAGAGGCTTTCTTTCACTAAGCACCTCATCAGTGCGGCCTTGTTGTAAGGGGACAGAGGGACTCTGTGGCAAGGAGTTGCCAACAACGCAGCAGAAAGTTCCCAGATTCAGCTTCACCACTGAAGCCCATTCCTCATTGGACCAGGCCTGATTTAAAATGGAACTTTCTCTGATCTACAAAAATGAGGAGTTCCAGCATTGCATTGGCTTTCTATCAGGTTTTGATGGAAAATAACCTACACCATATACTCACCCACACTGTAAGTACTTTAAAGATCCTCATCACCACACCAATGACAGCATCGGAATCTTAGAGGTGCTTCTCCTCTTTTAAAAGAATAAAAACTTTCCTTAGGAATACCATGGCACATGATCAGCTCAATGGTTTAGCTTTGCTCTCCGTAGAATAATAATTGACATGGGACATTCCTGAATTCAACACCAGGATCATTGCTAAATCTGCCACTTAAAAAGACAGACAAGCAAAATGTATGTACAAATAAGAACTGTCCACCCTATTTACTATTGTGCCATTACACACGGGATTAAGTTATTTAATGTTTAATAAATAACTCGGTCTGTTAGGTATTGTCCGGTGAATATAAGCCCAAACAGCTGATATTAGGACAATGGTAGAAAGGGTGACTCGAGCACTGGCATTCTTTTAAAAGCAAACTTTGCACACCTATGGAATGAAAGAATGACAACCACTGTTTCCTTGAAGCTGCGCGCAGTCGCGCACTGCATCTGGATTCAGCGCTCAAAGCAAATATATGCAGCGCAGTAGATAAAATCCAAGCTTAAGTGTAAACAAATAATAAACCAAGTTATTTTGTACCATTTTGCAATTCTGGCGAGATGTTGTTCCACGGTCCCACTCTGTATGCGCCAGGTGCTGATCGAAACGCACCAGTGATTAATGGGTGTGGAAGCTGCCTTTATAGTTAGGCAGGTGGGGGGGGGGGGGGCATCTTTGTTACTCCTGCGTATCAGCTGTTTGTGTGGCTGTGTTTTTGGGATCTGCTTATCTGAGACTATAAGTGCTGTTTTTCAACCAATTTGATTGGTTTGTGAGCACTACACCTGCAGTTTGTTTCTAGAGTGCCGTTGTGCCGTTATCAGCTGCAGTTGGAGTCCTTTGCAGTGAACTGCTTCTGCTGGTTCCTGACCAGCCTTCTTGTTCTACCTCCATTTTTGAAAATAAGCTCTGTTTATCCATCCATCCATCCATCCATCCATTTTCTAACATGACTATCCCTTGTGGGGTCGCGAGGGTTGATGGTGCCTATCTCCAGCTGTCAATGGGCGAGAGGCGGGGTACACCCTGGACAGGTCGGCAGTCTATCGCAGGGCAACACAGAGACAAAGGGGGCAAACAACCATATTTGCCCACACTCACACCTAAGGAGAATTTAGAGAGGCCAATTAACCTAACAGTCATGTTTTTTGGACTGTGGGAGGAAACCAGAGTACCCGGAGAGAACCCACGCATGCACAGTGAGAACAGGCACACTCCATGCAGAAAGACCCAGGGCAAGGGTAGGACTCAAACCCAGGACCTTCTTGCAGCATGGCAGCAGCGCTTAAGCTCTGTTTATACGTTTTTTATTTTATGAGCACATGCCCAAGGACTACAACTATATATATAAATATATATATATATATATATATATATATATATATATATATATATAGATATAGATATAGATATATAGATATATATATATATATATATGACTTGTACTTGTATAGTGCTTCATCAAGTATGACGATACCAGAGCGTTTACACTGTGCTAATTTAAAAGGACTTTTAAGCTCTGTTTGGTCATAAAGAGCGGACCGGACAACACAAACATTAATGTCCCTTCGGTGTATAAAACTCTTATGGAAATAAAGTTTGTTATAGCCGTAAAACACAGCCAAACACACCAGCAAAGTTTGTTTCGAGAACGCTAGTGGGAGCAATTCTTTTAGCTCGGTCAAACCTTAAAACCAGATCTCTCAACTTTTATCAAAAGTTAAGAGTGAGATTATGTTAATGTTTTGGGGGGGAGGGGGCTGGGCAGTGTTGGGCAAGCTACTTGTCCAGTGTAGTGAGCTAAGCTATTAGCTACTCAACAATAAATTAAGCTTCACTACACAAAAGCTACCACCTATAGAAATATAGCAAACTAAGTTACACAAATGTGTTAAAAGTAGCTTAACTACATCAGAAGCTGCTTAATGGTGTACCAACCTAATGTCAGATCAATTCAAAATGAGTCTGATACACTGGTTAAAACATTTATTAAAGATCAGCCAATGACCTAACACAGTGTAGACATTGCTTTATGAGCAGCATAATAAAATACAAACTGAAGTAATTACTGCTAGAAATAAAACGTGCCGTGGCGTTAATAACGTTTGGTGGCGTTTTTTGCATATTATATTATCAGGAGGTTGTCTTTTATGTGCTCAGCCACTAGATTTAAAGGTGTTTTACCCAATAAGAATACTGCAGCACCAGACACAACCAGGAGGTCCCTGATCGTTGGGGAAAGGCAGAAAGAAGATGCACTATAAGCTTTTTCATATTTCTTTTGTCATTTTAAACATAAAACTACCAAAGCACAAGCCAAGTAGTAGAACTAAATGTTGAAAAGAAATTAAAAGCTAAATAAAATAAACCAGGTCACTTAAAGGAGAAGTCCGGTCAAAATCAGAATTCAAACTGCTGAAAGTACTTTAAATATAAAACTACTACATACTGTGCAAAAAATTATAAGTTTTTTTAATTAATAATAATTCTCATTTAATCATGTTTATGTGGAGGAATCCATCTTGGTCAAGAATAGTACTGTCACCTCCCATTTTTTGACGTCACTCGGCGGACCCGCTGTTGAGCAAGTTTCAACGCTCTGTTTGTCACGGCGCACTATTTTCCAAGATCAAACTCAGTCGGGTCCTACAGTATATATCTATACACGCGTGTGTGTGTGTGTGTGTGTGTGCGCGCTCCGCGCAGCACACACACACACACAGCGGAGGAGAAATCGCTGAAGTGACTTAAGTTAGCTGATTATTATAGTATAAGTATTAAAATATAAGAGCATTCCAGCACATGCTGGGCTGAGCACGGCTTTGCACCGGCGCTGCAGCTGAGCGCGCGCACACACACACACACACACACACACACACACACACACACACACACACAGCGGAGGAGAGATCGCTGAAGTGACTGTGTTGAAATAAGCAATGTTTTTTCCTCTTTTACCAGTTGTGTTGGAACATCCGATGGCCATGCACGTGGGCATTGTTGCTTCAGCAATAGCTCTTGGGAATGTCAGCGGTGAAGTCCTCTGGAAATCCGAAATAATTATTGATGATCGCAGCTGTGTAGAACGGCTCCTATTGACTTTGCATGGAAAGCGGAGAGAAATGCTGTCGCCGCTTCCGCTCTTCCACGTCGCAGGATGTGATGTCAAACGCCCCTTACTGCCCATATTTGGGCAGTCATGTCAGCCCCCATACACAGTGATTCAGACGACAATTTATGTTTTTATTTTCTTATTGATTAAAGATAAGTTCATTAAATAACCACAAATGTATTAGTTTTAGTTATAGCTAATGATACCCTGATTTTTCCTTGTTGACCGGACTTTCCCTTTAATAAAGCTGCATTTTCTGTATGCTTTGTATTTATATTCACATGATAATATTGTCAGAATTAATAACATTTCTGTTAAAGATTTCATTTATCTTCTGCACCAAGGGCATAAGTAGGGAGAACAAGCAGAGTGAGTTTAGTGTAATATCAGACTTTATTATTGAACTAAGCAGGATTTAGACAGGATCAGAAAGGAAAGTGCTTCTTCTTTCTGCCTTTCCTCAACAATCAGGGACCTCCTGGTTGTGTCTGGTGCTGCAGTGTTCTTATTGGGTAAAACACCTTTAAATCTAGTGGCTGAGCACATAAAAGACAACCTCCTGATAATATAATATGCAAAAAAACGCCACCAAACGTTATTAACCCCACCGCACGTATTTTACGCGAGCGCGCGTTTTCTACGTCACCGCGCGTTCTGGCTGGAAACGCGCGGTGACGTAAAAAATTATTGTACGGACGATAATTGGCCTCATCGGCTTGCCATAACAGACAGGAGAGGCAGAGTAGAAGCTCGCGCACGAACATGTCCAACCAACAACTCTGATTGATTGTTCACTCTGAATGTTGTTTCAAAATAGCAAACCTGGTTTCATTTCTTAGTTATGTCCTGGATTTTGTAGCGTTTGTGGACGCTACGTCGCTACTTGATCAAAAAAATAACGTCACTACAGGAAAGTTACTTGATTCATAATGCAGCGACGCTACGGTCAAGCTACCGGAAAATGTAGTTTAACTAATAGCTTCGCTACATGTAGCGGCGCTACTGCCCATCACTGGGGCTGGGTTGGGGCGGGGCTGGGGTTGGGGCTGACTGGACCCTGGAAGAGAAATCTTTTTTTCCTGACTTTGATAAGAAAATATTGTAGTTGATTATAAAAGGCACAAAATTAATTATCAGATTCACATCAAGGCAATGAAAACACCAGAGATTATCATTATTCTATGGGTTTGTTTATCCATGTTGGTCTCATTAGTGAACGAGGCTGAGTTTCACCAAGCCTATACGGTCCAACATTTTCCCTTCAGCTACAACACTTGAAGCACACAGAGATTCACGCTGCATATTTATGCATGATCCAGCTGCTGATATTTCCCTCTTTTCAGCTCCATGCAGCCTGTTACAGTTTATAACCATCATCATCATCTTTCACAGTGACAGGTTTCCCATCTCAGTCTCCGCGCTTACCAGACAAATCTCCTCTATGGCACAGGGCGCTGTGGAGCTGAATTACGCAAGCCAAAGGCTGAGTTTGAAGTTGTTCTCTGAGCGCGTTTTATTTGTGGTCGGAGCGGATGGAATGATGACTTTCTGCTTCACTTTTAGCCAACTAATAGTCTTAAATGGGGAATCCTATAGGAAATATAGCACTTTTTATGCATTAGGACCCCAGAATTGATGACTATAGGCACAGCTTTTCAAGTGCTGCGATCACTGGCTCCTAAGTGACAGTTAAAAAAAACACTTTTTTTGGTAACATCTGGTATCAGCATACTTTATAATTAATGATACCGGTTTGAGGCGGTGAGGTGGGCGGATTTTACACTCATTGGTGCGCTGCGTGCGAGGGATAAACAGTGGGGAAAATGCATAAATAAAGACTTTAGAGGGGGGCTGAGCTGAAGCCCCTGATGTTACAAGTTCCTTAAAATGACCCTTAAAAGTGTGCACCTAAATTACATGTAACGTAATTTGCGCTGCTGAATTCAAGCGCAAGGCGGCACGCCCACCGAAGCACCACTGGTTCTGTGTTGTTAAACCAAATAGCATGAAACACAACTACTAACTCTCCTATTGACTTTAACTGGTACATTTTGGTAAGAGTGGAAGGACATTAAACGTAGTGATTCACGTTTTGTATGGTGACTGCTGATAAAAGCGCCTGGATCCGAGGGAAAGGAAGGGAGAGGATGACTAAGAGCGTTGAGGCACAGAAACACCGCGCATGCAGTTAAAAAATGCAGAATTAATAAGAACGAAACTTATAAACTTATAAACAGTCTAAGTGGTGTTTTAGACTGCATCTGTTTAGCTGATCTGTTTTCTGATCCAGCGTGCAGCCATGACTGGTTCTGGATGAAGGCTTTATGTGGCAGCCGCTCTCCCCCCTTGCCTCCTGCGTACACAATACCGGACCGTACCGACTTACTTTCACCACTGTTAAGACCAAAGTTATTTAACTCTGATCGCTCTTCCTGCTCATCTGTTAACACTTACTGCAGCAGGAATTACTGATGGCCACAAGCTGTGAAAGAAGCCAAAACAGCTCCACATAAGGCGGGGTTTAGACTGAGCTCTGGATGGACAGTTCTGTGAATGGATCATCCGCAGCCCATATGGCCCATATGGGCTTGGGCTGTGAAGCGGCAGCATGTGGACCTCCTACGAGGTGGTGGGCACCTGTGTGGAGGGGGATGTCCCAACATTTAGGCACTGTCCAGCCACGGGGAAACTGTCTCATGTGGTCTCGGCTCAACTTCCAGCAAAAACTGTGGTTAATTACAAAAGCAGGTTTTTGTAATGGTTGGTCCCTTACTTCTGCGTCTGATTAAGTAGAAGACAGACTGCAAACTTAGTCACGCTTCCAGCTTGAACACATGTTCATGGGTCTCTCCAGTGTAATACTCCTCTCCTCGAAGGCCGACAGACAAAGATGGAGATGTGAGGAAGATTATCTTTGTTGCGGAGCCACCTGATGTGATAGTGGCAGTTCCCCAGGCGCGGGAGTCTGTAACTTCTCATGTTTAAGAAAGACTCTGATTTTGTCTCTCCTGTCTGATTTCACTACATTACTAAGTCATATTTTGTGATTTGTGTGAGTCTGTGTGTGCAGTTTTGGCTGTTCAATTTTACATGGCCAAATCTCTGTTTTAATGTCAATGTGAGCTTTCACTGATTTAGCTACATGTTTTTGTATGTTTAGATTTCCATTGTGTGTGCTGTTCTTTTAAGAGATAAATACAAATTTCACCTACTACTCTCAGACATAAACCCTTCCTAACGTAGATATTTCTTAGACACCTAAGAATGACAAGGAGAAAAGATGTGTTTTCAGGATTGTTTTAAAAGGTTCAGTACTATCAGCAGTGTGGATATGCAACCCAGTGTCACTGAACAACGTTGGTCCACAGGGGGAAACGTAGTTTTGTCATAAATTGGCTCTTCAATACATTTCAGTCCTATATGTTATTTGGCCTATTCATTTACACGGGCTTGCAACCAGGTGCCATGACTATCAAGTTTCCCCCAGCGAAAAAAAGAACATGGCTGCCATTGCATGTGGAAAAGTAAATATTTAAGCAAAACAACCGCCTTTACATGCATTTTGATTATATTTCTAGTATGGATATTATTTGCATAATTTTCATTCAGGAAAGGTAGATAACCCTTCTGTCAGGACTCAGCCAGCAGGGCCGTGCAGCTTGCTGCCGGTTCTGCTGCCTCTGCTCTCTCCACAGGTGTTCGTGGTTAACTGGTGGGCGGAGCGCACACACCTGCAGACGGTTCAGCAGCACCGGGCCGCACTATAAGAACTGTGCTCGAACAGAGGGTGGATGCCAGAGTGTTGCCATTGTGGTATGCGTGATCGGCCACTGCCTCTCGCCTGACAAGGTTAAGAAAGAAACTAAAAAACCCTCCTCTGTGTTTCCCAGGTACCTCTTGTGCTCCGACGTCTCCTCTTGTGCTCCTGTGTTCCCCTGCGTGGTGGATGCCTCAAGTATCCCTCTGGTTCCTTCCGAGTCGGTTCCCCTCCACCCAGATCCAAGACCACCTCTGACGTACACCTGGTTCCTCCCGCTGCTCTGGATCCCTGGATTCCCCGGTGCTGCTCGGACCCACATCTGCCTCCGCTCACTGTTCTCCCGGACGCCTGCCAACTCCACCCGCAGGCAGGGCTGAGTCCACACCGCTTCCTCCCCGGTTCGGTTCCCGTGCTTTGTGGTAAGCTTACGGTTCTCTGTAGATTCCCCTTGCTTCATCCACAGTTAATTGTGTCTCCCTTATCTCCAGACTGACCCGATCTTCAGGCCTTGGCTCCCCGTTGTACCCCGATCTGCGGTGACAGATCTTCCCTGTGGCTCCGCCCCGTTGCTCTATTATAATAAAACCCTTGAGATCTGAACTGTTTTCCCCGAGTGTTTTCTGCATGTGGGCCAAACACATAAAGGCGAACATGACAGAAGAACACTCTGGCCAAACAGACTCAGCAGAGGCACTCGGTAGGACGTTAACATCTCAACAGGATCAGATTCGAGGGTTAGAGTCCTCGATGTTGGGGTTGCAGAGTCAGATGCAGGGTTTAGCGGCCCAGATTAACCAGCTGGCCGGCATGTTCAACGCAAGCCTCCAGCCTACTCCGTCCGAGCCTCCTAGCCCCTCCCCCGAGGCTGCGTCAGCGGTGACATCAGATCATGTCCCCGGAACCCCCTCGCTCACTCCGGAGAAATACTCCGGAGAGGCTGGTGATTGTCAGGGGTTTTTGTTCCAGTGCTCCCTAGCTTTCAACAATTCACCACGAACCTTCGCTCTAGATCACTCCAAGATCTCTTTTGTCCTGCGGCTTTTAACAGGCCGAGCACTAAGATGGGCAGAGTCCCGTTTCCCCGACTGTCAACAGTTCGGCTGCACATTTAGTGAATTCATTTCAGAGTTTAAAACGGTCTTTGCAGCCGAGTCTGACGAGACACAGGATTCACAGCGGCTCCTGACTCTTAGACAGCGGGGCAGACGGGTAGCTGACTTTGCCATAGAATTTCGTACCGTGGCGGCTGCGGCCGGCTGGGAGGAACGCGCCTTAAAATCTGTTTTTCTCCAGGCTCTCGATGAGTCCCTTAAAGACGAGCTGGCACGAGTAGAGCAACCCGCCACCTTAAATGAATACGTCGCGCTGGCGGTGCGGTTAGATAACCGCTTACGGGCACGCGGTAAGAGAGACTGCCAGTTACCCGGCCGGCTCCAATCGAGCGGACCCCCGTCAGACCCGCTGCTGCGCCTCCCTCCCCGCCGGAACCCATGCAGTTGGGTCGGCTTAGGCTTTCTGCTGATGAGCGGCAGCAGCGCATGAGCGCGAGGCTCTGTATTTATTGTGCTTCCCCTGCTCACTTTATTAAGGATTGTCCAGATCGACCAAAAGATCAGGTCCGTCGGTTTTAGTGGAGAAACCGGCGGACCAGCCTAAGTTTACATTTTCTTCTCCTCCGCGTCTTTGCCTGCAAGCGGCAGTGTCTGCTGGGGGACACGTTTAAGTTATCCGCCCTAGTGGATTCCGGGTGTGATTTTAATTTAATTGATCATTCTTTTGTTCACCAGGCTAAGCTGGTGACAGTTCCCTTGAATTCGCCTCTCCAGGTTTCTGCCCTGGATGGCGGGGTTCTTCCGCGTATTACCCACAGAACGAGTCCCCTTGAACTCGTAGTTTCCGGCAACCATAGAGAATGGGTCTCTTTCTTAGTTTTTCCCGTTAAGCACGCCCCCGTTGTTCTTGGGTTTCCTTGGTTACAGCAACACAATCCGCACATCAATTGGGCGGAGCGACGGGTGGAGACCTGGTCGCCTAGTTGTCACGCCACTTGTCTACAGTCAGCTGTTCCCTCGTCACAGGCTCTCACGCAGTCTAGTTCTCAGCTTGATCCTGAGATTTTAAAACTGGTGCCCGAGCGCTATCACGATCTCAGGCAGGTTTTCTGCAAGACCCAAGCTAGTTCGCTTCCGCCCCATCGCCCGTACGATTGTGCGATCGACCTCTTGCCTGGTGCTCCGCTGCCGACTAGTCGCCTTTACAACATTTCTCAGGGAGAACGTCAGGCCCTGGAGAAATACATTAAGGAGTCTTTAGCTACTGGGCTTATCCGTGCCTCGTCTTCACCGCTAGGGGCAGGGTTTTTCTTTGTTTCTAAGAAGGATGGTTCCCTTCGCCCATGTATTGATTATCGGGGGTTAAACGCCATTACCGTGAAGAATAAGTATCCCCTCCCACTCCTCTCCTCCGCCCTCGAACCGGTTCAGTCTGCGACCATCTTCACTAAGCTAGATTTGCGTAATGCTTACCACTTAGTGCGGGTCCGCCGGGCAGTATTCCAGGCTCTTGTGAATGATGTCCTCCGAGATTTCCTGAACATCTTTGTATTTGTGTACTTGGATGACATTCTCATTTATTCCCGAAACCCAACAGAACACTTCCAACATGTCCGTGCAGTCCTCCAACGCCTCCTGGAAAACAAGTTGTTCGTCAAAGCAGAGAAGTGCGAGTTTCACAAGTCCTCAGTCTCGTTTCTTGGACTCATCCTGGAAGGGGGGCGGGTCCGCTCTGACCCCGAAAAGATCAAGGCGGTCCTAGACTGGCCGGTACCCGAGACCAGAAGAGAACTACAACGGTTCCTAGGGTTCGCCAATTTCTACCGACGCTTCATCAGGGGGTACAGTCAAATCGCCGCCCCTCTCCATGCTCTCACCTCCGTCAAGACCCCTACTCTTGGAACTCCAAGGCTGACTCAGCGTTCTCTGATTTCAAGATGAGGTTCTCGCAAGCACCCATCCTGATCCACCCAGACCCTAAGAAGCAGTTTGTGGTGGAAATAGACACCTCTGATACAGGGGTGGGTGCAGTCCTGTCTCAGAACTCGGACCAGGATCAGAAGCTACACCCCTGCGCCTTCTTCTCCAGGCTTCTTTTCCCGATTTAATTTGGCCATCTCCTATCGCCCCGGTTCTAAGAACCTAAAGCCCGACGCCCTGTCCCGCATTTATTCTCCCCCCGACTCCGTGAAGGAACCAGCAACCATCCTCCCCTCGTCCTGTGTGTTTGGAGCCCTCCAGTGGGAGGTTCAAGATCTTATTTCCCGAGCTCAACAGTCCGACCCTGACCCTGGTACAGGCCCCCCAAATCGAACCTATGTCAAACACATAAAGGCGAACATGACACCTTCCTTTATCAGTTTCCATAAAGATTTTCTCAGGAAGACATGAGGAAGTGACGTTCCCTCCCTACGTCAACGAGATTCCGGTACATATGAAAACAACATTTAAGCAAATCATCTGCAGTTGTATGCCTTTTGATGACATCTCTAGCGAAAAGTAAGCATAATACATTATAAGCTTCATTCAGGGAAGGTAGACAACTTTCCTTTATTAGTTTCTTAGAATATTTCAGTGCGTCTCAGAAAGATGCAAAGCAGTCACATCATGTTACTAGGCAGTTGCGAAGGACGCATCCAGTTACTTCACCGATGTGCGCTGACTTCTGCGTTTATAAAAATCAACATTTAAGAAAACAACTCAGTTCTATGCATTTTGATGACATCTCGAGCAAAACGTAAGTTTATTCATATGGCATTTTTCAGTAACAAGACATTCAAAGTGCTGTACATGAACAGATTAAACATTAAAGACATGCATAGAAAGGAATAAGCTAAACAAATCCTTGACTAGAATTCTTTCATACATTAACAAAGCTACAGTTTTAGGTCTCTGATATGACCTTTCAGACGCTTTAACTGGTCAAGCAATTTAGGAATTCATGAATCACATAACTTATAGCCATGGGTGGCAAGGGTTCTGTTTCACATATAATAATATCATGTCCTGTGAACCAAACATCACTCATGCTGTCCTTGATGGGACAATCTTACCATTGTACTTTCCCTGGCATAAAGCAGTCTAGTGTCAGGATTTAGGTTTTTGTTTGGGCTATTCTGAACTGTTTATGTTCCACTCCTCTCAGCTTACCGACAACAGTCACCATCTAATCAGCTCAATCCACTCTCAGCCACCAGCCATCAGTCACCATCTAATCAGCTCAGTCACCTCCCAGCTACTACTCAGCACTAGATCAGCTCCACCTGCGGCCACTAATTAGTCCCAACTCTGCTCACCTGTCACCCTGCCTTTATATACCTGCCTAACTCATCCACTCCCTGCTTAGATGTTGAGAAGATCTGCATTCCACTTTGAAAGGCACTGAAAATAGCACGTGTAACTGAATGAGTTGCTGGAAGCTGAAGCCAGAGAGTGAAATGCTAGTATACTGAATACTACACACAGAAATCCAAGAAAGGAAAAAAAGTGTTCACTTGATATGAGAAATAAACTACCTCTTACAAAGAGTGACCTTTAGTGCAACTTGTTGCTTTAGGGCGTATACACTTAAAATGCAGACAACTGCTGCAATATTTATATTTTTTGGAAAGAAGTGAGTTAAAACTTTTCTGTTGTGCTGAATTCATTTGAAGATGCCCTTGTAAGACTCTCATATAGCTTTGTTTGTTCTCACCTTCCAGCAAACAAACAGATCAGAAGCAGATCTCTTTTTTCCTTTGCGACTTGATCAGAACAATTCAGGGTCAGTAGGACAGGATGGAAGGATACACCAGGTGTATCATTAGCGTTAAAATGGCTCTTCCGAGGGGAAAAAAACATTGTGCTTTGTCTGCATTTTTTTTCTTCCAAGACCAGTTCTCTTCCTCACCCATGGGATTTCAAAGGAGTCAGATAGTATGTTCTTCTGAAATACAGTGGTAAAGCAAAGTTCTGTCTTTTGGCTGAAGGCCTTTGCAGCACTTTCTTTGTCAGCATAATTCACTGTCATTTTAACAGGCACTTTAATGTTTCTTCCGAGGCCAATCGTAGATGATAGCTTTCCTTCGGAAAGACACAAAAAGTAGCCGTGTGGCACTAAAGAACAATGTGCTACAGGCATTTATTATTTTGGGGGGGAAAAATCATATCCTCCTCCTTTACTGACTGCCTTTGTTCTTAAAAATAGCTGGGTGTCATCAATGACATTTCTGAAAGCGCATAATAAAACACTGATTGCCCAGAAAGCTGCAATTTTCTTATCTTAATGTTCTGTCTTGAAAAATAAGAATTTACAGCTTTTATCTGTTGTACATCTACTGGGACCAAGCAAAAAGATATTTTAATATTTTGTTACTGGGTTAAGGTTCATTTTTACAAACAAACCCCCTTTTAGAAACACTGTATGTTTATTGTACCTTGGCCACTTTATTATGTACACATTGTTGTATGGGGTAGGACCCCTTTTGGCGTTCAGTACTGAATTAGTTATTTGTGGCATAGATTCAATAAGGTGTTGGAGACATTCTGTAGAAATGTTCGTACATTTTGACGAAATAGCATCACATAGTTACTGCCGATTTGTTGGCTGCACATTAATGAAATTAATCTCCATCTTTGTGTTCTATTGGAATGAGATTTGGCGACTGTGGAGGCTATGTACAGTGTAGTGAATTCATTACTGTGTTTAAAAAAAGGTTAGAGATAATTTGAGTTTTGTGACATGGAGCATTATCCTGCTAGAATTAGCCGTCAGACCATGCTCTGGTTATAACAGGTTGGAAATGGGAAGCAACAAGTATAAATATATGCTGTGGCCTTTGAACAATGCTCACGTCCTACTAAGTGAATCAAAGTGTGAGTACCCCTCACCAATATATTACTACAAACACCAGTTGATATGGGGCAAAATTGGTCCATGCTTTGTTTTTGTACTCTATATGATACATTTTGACCCTAACATCTGGATGTTGCAGCTGAAATAAAGATTAATCAAATGTTCCATTCTTGATTTGTCCAATCATTGTTCTTAAATTATGGTTGTCATTGTGCAGTTTTGCCTGCTGCACCCTGAACATTTTCCAGCACCTTCCCCCTCCCATACAGCTCCATCTCCTTCCACCACTAATCACCTACACCTGTCATGCTCTAATCATCCCGGACTCAACCCACCTGCAAGCCCTACTATAAAGCTCACCTCAGTCTCCTCTTCCCTGCCGGTTCGTCTCGTCTTCTCTACACGAGCGTCTCTCTACTCTCGTCTTCCGTCTGTGAAGGACTTTGCCGCACACCTCCCTCAAGCTCCCGCTTGGATCCCGCTCCAAGCCCTGCTCGGGTTCCGTCCCGAAGTCCTCCGGTGAGGCTCTGCTCGGGTTCCGTCCCGAAGTCCTCCGGCCAAGCTCAGCTCAGGTCCCATCCCAAAGCTCTCCTGCAGCCTTGGGTCCCGCCCCAAGGCTCTCATGCGGTCCTTTAGCTTCCTCCCGTCTGCCTGCTCCTGCATACACCATCCACCTGCTCCATCCTGGTAAAGACTCTCTGGTTCTCATCCTCCACACCTCATCATCTTCAATAAAAGCTCTTAAAAGTAGCTCTGTGTGTGGCTGAATCCGGGCTCAACAACCAACACCTGGCAATGGTGAGCCTCTAAATTAAAGTGTCAGTTTCCCATTTTTCTCCAACAGTAGTGATAATCCTCTACTGATGTAGTCCATCTGGTTCAAGGCTTGGTGTATTCAGAGCTGGTGTTTTGCATACCTTGGTTTTAACAAGCTGTTATGCTCCATTCTGTTCATTCTATAAGGTCAGACAGCCCTGCCTGTCTCCTCTGATATATGACATCAACCAAGCATTTTCCTCCACACGATTACTGCTAAATGGATTTTTTTTCTGACCATTACCTGTAAATCCAAGAGATGGTTGTGCATGCATATTCTGTAAATTATCAGTTTCTGAAATACTCACAGCCATCATTGTAGTTTAAACTGATTTCCTTCCCTATGTTTTGATCAGTTTGAAATTCAATAAGTTGTGGTCACCATGTCTAGATGCCAAATCCACTGAGTTGCTGACTTGTGATTGGCTAATTAAGTATCGGTAATACCAAGGTGTTAAAAGGTGCATCTGATATTGTTGGTGGTGGGTGTAGATATCACTATGAAATTCCTGGACAGAGCAGAACACATGAAACAATATCACCTGATCATATGAAAATGAAATGCAAGCCCTGTCAAAATGTATTAACATTAAATATAAAATTTAATTAAATATAATATTTAAGTTGGACCAGCATGCTGATTGCACCGCTCCAAGATTGCTTGTTTTTAAATTTAAATTTTAAAGTGGCTTGTGCTTTGGTTAGAATTATTGAGTTAAATAAGAGTGATTCCCCAAAGAAACTTGTTTACAACCTGTAAACCTGATGGATTCCACTTCAGATTAAAAAAAGCAAGAGAAGCTCTTAGCCAAAAGCAAAAAATCTTTTTTTTTCCTAGTAATTTTTTTCTGACTGCAGGTTTTTTATGTCTTGTTGCTAATTCAAAGCTGACATGGGTGCAAGACAGTTTATCTGATGTTTATTTCATGTCGTAAACTCTTCTGACAGGTGAGTGTTGTGAGGAGGTGAGAAGAGTATTAACTCTTTCCCGTGTTGCGTTTTTACAAGTGGTTCCACTCTGGTAAAGATGTGATCGTACTGGAGGACTGCAACCTCTAGCCTGAAATACATTTGCAGGGATTTCTTGGCATTGTTTGTAGGGTGAAATGTAGCCTGTTTAAAGCCTATTAAAGTATATCTGATCTGGTTTCACAAAACAGTTTCATCATAAATCCACAAAAGTAAGCCCCTAACTAGGTTTTCTAGTGATGTCAGCCATGTGCAGTCAGGCCCTGCATCCCAGAGTGTTTTTTTTTTTTTTTTAAATCAAGGTTTCATCACAGAGCTAAAGGAGGCATAGATTGGATCTCAGCTGGGCTGATATATTAGGGGGAATGCACATCTGGTGCGCAGTGGGGCATCACGTCAAATGACTTCTCTAAGATACATTGGGCACGCCATGCATAACAGTGCCAAGGCAGGGCAGGTCACTTGACTTCAAGCTCAGATAGCCTGACCAGATATAGCCTGTGTGGGTTGTTTGATAGAAAATATTAGGGGGGCATTTTCGTCAATGTGCACCTGACTTCACCCATTGCTTGTCATCCTTATGCATAGCATAAATTATGAAAATCTCCCTTCTCAAAGGTAAAACACAATTGTGGCCAATGGTTCCTTATGAATTTTGTTTTATTTTCAATCATCATTTCAGCCTTAAGAAACTACCCATGGCTGAAGTCCAGGTGTCTGTTCTTTCTCCGAACACTCCGGTGTGATCGGTCTAATGTGTACTAAAGATGATAAATGATTGGGTTGACAGGCCACATTACAGCCTGACCTTCCCTGAATGCTTTCCTTTGTTTGCAATTATAAAATTGTATTATTTCTGTTTTTATTTTCAAGCTGAAAAAAGAAGCTTAAATTTTTTTTTTCCATACAGCTATTTTTATTTTACATTATTATTATTGTTATCTTTATGTCGGATACATACCCAGTTCACTCGGACGTGATGTGTGCAGATCCGCAGCCACAATGTTGCCAGCACGTCAGATGAAATGGGAGGGCAGGGATGCGTGCATTTTTCTCATTCTCTTCCGGAGATTATTGGCGGAAAAAAAGCTTACACTGACCATTTACTCTTCCTACCTGGAAGATGTACATTTATTTGTTTGGAATGGAGGAAGTAAGACACTAGTGTCAAGTTAAAAAGCTAGCATAGCACATCAAGCAAAACTACTTTGAAACATGATAAAATACAATAAATATCAATGGCTGCATCCTTCGAAGGTCTACGTGGGCTGGGTCCTTGGAAGGCAACATAGCAGCAGGCCATGTATGTATTTCTGGTTGGTACAGACTGACCAAGCAGGCACCGCCCTCTGCTGTACGACCAAGGGTACTACCCACAAGTCACGGATCATTTATAACCTGTGACATTTGGAGCAAAGGTGAAAATGAAGGTGTAACTTGTAAAGTTGAATTTGTGACACACAGCAGCAGATTTGTGCAGTTGTATTCATTGTATTTGTGTTAAGAAAAAAATATATAATAAAAAAATTGTAAAGATTTTAATACACGTGTTTGAATTTGTTTTGCACCATATGTTTTAGATCAACTAGAACAAAACTGAATGGAAGACATTTTTGATGTGCAACTCACAGAACACAATTTGTGTACTTGTACTCAAGAATTTGAAGAGGTGAAAAAAAATCTACAATTACAAAACACCAAAGATACAATGCACAAATAGTTTTGCAAAAATAGTTCTGGACCATTTGGAGCAAAACTGAGAATGTAAGAGATTTTTGATGTGCAACTTACAGAACACAATGTTTGTACTTGTACTTTAGAATTTGAAGAGGTGCAACTTTTTTTTTTAATTGTGAAAGATAGAAAAAACTCTACAATTACAAAGCTCCAAAGTTACAATGCACAAATAGTTTTGCAACATAAGTTCTGGACCCTTTAGAGCAAAACTGAAAATGTAAGAGGTTTTTGATGTGCAATTTGCAGAACACAATTTGTGTACTTGTGCTTAAAATTTGAACAGGAGTAAATTGTTCTTATGATTTTTTTTAATAATAAATCTTCTTCAAGCTCTAGGGTCACTTGTGGCGTACCACAGGGTTCAGTTCTTGGACCAATTCTCTTTACTATATATATGCTTCCGATTGGCAAAATGATCAGACAGCATGGGATTAATTTCCACTGTTATGCTGATGACACTCAGCTATATTTATCCATAAATCCTGATGAATCCAATCAATTACTTTGACTGCAGTCATGTCTTGATGACATCAAAAGCTGGATGACTTTAAATTTCCTGCACTTAAATTCTGACAAGACAGAAGTTATAATCTTTGGACCAGAGTCCTCAAAAAATAAACTTTGTAATCAATCACTGAATCTGGATGGCATTAACTTGGCCTCTGGTAGTAAAGTAAAAAATCTTGGCGTTATTTTAGACCAAGACATGTCATTTAAATCCCATATTAAACAGGTTTCCAAAGTTTCCTTTTTTCACCTCAGGAATATCACCAAAATTAGAAACATTCTGTCCAGGGGTGATGCTGAAAAACTAGTCCATGCATTTGTTACTTCAAGGCTGGACTATTGTAATTCTTTACTATCAGGAAGTCCACAAAATGCAGTTCAAAGTCTTCAGCTGATCCAAAATGCTGCAGCGAGAGTTCTGATGAAAATCAACAAGAGGGATCATATTTCTCCAATTTTAGCTTCCCTTCACTGGCTTCCTGTTAAATCAAGAATAGAATTTAAAATTCTTCTTCTAACGTATAAAGCCCTTAATAATCAAGCTCCATCATATATTCAATTCAATTCAATTCAATTTTATTTATATAGCGCCAGTTCATGAAACATGTCATCTCAAGGCACTTTACAAAGTCAAGTTCAATCATATTATACAGATTGGGTCAGATTATACAGATTGGTCAAAAATGTTCCTATATAAGAAAACCAGTTGATTGCATCAAAGTCCCGACAAGCAGCATTCAGAGCTCGGATTACCTCGTATGTTCCTAACAGAGCACTTCGCTCTCAGACTGCAGGTCTGCTGGTGGTTCCTAGAGTCTCTAAAAGTAGAATGGGAGGCAGATCCTTTAGCTATCAGGCTGCTCTCCTGTGGAACTAACTCCCAGTTTTGGTCTGTGAGGCAGACACCCTGTCTACTTTTAAGACTAATCTTAAAACTTTCCTTTTTGACAAAGCTTATAGTTAGAGTGGCTCATGTTACCCTGAGCTACCTCTATAGTTATGCTGCTATAGGCTTAGGCTACTGGAGGACATCAGGGCCTATTTTTCTCACTCTACTGATTTCTACTGTTCTCCAGTCTACTGTTCTCCAGTTTTGCATTGCATTACATTGAAATGACTATTGTCATTTCAGCTTTTAACTTTTTGTTCTCTCTCTTTTTTCTTCATAGTAGGTACACCTGGTCTGACGTTTTGTTGACTGTGAAATCATCCAGGGAGGACAGATCACCGACTATTACCATCTAATGTAGAACAGATTACTAGATCAATGTGTGCTTCTGTGCTATTTGTATGTCTTGTTGTGTCTCTGCTCTGTCTTCTGTAACCCCCAGTTGGTCGAGGCAGATGACCGTTCATACTGAGCCCGGTTCTGCTAGGGCTCAGGTTTTTCCTTCCCGCTAACGGGTGTTTTTTCTTTCCACTGTCGCTTCATGCTTGCTCAGTATGAGGGATTGCAGCAAAGCCATGTACAATGCAGACGACTCTCCCTGTGGCTCTACGCTTCTCCAGGAGTGAATGCTGCTTGTCGGGACTTTGATGCAATCAACTGGTTTCCTTATATAGGAACATTTTTGACCAATCTGTATAATCTGACCCAATCTGTATAATATGATTGAACTTAACTTTGTAAAGTGCCTTGAGATGACATGTTTCATGAATTGGCGCTATATAAATAAAATTGAATTGAAAAAATTGAATAAATAAAGTTATGTTTTTTTTGTATTATTGTATTATAATTGTATAGTTGCTTAAATCAAACCACTATGGGACATTGTTACCCAACTAATAAATAGAATAAAATATAATTTTAATTCCTAGTAGTTAATATTCTCCTAAATGCCTTTTTAAGATGTACAAAATAACTTCTGAGATCTATGAATAAGGGGTATGAATTGTTAATGGTAACTTTGCCTCCCAAAACCTGATTCTGATCTGATTCTGGCATAAAGTCCCCGCTCTGTGATGTGACACCATGAGATATTAAATCTATTAATGGTTCAGGCACTATATGTTGCAATAAATGAAATCAAGCCTATTTAGCATGCTCTTTATTTGTATTGCAGCTGGGAATCAGTCTAATCTCTGTTCATGATATGCCATCATTTACATGATTGAGTGTTTTTGAATTGTGGGTGTTTTAAATTCCTTCTGTAATTTGTACATGTTGTTTCCATTGCTCTCCTTCAGCTTTACTTGTTACTGCCTTACTGTGAGGTGGTTCATGCATTAGTCTGGTTTTTGGTTCAGTTTAGGGGAGCTGTGGAAAGTGACCTCCAGGGTATTTTCTACACAACCCCACAGCCCAAAGCCATCTTTTCCAGCTGGAACACAGCACTGTGCGACAGATGCCACATTGAAAAGGCCTTTCTCTGCCATCAATGGGCTTCTGAAATCGTTTCATTGTCACTTTACTTCAGTCTCTCAGCACAACTTTCATTGGACTGTGTGTGCATCCATTAGTACCCATTAGTCACTCAGGTCAGGGTCTCGAAGACTCAAGTTGTTTGAGTCATGCTGTATCTGTTTGTGTTTAAACAAATTCTCCCCAAAGTGTTTCTCTGAAGTGCTGATGTTTTCCCTTATGTCATCTAAGCTGAAATGAACCATGGTGGGGTAATTTTGTTTCGGTGCTGTTATGTGTCATCTGAGAACTGTTTCACATTATGCAATTATATCTAATTACAAAACAATAAAGCTATGTTCTGGTAACAATATAGAAAGTGTTTTTAAAACAATTTTTCTTCTTAGCTAACCATAATAAATATCCAGTGAAATATCCATTATATCTTTTGTCTAAAAATAACAAAATGGCATGTGTTTACCTATCTATTTTTTGCAGCTTTACAGTAGCAATGACACTTGATCAAGTATCCTGAAAATATCCTATCTTAAACCTCGAAATTGCAGAATATCCGACAGTCAAGCCTTACTTGGTATAGATATCAGGAAAGCTTTTGAAGAGTGAAAGAAGACTTTTCTCTATGGATGATAATACTTTTGAATACTGGCAGGCTGCAGCAAAAGGCAGGGAAACAGAAACTGAGGAAATGTGTAGATTGTTCTATAGTTTGCAAGAAAGTACAACATCAAAACAAAATAAAGAACGATAAAACACTCTTCATGTATGGAGTGCACATAAAAGGTACTTTTCTACAAGATCAGTTTTATCCTGATATTTTGTTCAAAAATATTTTACTACATCCTTTCAGCTATTACCCTTTTTCATATTTTTATTTAAAATTTCCAGTCAATCCAAAGGGTTCCAAATGGTATGCACTCCCTTGGTCATTTGAACAGAAACAGATCTACAGCATCATAGGTCCTCCACCATACATAACATTATTTTTGTATGACCTCTCTTCTTATCTGCCATGTTTTTAATGACTAGAAGGCATATGTGTTGTACATTCTGCAATTTCAACAAATAAGTAAAATAACTTCTGACCAAACAATCCATTTAAAAATTGTAGTATAGTTTAACTTAACACAGTTTCATAAGGCAATGGTTGGACAGAAGATGCTATTTTCTGACATTCCTCCTAAACAACTAGTTGGCATACATTATAGATAGAGTCTGAAAGCTTGTTTGTGTGACAATGTTTTCTGATGAACCTGGAAAAGTTTGGTGGTGTTTGTGTTGTTCATTTACACAACGGCAAATGTTTTTGCCGACAATGGCACAACTTGAAAACAGGTCCCAGAGTCTAACTAGAAAACTTTCTGGTTTCCGTTGTCATGTAGACAGGATTTTTTTTTTGTACCGGGAAATCCCTGTCTCATGTACAGTATGAGAGAAAGGTGAAATGAATGCAGACATGCACAACATAACGGCTGCCTATAGTTTAAAAAAAAAAAAAACACAGAAGAAATTATCAACAATAGTGTATAGCGGACTACTGTTTGTGTTTGTGCTGCTGACTCTTCAGAATAAAGTCAACGCTTTCCAACCCAGTACTTATAAGCAGCAGTTGAACCTACTATTGGCGTGGCCACACTATTTTGACATCTTTACAGTTTCAATGTAAATAGATTATAATTAATGTTAAGATATCAACTGGGTCAGTGGAGCATTATCATGTAAATGTGTTGACAAACTGTTTTGGTAACTGGTTGCAATGGATCATTGTCATGAAAACAGAGCCTAGTAGTAAATCTCTCTCGCCCTCATGCAGCACCATGTAACTTTTAGCCACTAGGGGCAATAGACCTGCTGAAGCCACTGGCAACACACTGAACTGTCGCAAAATTAAACACTCTTCATGATTTGGATTCTGATAGCAGACCGCTTTGGACCATTGAGAGGTCAAGTCAGTTACTTGTAAAGACAAGGCCACATACACCCCCTTTAGATTATATTCAGAGTCTCCCATTGAAATGGAGAGGGAGAGGACAACGCAGAGCCAGGAGGAGAGGGAGCTCCAGGAGCTGTGGAAGAGAAACACGGGGCACAAAACACGTTCAATTATCTGATTATGAAAGGCTGTAGGAACTTCAGCACAGAATAGCTGACATGCAGGTTTGTGAGCTATGTTTACTTTATTTTGTGATAATAACCACGGATATGACAAACTTTGACTCAAGGATGAGAAAACTAGAAGCATGTAAGGTTAGCTCTCGGGTTTAAAGAGAGCTCAGAGTGCCGTAAAGCGGTGCTCTAGGTCACATGACCCATTCAGAGAAAGATCTGCACCTCTCAAATTACATAGGTGAGTTTTCTTTTAAGACGCATTGAGCATCCATATACTCCAAGGGGTGTATATTGACCTGAAAAGTAATTTAATATATCTCAAATTAAGCTAATACTTGGGTCAAAACCTGCACGGTGCTGCTTTAAACTTTCCAATGATTGATCTGACAGTAGACACAGGAAGGATTAGATACAGTAAGTATCCATCCATCCATCCATCCATCCATCCATCGTCTTCCGCTTATCCGGGGTCCGGTCGCGGGGGTAGCAGCTTCAGTAGGGAGGCCCAGACGTCCCTCTCCCCAGCCACTTGGGCCAGCTCCTTCGGGGGAATCCCAAGGCGTTCCCAGGCCAGCCGGGAGACATAGTCCCTCCAGCGTGTCCTGGGTATCCCCCTGGGTCTCCTCCCGGTGGGACGTGCCCGGAACACCTCCCCAGGGAGGCATCCAGGAGGCATCCTAACCAGATGCCTGAGCCACCTCAACTGGCTCCTCTCGAGGTGGAGGAGCAGCGGCTCTACTCTAAGTCACCCCCGGATGACTGAGCTCTTCACCCTTGCTCTAAGGGAGAGCCCAGACACACTACGGAGAAAACTCAGCTGGCTCTTGGATTAGATAAGTACTCAGTACCTATTTTTACATGGGTTTACTGACTTCCTCGAGACAACAAATCTAGCTTGAGTGGTATGTTTTCTGTTAAAAAAGAAGTCATGAGTTGATTATTACTATTTTAATGTATTTTAATCTCATAAAAAAGTCAGTCATTATTATTCATAAAAATGCATTATATTTTTTTTATGTGAATGTCGATAATTCTGCCAACAGCGATTTTTAAACTATTATGTCTTAACTTGATTTTACCCACATTGAATCAATTTGCTAATCTTAAAAGTAGATTTTTTTCACTTTTTTGTGTGTGAGGTTATTCAGCTTCAGTTATAGGCTTTTTGGACATCTTAATCAATGGTGCCAAAAAACATGGAGAATGCTAGAGGTGAGCAGAAATAACCTTCTTAAAGTGAAGAAGAAAAGTGAAAGTGAAACTTTAAACATTCCTATTGTTTCTGATTCGCCATGTCATGGGCAGTGTTTTTAGTAAGAGTTATTTGTCAGTAACAGTCAGTCATACCGTATTACTAGCCAACAAACCACACTAACGCCCAGAGAAGCCATGCAGTCTGATTACACATGCCCCTGCAGTTCAAAACAGATGCTCTTCACCAAGTCTGGCAGCATGGAAGAGCCTTAGGCAGGCAGCTATTTTGGGTAAATTAGTAAAGACAACAGTTGCTCCCCAGGTTGATGCTGCCACGCTGAGGTGCAGTGCAAGGCGACAGAGTGGAAAACATAGACTCAGCCTGGGCAGCACAGCCCTGCAGGCGTTTGTCATTTGGAAGCTCTCCAGCTGACAGGTGGCGACTGTGGCCGACTGCTCCCCATATACCTTATCCAGGTAATTAGCCATTCAACTCAGACATGCAGGATAAGAGTACAGTCATTGACAGATGCATATAATGAAGACAGGTTTGCAGAGGACATGTTACCATTGTACAATTTGTATCTGTGTATGTCAATAGACACTTTATCAAGAAGCATTAGGGCACACTTTCTAATAATAAATAAAGTAAAACTGACAATGGAAAAGCAAAGACAAAAATAAATTTCATACTCGCCTTGTTTTAAACTCTCACATTATTATTTATGTCATTGTTACCATGTTAAAAGATATTACAAGAATGTTTTTGACATACACAGAGCATATGATGAAGTTTAACCCCTTAACTGGCACCCCCAAAATTCCAAAAATGCCTAATAGAATTTACCTACATAAAATTAGATGCTGCTCTTAAACCCTTTGGAGTAGAGGCAAAAACTTGGTGTCTCTGTAAAGGTAACACTTTAAATATTTAAACTAAGAAGTCCAGTGTGGTGTTCTGGTAACTAGTTTTTAATTATTGAAGTTGGAACACACACAAATTGGCAATTTCTTTGCTCTTGTTTTCTTGTTTCTTTCTTCAACATACAGCTGCAAGGTGATGCAAGGAGACTCTAGCTGAAAAATAAAGGAGCCAAAAGAGACAAGTCTTTTTTGTGACACGTTCGAATTTGAATGCAATATAATAAAAATATTCTAGACTATAAACTAGAATATCAGGTTTTCTGTCAGTCTGGGCTTTACACAGAGATGGAGACTTGAGTGTGCATCTTAGGCTTGAGTCATATCTCACACAAAAACCTCACATTTCACCCAGACTCCGAGTTTGCTGTCATGAACAATCTTTCTTGTGTAATGAACGTAGATTGTTTGAGTAAACCATCAATGTTATACAATCATTTGCAAATACTGTAATGATTACAAATGATTGGTTGCCATGGTAATGTTAGGGAAAACGCATACAGTATGGGTTATCTGTAATGTTTTATGAGACTACGTGCAAAAGGCATTAACAGTAGCTCCCAAATATCTAAATTTTTTATGCTAACAGTTGACAAGTATTTACCAGAGGCAAGCCACAGGCAGGAGCCTTCACAGAGATGGGCACATTCCCTTGTGAAAGGGTGCATTTAATTTGATAGCTATGAATGCTTGCGCGGCATAAGATGTTATGGGTACATAAGAGTCTGTTAGTTGTAGCTACATAACAACCACAATGATCTTTCTCAAACTGAACTCTCTATATACAGTGGGTATGGAAAGTATTCAGACCCCTTTAAATTTTTCACTCTTTGTGTCATTGCAGCCATTTTCCAAAAATCTAAAAAGTTCATTTTATTTCTCAGTAATGTACACTCAGCACCCCATCTTGACAGAAAAAAAACAGAAATGTAGAAATTTTTGCAAATTTATTAAAAAAGAAAAACTGAAATATCACATGGTCATAAGTATGCAGACCCTTTGCTCAGTATTTAGTAGAAGCACCCTTTTGATGTAATACAGCCATGAGTCGTTTTGGGAAAGATGCAACAAGTTTTTCACATCTGGATTTGGGTATCCTCTGCCGTTCCTCCTTGCAGATCCTCTCCAGTTCTGTCAGGTTGGATGGTAAACGTTGGGGAACAGCCATTTTCAGGTCTCTCCAGAGATGCTCAATTGGGTTTAAGTCAGGGCTCTGGCTGGGCCAGTCAAGAACAGCCACGGAGTTGTTGTGAAGCCACTCCTTCGTTATTTTAGTGGTGTGCTTAGGGTCATTGTCATGTTGGAAGGTAAACCTTCGGCCCAGTCTGAGGTCCAGAGCACTCTGGAAAAGGTTTTCATCCAGGATATATCTGTACTTGGCCGCATTCATCTTTCCTTCGATTGCACCCAGTCGTTCTGTCCCTGCAGCTGAAAAACACCCCCACAGCATGATGCTGCCACCACCATGCTTCACTGTTGAGTCTGTATTGGACAGGTTGATGAGCAGTACCCGATTTTCTCCACACATACCGCTTAGAATTAAGGCCAAAAAGTTCTATATTGGTCTCATCAGACCAGAGGATCTTATTTATCACCATCTTGGAGTCCTTCAGGTGTTTTTTAGCAAACTCCATGCGGGCTTTCATGTGTCTTGCACTGAGGAGAGGCTTCCATAAAGCCCCGACTGGTGGATTGCTGCAGTGATGGTTGACTTACTACAACTTTCGCCCATCTCCAGATTGCATCTCTGGAGCTCAGCCACAGTGATCTTTGGGTTCTTCTTTACCTCTCTCACCAAGGCTCTTCTCCCCCGATAGCTCAGTTTGGCCGGACGGCCAGCTCTAGGAAGGGTTCTGGTCGTCCCAAACGTCTTCCATTTAAGGATTATGGTGGCCACTGTGCTCTTAAGTGCAGCAGAAAGTTTTTTGTAACCTTGGCCAGATCTGTGTCTTGCCACAATTCTGTCTCTGAGCTCTTCAGGCAGTTCCTTTGACCTCATGATTCTCATTTGCTCTGACATGCACTGTGAGCTGTAAGGTCTTATATAGACAGGTGTGTGGCTTTCCTAATCAAGTCCAATCAGTATAATCAAACACAGCTGGACTCAAATGAAGGTGTAGAACCATCTCAAGGATGATCATAAGAAATAGACAGCAACTGAGTTAAATATGAGTGTGTCAGCAAAGGGTCTGCATACTTATGACCATGTGATATTTCAGTTTTTCTTTTTTAATAGATTTGCAAAAATTTCTACATTTCTGTTTTTTTCTGTCATGATGGGGTGCTGAGTGTACATTACTGAGAAATAAAATGAACTTTTTAGATTTTTGGAAAATGGCTGCAATGACACAAAGAGTGAAAAATTTAAAGGGGTCTGAATACTTTTCGTACCCACTGTATATAAATATATAAATTCAAGACAAAATTGAATTATTTCCAACATCTAATGCTCTTGCTGTGAAGCTATAACATTATAGTTAACTGGTGTTAAACTATTTCTACTAATATATATATATATATGGATTATTTCCAAAGTACAATTTTATACAGTTGTTATCGTTTTTTACATATTTAGTATTCTGAAAAAAGAAACATAAAATGTCTCCTTCAGAAGTCACATAGTTATGAAGTAGAGCCTACTTGTGTGTAATTTCACATCAGTATGAATCCAGCTCTTCTGCTAAAGCCTCAAGGATTTTGATGAATAAACGGCATCACAAGGAACAACAACAACCTCCCCTTGCAGTTCATGGCAAAGGTTGTGGAGAATTTAAGAGCCGGTTTAGGTTATACAATATCCCAAGCTTTGAACATCTCACAGAGCACAGAGTGTCATCTGAAAATTAAGAGTATGGCAAAATATGAAAACCACAAGGGCAGGACCATCCTTCTAAGCTGACAATGACAGCATAAATAAGAGAACAACCTGGAAGCCCATGGTAACGCTGAAGGAGTTGCTGAGATCTAAATCCTCAAGTGGGAGAAACTGTTGACAGGACAACTATTAGATGTGTTGTACACAAATTGGATTTTTGTATCTTGAAGTAAGCAATTTTTGAAAGCAAAGTCCATTAGAAGTTGCAGTTGTAGATTGTCACAAACTATAGAAAGGACTGCTATTTTCAAACCAAAAAAAAAAGAGAAAAAAAAAATCCTGAACATTTAGGACTATATGTAAAATGCCATATGTTGCAGAAAACTAACATTGTAAATCACCTTGAGAGCACCAAATTCACTGTTAAACATGGTGGTGGCAACATCATGCTGTGGGGATTCTTTTCTTCAGCAGACACAGGAAATTAAGTCAGAGTTAACTAGAGGGAGCTAAATACAGGAATAAATCCTAGAAGAAAAACTGTTACAGACCCCATAAAACGTTAGCCTGTGCCGGAGGTTTCCTTTCAGGTGGACAATGATCCTAAGCATCCAATAAGTATGGCTCAGTCAAAATCCAGCCTAAATCCAATTAGGAATTTTGTGGCAAAACCTTAAAATGAATATCAGGTGTTCAAATAATGAAAAAAAGCCTTATCTATATGCACAAAGCTAGTGGAAAAATACCCCAAAAGACTTTAATATATCATTGCAGAAAAAGGTGGTTCTACAATTTATTGACTCAAAGAGGAATTCAGATGCACGCCCCAGTTTCCAAAGTTTTTGTATATTAAAAATGAAAATAAATATTTTCATTCCCCATAAAAATAGAAACTATATAAAGTTTAAAAAAATATATACGGCCAAATAATGTAATTTAAGCACATTTCTTGGTCATGTCTATTGTACTGTTTCCATATTTTGAAGAAAAGTTACTCTTAGATAATAGGTATCCTTTGTCTCAGTCACAAAAGGACCATCAGTCAGCTCCAGTTTATTATAAGCTTTATTACTTATCCGGTTGTACTCATACTTCACATTAAATACTAATTATATCTAATTAGCTGCTCAACCCCTTGTAAGCCTTCCAGTGCTACATGAAACCAATGACCTCTACCAACAAACTCTTAAAATCAGTGGTGCTAATGAGTTGCTATATTCCACAGGACTATTTTAATAATGACTTCTCAATGCCCTGATTGAGCTGTCTCAAATTTGGTGAACAGGCCTTTTTTGATGTAAAGTAGGTAGTCCACTATATGACTGTATCACAGTGTGAGTTAAAAGTTTTATAAATGGTCCAACAGATAGGTGAAGTTGAGTCAGTCAGTGTTGATGGGCAGTAAATGGGGAAAACGGACCTATGTAAATGGAAACCTGGCTCGCGCTGCTCAGCTGGGAAATCAGGTGGCCATTTGAATATTCAACCCCAGTGCCAGTGCTCTAATTCCTCTCCTCTCAACATGCCACACAAGGAGAAAAGAAGTGACAAAATGGCAAAGAGCGCACAGACATGAATTTGCATTTTAATGTGTCTGTCGGAATCACTTTGGATAAGAGCTGCGGGTATGAGGGACCATATAACCCCAAGGGTCCCCGCCAAACAACCTATAATAGCCACCATCCAAAAGAACAACATGCTATGAAGGAGGAAGTTGTTACTAATAGAAAATAAGGAGCAAGGTGGAAAGAGGAATTGACAGGTTTTAGATCCTAGAATAAGTTAAGATTCCTGAAATGTTTAGGAGGAAGGAGTTTTGTTTTATGTCCCTGAAAAAAACAATATAAACACGCACAACCTTGATGGAACTTTTCCACAAGCCCTGTCATTCACTGACATTGATTGCAATGACACTTTAATTAAAAAGCAGAACAACTGAATTGTTGATGCCTTGCAACAAAACAAATAACTTTGTGATGTGTTTTAGTGCGTCAACCATTCAAAGTAAGATCATTATTCATTTCTTCTGTTATATTTATACTTTGAAATATTTTGCCTTTGGATCATTACCAACAGAGACATATGGTTTCTTTTATCTCAGCAACTCCTAAGAGAACACTCACAAAAATCAGGGGGGGAAAAAGCCTGGTAGTAAATCATCTGACTTCGACACTCTGTTATTGCTATTTAAAGCCTTCAATCACGTTGTCCTTTGGTGAAAGGTTAGGGCAGTCGGTTCGATTTATTAAGTTCAGTTTTATCTCCTGTTGTCACAGAGTGTATCTTTCCTTGTATTGATAGGCATCATGCCCTTACTGTCACAAGGACACAAAGTGACTGGCAGAGAGTTGTACTTTTACTGTCCAAGAGCAGACATCCAGGCAGCTAAGGTAGATGCATGCTGCTGAGAAACTAGAGCTGTCCTAGAGAGACATCAATGAGCCTGTGTCCCCTCTTTCTCAAAGGTATTTTAAGGTCTTCTCAACAAAGAATAGATTAATTAGACTACAGTGTCCTTGGATTACATCCAACTGTCTCTGACGGTAACTTGACAATTCAATTACATTTATATATATTAGCCTATTCACACCAAATACCATCAAGGCAATTTACAAAACAATCACATCCAAAATTCACAAAATTATAATTTCATGATACCAATATAATCCAATCATATAGATTAAAATTCAGTTACATACTCTCCAATTTGATTACAGTTATAATACAATGCCATCATAGTCATTTTATGATGCCATGCCAACTGGTAAAATGTTTATGTTAAAATGTTTAAAATGTTTTTGTTTGTTTTTTTTTAACCTATGAAAGCCTGGCAAATTGCTTTTAGTAATTGACTTTGCAGCAATTGGTCATTCTGGGCAAGCATGTGGCCACAGTACAAAGGAATCACCTACTTTTAACAGTTGTCGTTCTTTAACATGTTTTTTCTGTCAACCCACAAATGCCTGGACGAGAAAGAGCCAGAACCCCCCCCCCCAAATAAGTCTACTGCAGGTGCCGACTTGGTGTCTTCCTCCTGAAGGGCTTTCTCTATCATCATCAGGAGGGGGATAACTTTTGATGCCGACATGTGTTCTTCTGCAGAGAGCTCCGTGGTGGCGTCATAGAAAGGAGAGAGTAACGAAAGGCACGCTACAACAATGTCAAACTCACTAGCAGTGAAAAAGGGAATGTCGGTGTGTAATCCATCCAATGCCGCTCCTACTGGCTCCCTCAACTCCACCAGACGTTGCAGCATCAAGTAGGTGCTGTTCCATCTTGTTTCCACCTCCTGCATCAGCTTGGTTGCTTGCATGCCCAGCTGAAGCTGCACTTCTGTAAGCTTCTCCTTTAAAGATACAGAAGAGTAGGCCATTATGTCACTGCAGTAGGAGTACAGACAAACTATTAACATTATATATTGGAATAAAAGAAAAGAGCATACCTTAGCAGTGGTGCTGCTTCTAAAGTAGCCAACCAACTTCCTTGCTTTGGCCCGGAGGCCAGAGAGCACAGGGTGCTGGTCAAGCGCCCTCTTCACAACAAGATTGAGGGTGTGAGCAACACAAATGTGGTGGCGAAGCTTCAGCTCTCTCACGCATGCCACCATATTAGGAGCACCATCGGTGACCATGCATGTCACCTTGCCTGAGATTCCCATTCCTCCATCAGGGAGGCATTCACACAAGCAATATTTTCAGCAGTGTGAGACTAGGGGAATGCCTGCACTCCCAACAACACCGAGCTCAGCTTTTCGTTCTCCTCCACAAAGTGGCATGTCACTGCCAGGTAGGCATCCATGTTGATGGATGTCCACATATCTGATGTAGGGCTAACAGCAGCCACCTTCTCTACTTTAGCCTTAGCGTGCTCCTTAGCAGACTCATATTTGGCCTCCACCATGGCCTTCAGAGCCTAAAGGAAGAAATATATATACTGTATATTGCTGAATTGTGACACATACAATAATGTAGTCATTCGTTACATGTATGGACCCACACATACCTGCCTTGTAGGGAGAACATAATTGGGATCCAGCTTAGACACAAATGTTCTGAATCCAACGTCATCCACAATAGTAAAAGACTGGGTATCCTTCACTATCATGGAGACTAGAGCTTCATCCAGCTCTTGTTTTCTGGTGGCTGGTTAAAAGGGAATAAATACAGTGTCTGTTACCTGTCTTTATTTGCACAACAAGCAAACATCAGCATGCAAAAATTGTGATAGTGTGTTTGTAATATAGTAATGAAATACCTTGGCTGGGTGAAGCTCCAGTTTCCTCCCTATTCTCATGCAAGGCACGGTAGTGCCTTAGCATGGATGAGGTGTTATTATTGTACCCCAACTCCTTGGAGCACAATAAACACCTCACCTTTACAGAAAATAAGAAACAGTTCCTCATAAGCAAACCTAATGCATTTGCAAATGTTCAGTTCACCTTACCTTGTTAGGGCTTATCAAATCGAAATGTTCCCACATAGGGGAAATCCTCCTCTTTCTCGCCGGCTCCATCCTAGTCCTATCCTGTCCTCGCACTCCTAAATCTCCTATCTATCTATCTCTCTCCTAAACTCTCCAAACACCAAACTAACTGTCTCAAACTAAATAACCACTATCCAAACTCTGCTATCCAAACTATCAAAACTCTATCCACTCTCTCAACTGACCGCAACTCGCCTACAACAACCCACATTTTGAATGGAGCCTGTGGGGTTTCTAAAGCTGTCAAACACCGCGCCAAAATCTGAGCCACTTCCCGAGGCAGTCACGTGGTACAGCCGGGCAGCGAGGCTTCGGACGTCATTGTTTCGGCTCCTCCCCTAAATGAAGCAAGCTTCGATACGCGCATTACGGAAACTCCCCCTCCATTACTCGACACACGCCTCGAAGCCTCGGCACATCACGTAACATCACTACAATATAGCAGATTTTTGATTTCTGTGCTCCATTTTATCTCCATAATGCTAATGTATTTTATACAGCTTCAGTGATAAAACTAGTATGAGATTTATGGAGACTTAAAAGTAGCATTATTTCAGCCACAATGTCTTTTTTCATTATTTTTTTGTTTTTTTTATGGTAGTTTTCACGGTGTCCTCTGAGGAGCAACACAAAAGTCAAGTAAAACTTTAAACAACATTAGTATGAAGCTTGCCCATTATTTCATTAGACCTGTGCAGCTACATACAGGAGTGTACGTACGTCAAAAAATTCAGATTTATGAAACCATGCATATGCACACCAGCAAGCAATTCCCCCTTTTTAAATCACAGCACCATTTCAATGTTTGTGTACCGGGTTCCACCTCATGTTCTGGCATCTACACACATTCATCCATAAAGGGTCAAAACAAAGCACCTTGTGAATGTCGATGTTTATTTAAATGCACCAGCTGGTCTTATTTATTTCATGGTTAACAATAATAACCGTGGAGAAAAGAGCAACAAAAAAT
This sequence comes from Fundulus diaphanus, assembly GCA_037039145.1. Classification (NCBI taxonomy): domain Eukaryota; kingdom Metazoa; phylum Chordata; class Actinopteri; order Cyprinodontiformes; family Fundulidae; genus Fundulus; species Fundulus diaphanus. Next base: position 18,468,190 of record CM073143.1, on the reverse strand, counting down.
GCAACTTCACAGAATGGCCTTTATTAAATGTAAGTCAGACATAAAAGCACAGTGGACAGTGGGTCCCACTGTCCCCAGCACCAGTGCGCCCCATGCGCATTGGTGCATCTGGAGGACAACGGGTACTGACTAATGAAGTTTAAACAAATTCAAACTGGAAGACTCACCCCGGCACACCTGCATCCACTCATTGACTTATCATATGTCCTTGCCCCAGCCAATCTGTGTCAAGTCCTCATCCTATCATCCCACAACACTTTGCTTATAAGGCTCTGCATCCATGGAGTCTCCTGCTCTTCAGCTGAGCTTCGACTCTTCAACATCCCATCCTCCTCTGGCCTCCACCACCAGTGTCCGGACCCCGGGGGAAGACTTCACTAATCCTAATCCTAAAACAAACATCCAAGTTCATTGACATTTACAGCTTTGTCTGTGTCAGTCTCTCCAGGTTGAAAATCAGAGAGAAACAATTTATGAGTGTAAAGAAATTAGAACAGTATTGAGTAATGTGTGTAATGTTATGTCTGATGTGTCAAACATATGAAAATAATTTGTTAAAAAGTTAACCTTGTGATATTTCTTTGTGTGACCATGTAACCTGGCCAGCCAGATTGATAATGTGTAGCACTCTATCAGTCTGGGACTGCTCTTATTGAATCCCTTTGGGGAAAGGAGGGACATTCAGCAGAATACTCCGAGCTGATTGGGTGAAGCAACACCTAGTGGCCGCCTACCAAAGGTTGATTTTAGCCAGTCATGGTATCAAATTAAAACGTAAGCAACATGTGTCTTGAGAAATCACAACTAAGCTAGTCAAGGCACTTCTTTCTGTTCTTCTTTTAAAGATGAAATTGGGGATTCTTACATGTGATAGCACCAGCTACGTGTGCGTTCTCCTGCGCTGCCATGTTTATGTTGGTTCAGCTGTGGGCTCAGCAGTTCTTACTTTAATTGCACCGGTATTTCCCGCCTTAAGCCACAATACTGCAACGTGTGACCTGAAATGTTTTTGATTCGGACATAAACGGTTGTAGCCGGAGTGGTATACAATGGATTCTTGTGTGTTTGTGAACGCAAAAATACCGCGAGAATTCATTTTGCAGGCAAGGTTAGTGAGCATGCTCTGTCTCCTCAAACCCCCAATCGGTCATCTCAGATCATTGAGCCTGGTTTTGCTGGAGGCTTCTTCCTGGTAAAAGGAAGTTTTCCTCGCCACTGTTCCTACATGTATGCTCGGTATGAGGGATTGCTACAAAGTCAACGAAACAATGCAAGCGACTGCCCACTGTCGCTACAAACTCTTTCAGGAGGAGTAAATGCTGCAAGTTATTATGATTATTATTAACTGGATATTTTTGGACATTTTGCTAAAAATAACTTTCCTGTGATATGGGGGGCTTTTGTGTTTTGTTGTTTGCAAAAAAGAGCAGTAATAATGTTCTTTAAAGATCAGATATACATTTATTATTTTAATGTTGTTTTTATTTTTCACAAAAGGATAAATCACTGTATCCTGTGGTCCTGTAGAGAAAATGTTACAGTAAACATTTTATCATAAAAGGGAAGTGAATTTTTCATTTGAGTTACTCTGTAGTTTCTAGACGAACATCAGATATAGCCAGATATGACAGTTCTGAACCTTTTAAAATTACAAAATCTAAACTGGCATTGAAAGCAGCAACTGGTGACAAAGTGTTCAGAGACATGTGACTTGACTTAGACTTTAACACCAATGACTTGAGATTTGAATTGGACTTGAACCTGTTTGCTTAAAAAGACTTAATATTTTACCAAAAAATATAAAACTTAAGACATCTATCATTTATAAAGTATGTACCATTAATTAATTTCACTTTTACATTAGTATCAACAAACACAGACCGTCTCTCTCTTTCCCCACTTTGTACGTATGTGTGTGTGTGTGTGTGTGTGTGTGTGTGTGTGTGTGTGTGTGTGTGTGTGTGTGTCCTGCAGCACAGCCAATCAAATTAACCAGGTTTGTTTTTTAAAAAGGAAAAGAAAAGAAGCTAAGGACAAAGATGCTCCCAAGAGTAATTTTATTTGAGTCGGAATATGAAGTTCTGCTGTTGTATTTTTCATTGAACAGTCAGGAAAAACATAGTTCAAAGGAGGACTATTCTTGAAGCACAGTTCAATTTTACTGTTTTGTAAGGTCAGTTGCACTGGTTTCATTACGTTTTGAGATAAATATTGATTTAAAAAGAACACATGCTCTATTATTCACATTTAACATGTATTTCAACATTGTTAAAGAAACGACTTGAAATTAGAAATTCAGGACTTGACTTTAGAAATACCTGTTTTGAGATGAGACCTGACTCGGACTTGGCTGTCCATGCTTGAGACTTACTTGGGACTTGCAAAACAGTGACTTGGTCCCACCTCTGTCTGGCAGTGCTGAGAAGTTTCAGAAATTAAAAGACAAAGACAAATCCTTCTTTAATGCTTACTGGGAAAGTTAAACCGATTTAAAGAAGTGAAACAGAAGATAATTAGTTTAGCTTTGGCATTAGTCCAGTAAACTGCTTTTAAATTTGACATGTTTTTCCAACCTTTTTCTGTTTTGAACCACCTTTTTGTTTCTATATTGTATTTCTGCAAAAATAGTTGTTAAAAATACCAGAAGAAAGATTTTATGTAATCAAATGTTTTATGCTTTTTCAATTACTGAAAAAATGTTTCCCAATAAAAAGCCACTATACATTTGGGTTTGACATGCTCTTGTCCTTAAAAATGTTCACAACTTTTCTAACTTTCCTTCTTTCACACTCGATTTCCAATGCACTCCATTTTCAACACATCCAATATCTTTCATAATTGTTATTTAGCCTCTCACTCAGTTTGTGTCAGTCTCTCAGGGCCTTCCTTGTCCACTAAACCCTTTACCGCTGTGTTGTAATCTGACCCAACCTTCTGCGCTGTTATTGCACCAGCTTTCCCAGATCTAGTCCTAATGCAATTCCAAGAGGGTTTTTTTCACTCTCACTGTTTCCTCATTTTACTTAATAAGCCCCATCTTGTTGTTTGTTGGCCACAAACAGAATTTTGCCACAATTAGATTTATGCTATTGCTATGGATTTTGAAGAACCAACATTGTTGTTGCTGTACCACTTTTTGTTTCAGTAGTTTGTAAAAAGAAGTTGACTGGAACAAAAGCGAAAACTGGAATGAGTTGGGTTGTATATTTTAAGCAGTTTTATTTGATATAACTTCCAAAGATTCAAATACATACCCTTTCAAATAAAGTTATGAAATGTTTGAATAAGCTTGGAAATTAAAGGTGCATAGCTCCAACAACTGTTCTTTACCATATGGCAGTAAATGATTCACAATCCTAGGTTAATTTTCTTGATTTTCGGATTCTGCAGTAGGCCTGGGCGATAAACCGAAAATTCACACCGAATCTCGGAGACACCGAAATCTCCGACAATAACCAACGTCAATTTGCCTATATTGGTATTTTCAGTATTTAAATCATACATTACACCAATGCTGAATGGAAACTGCGCACTAGAGTGCTCAAGATGGAATATTTTCCAGCCGATACCGGGGAGATGTCAGAGAAGGTTTAAGCTGCCAAGCTCAACAGATGGATGTGAGTGCAATGTTTTGGGCACAGGCTGCACTTTGCAATTGGTGAGTGTGCACATCTTAATGGAGTTACCTATGTACAAAGGTGTGGCCACTCCAGAGAATATTATTATCACTTATTAGTATCTTTAACCTATATGGACAGTTAGGTAAATTAGTGTTGTTGGAAGTTGCATCTATGAAGATAGTTTAGCTGTGATTGTCCAGGGGAATTATACCAGCAATATAACTGGCTGTGAAGTAGCCCAGAGGGGGTAGTTAGTGTTATTGTCCATATATCAATATCGAGGAGAATTGCTCAATAAATCACAATATTGATTTTAAGCCGTATCACACAGCACTAAACTGCAATCTGATAAGGTACCTATGTGTACCATTAATTATAGCAAGGTCCTGTACTGTGGTGAGATTTCCGTGCACACAGTACAGAGACTGCTCTTGCAAAGGTGTTTAATGACATCCATATAAATGCAGATTGTGGAAGAACCACAGTACTTGTATTATTGGAACTCAATGCAGCACTTGATACTGTCTCTCTCTCCATTTGGTTATAGCACCTGGAAAACTAGGTCGGCCTTTCTGGTACGGCACTTGACTGGTTTAACTCCTACTTAAAGGAAAGGGACCCAAGGGTCCATCTTGGGTACCTTCCTATTCAATATCTAGCTGCTCCCTCTAGCTCAGATCATACAAAACAACAACATAAGTTACTATAACTATGCAGGTGACACACAGTCACCTGGTGCCATGGTGTGTAGGGCTACGAACCCATTCAAGCTTTGAGCAAATGCTTAGAAGAAATCAATGCATGGATGTGCTAAAATTTTCTACAGTTGAATAAAAAGTTCAGAATACAAATTAAAATCCTTCTGCATACTTTCAAAGCCATCCATCGCCACACAGCCTTCACATCGCCACCTCTCCCCGCTCCCTCAGATCCTCCTCCTCCATCCACCTCACTGTACCCCCAGCTCGACTCGTCATCATGGGGAGCAGAGCCTTTAGCCGCTCTGCTCCCCAGCTCTGGAACCCACTCCCACCTGACCTCCGCAGAACTGATTCTCTCCCCTGTTCAAAACCAGACTCAAAACCCAACTGTTCCAGCTTGCTTATTTGTAAATACACTGTTCTTGTCCCTCATCATAACTGTTTGTTTATATTTTTATGTTCCCCGTATTTGTATTTTTATTTTTCATTGTCTGTAAAGTGACCTTGAGTGTCAAGAAAGGTGCGGTTAAATAAAATGTATTATTATTATTATTACTATTATTATTATTATTAATAAAAACAAAACTGAAGTAACAATATTTGGATCAATAGAGGAGCAATCAAAAGTTAGCACTCAGCTTCAATAGCTTCAGCTAGTAACCAGTGATTAGCCCTGATATCTGAGTGTAGTGATGGACTCAGAGCGAAACTTTCAAAGGCATCTAAAGACAATTACAAAGTCGACCTATCACCTTAAGAAAATTTCCAGGATTAAAGGACTAATGCCTCAACAGGATCTCAAAATACTAATCCATGCATTTATCTTTAGTCAAATTGGTACGTTTTTTTCCACAGGTTTGCCTAAAAAGACAGCTGCAGTTGATCCAGAACACTGCTGCCCACGTCCTCACTAAGACCAAGTTCTAAAGTCTTTACACTGGAGCTCTATGTTCTCAATAATCATGGGACAGGATCGGTCTTTACAGAGTAATATTGTAAAAATGACTGATTCCCTTACCTATAAAATTCAGTTCTAAACATCTGTGTCTATATGTCTAAGTCTGCTAGAAATCTGACAAGCTCAGCAGACTAAATCCTCCTGAGGCACCTTGATATCGGGGCCGGCCCACCAACTTTTGTTTAAATAATGAATATCTGAAATCACAGTGTACATGCCGAACACACTCTCAGTAGACAGCCGTGGGGTGCAAATCCGACGGCCCCCAGCTTGGATTGTCCAATCAAAATACTGGAAATATACATGTTAGGTTTTCGTTCTGGCAAAAAGTGTGCAACAATAGTATTGGTTTTCCTTCCAGGATTCCTTCAATGAAGGATTGATGTGAATCTTTTCTGTAAATTAACATTATGAGTGAGCCTTTATTTGTAATTTTATGTATAACATTAAATTACATTTAGCTTATATAAAATGGCATTTCTATTGTGTTGGTTTATGCTAATTTATTTGTTTCATTTAAAATTGATCAAAGTCAGGTTGTGTGCAACACAAAAAAATTAGTTCCTGCTAATGTGTTGAGTTTTTGTGCCCTTATCATGCCAGAGACGCCACTGCTTCAATGTGTCCTTCTTTTGTGGATAATTGCTCTTACTAGAGTTCACTGAGGTCCCAAAACTTTAGAAATTGGTTTGTAACTTTTCACATGAATAATATAGAAAAATGAATACACCATTTCCAAAAACAGTAGAATCATAATTTAACAAAGAGGTGATTACTTTTTTCACATATAGGCAATACTGCATTGTGCTTGGGTAATCTTTGTCTGATAATATTGACAATCATACTATCAGACAATATGATAGTTATTGGGTTCTCTACATCACTGTATAATATTTCCTCCTCCCTGGATAAAATGTTTTAAAAAATAACTGCCAGTATCTCATTTTGATGTCGCGTCTAGATCAGTGCGCAATATGCAAACTAATTGAAAATCTTATTGTTGTCCCCTTGAACAACAAACCTCCTCTGAGGTGAAGCTGTTGCTAGGCTGGGTTTTTTTTCTAAATAGGGAATAAATGTTTCATCCAAGCCAAAGTTTGGTCCAGAAAAAGAGCAGAAACTCTAAATGTAATAACGGCATTTTCCACCTGGACACTTGTTAAAATAACTCAACAGGAACTGGCCAAATAATCAGAGCAGCTAAGCAAGCAGTACTTTCCGTGTTTCATCATATACAGGGCAAAAGAAAAAACAAAACAAAAATCCTCAACACAAATTTCAGTTGTAGGATGAACCCACACTGGGGCCCTAAACATTCATTTCCTCCAGAGGAAACAGTTCCTGTGGGTTTAATATGCAGCTGATAGCTCACTTGATTACCTCTTCCCACTTCTGCTCTGCAGTTGCTTTCTGCTCTTTCCTGCATTGCTGGCTTCATCCTCGTTTGACCCTATTGATTAACATCAAGCCAACCTCCCCTTCACTCACCCTTTTTCCTATTTATTTGCACAGTTTAATCTGCAACACAGCTTTGACCCATTGTCCTAAACAAGCTGCAGTAGAGTCGGAATGAAAAAAGCATGCCTATTGGATTGTTCTACAGAGGGGAATGCAACCAGGTTATACGGTTAGCTAAGTAAAATGGTTTTAGACGTCAAGCAAACACAATTACTTCTACAGATATGAAATCACATTTCAAGAATAATTGATTTATTCACAGTGATCGTGGTTTGATATTGCAAAATAATCTACAGAAATAGAATGAAAACTGGTTTGTTATATATGTGCAGTGTTGTGCAAGATAAATTCAAAAGCTAAGAAAATGTCCTGTTTAAATAGAATAAACAAATGTGAATTTTATTTGTCTCTTGTGGCTCATTGGTTACTCCACCAGTAACTTGTGAGAGCAGTAAAGAATATTTGTGGGAAGCTCTGCCTTGGGAATTAACAAAATTTGGTAAAAATCTGTGTAGCTGTCAGAATTTGTGGTTTTGGAGCTGGAACAATGAGCAAAGAGGGTCTCGAGAGTGGCGTGTTAACTGAAGGATTTTAATGGTAACAGAAGGCAAAACCTTACAGAATGTTATGAGAACAGAATATGGTGCAAAGATGAGAAACAGGTAGTAACACGGGGGAGTCACAGGCAAAGTAACAGACATGGTAATGGGAAGATCCAGTGGCGAACAATGTCTAACAATAAGGCCCAGTTCTACTGGCTCGTATTGACCGCGCACAGCATGGCTCCGCTCACTTTCGAGTGCTTCAGCAGCAGTTTTTTTCAGAGCCAATGGCTTTGTCAAAGAACAGGGTCAAACCATGATGACTCAAGAGGAGTTTTTAGTGAACACACCTCTATTCAGTGATTGGCCAAGGAGAAATGGAAAGGTTTTCTCTGAGGAAGTCCAGAAAAACTGAAAAGCAATAACATTAGGAAAACTATGAACAGTGTGGATCAAACCGAAATATAATTTTACTGAATCCAAACCTTGAACCACATCTAAAGGGGGAAAAAAAGAAATAAGACACTTCAGCTTTCTATACCTAGACAAACAGTATCAGCTGCATGGATTTTAAAGGTAGCAGCTGTCTGCCTTTCCCTGCTGCCAGCCCGTCTCTCTGTATAAAGATTTAGAGCACCCAGTGGGAGCAGCGGGGTGCTATCGCAGAGGTACCCTGAAAGGAGCTCGAGCTCGGTCAAGCCTCATGCTACATTCGCTGACAGGCTACATTCTACTACCAGGCCAACACACAGCCTGGTAGTAAGCACACAATCGAACTGATAAAAATAATCTCACTGCGGTTAAAACTCTTTTAAACTATTAAAACGTTCTCTTTGCTCCTTCCATGGCTGAAGCAAAAGATCTAATTTAAAGCTTTACATTTTAACTATGCATCTGAATTCCCCCGGGTAAGGCAGTGGTTTACTTTTGGGAATGCTGGTCGCTCCAGGGAAGCTCGAGCTGGGCAAGGTCTGACAGTTCGCACCACTGAGTGAACCGATGAGCAAGCCCAAAAATAAAAACAATTACACTGCGGTTAAAATATTTTTTATCAACATGTTCACCTCGCCCCCGAGACATGTAAATATTAACTCCGTGACTGTAATCACCTGTAAGAAAGACTGGTCGGTCCCTGGCACCTGCAGATGCTCTAGCGAACTCTAGCTCTCTCACTCTAGCCACTCTCACCAGTGCCCGCAGCTTGAGAGTCCTGCAAAATCAAACTGATAAAAATAATTTCACTGCAGCTATAATCTGTTTTTAACGTGTTCTCATCGCTCCTGCCATGGCTGAGGCAAAACATCTCATAAAAAGGTGTAAATATTTACTCTGTCACTGAAAACATCCTGAAGTGGATTTGCCCCAGGAACTGGTAGCCGCTCTAGAGAGCTTGAACTCGGCTGAGAGGCCTGAAGCTTGCAGGCTAAACCTCTCCACTTAGGTCTCTCTCTCACGCTCAAAAGCAGACAGAGTTCTTCTTCTTGTTGAAATTTATTGGCGGTTGGCAAAAACATTAGGTGAGCATTACTGCCATCAACTGGTAAGGAGTGTGGACCACATGACAAAACAAACAAAAAAAAAAGACAAAAAAAATGCTATATCCTATTATACATTTTACTCTGTTTAAAAAAAAATCAAATATATAGCCTGATATCCTCTGCTTCCCAATTCCTTTTGCAGTAAATCAAAAATATCACATTTTATTTTCATATTACTAAGTTTTCCTAATTAACTTGTTTCTTTGAATCAAATAATTCCTACAATTCAAAATAACATGTTCCACTGTCTCATCTTCCCCACAGTCACATTTCCCTGATGTCTGATGTTTCCCTATCAAAAATAATGATCTATTCAATCCGTTGTGTCCTATTCTAAGTCGTGAAATAACTATCTCTTCTCTCCTGTTTATTTCTGTTCTTCTCATTTGCCCAATTCTCTTTAGGATTTTATAAAACCACCTTCCTTTCTTTTTTTCTTCCCATAACTTTTACCACCTCTCTTTTGTTTTTGTTTAATTATAGCCTTTATTTCTGTTATAATAAAACTAACATTATCTATCATTACCTTATTGGTACTCTCCTTAGCCATCCTGTCTGCTATTTATTTCCCCTTAATCCTGTTATGTGCCAGAACCCATACAAAATTTACTATTAGCCCCTTCATATTTATTCTGTAAAGTGTTTGTTGTATTTCGGTTAATATATCAGGGGTCCGTTCTTCGTACGTCGCTAACTCAGTTAACTGGATTTGATTGTTGACGATTTGGCATGATCTTGGATCGTTTGGTTCTTCGAAACTCATCCTGGACTTGCTGTCATAGCAACATGTGCGCAAACTTAAGCCTGCTCATGTAAACAGGATTAGATCGCAGCTTTATAAGCGGAGGAGATAGTGAAGTCTGTCCAACCAGTGCACTTGGACCACCTAGTGGCAGAGGATGGGACAGCATTGTGGAACACCATTTTTTAATGTTTAATAAAAGACAAACAAATAATGCTTAGTTCCTCTTGTTTTATTTAAACATTTGTTTATAAAGAAAAGCCAGCAAGTCATCTTTTGCCTGCAATAAGAGATAGTTATGTAAAGTCAGCAATACTACTGTCAAATGGTGTATTAGAACTTACTCTGAAGGTCCTTTTGAAGCAACTCGATCTCTAGTGCAATTTTTCAAGTTGTAGAGTTCAATTTCTCCTCTTAATTTGTGTTTTTTCAGGTCAAATACTAATTTTTTTGTTGAAGATGCCGTTTATATAGGGAACGGATGGCACCCTGTGTCATTTTGTGAAAGAAAAAGAAAGGATGAAACATGCCTCATGCAACAAAAGTAAAAAGAACCTGTTTTTTTTTCAGCCTTTTTCTTGGTGGCTGTTATAAACAGACAAACACATAATTTAACAGGGGCCTTTAAAAAGAGGAAAAATGGCTTTTTAAAATATAGTATAATAATTAAAGGCTACCATTTTGTAGAATATTCTTGTACTTCACTTTTACTTATCCACATGTTCTAGTGGGTCCCGTGGAGGCTCTGACATAAAAGAACAAAGTAAATATGAAATTATTAAAATGCAAAAATACATACTGTAGAAAGTGATAGAAACATCTACCATGGACAGCACTTATGCATGTAATTTGTCTGCTACTTTTTGCCAGCCCTCTCTCCTGGCTTTAGCAGACTTTGAGGTGTTCCCTGTCGTTTTAATTAATGACTCAAATTCAGCATAACCTTCCATTAAAAGCTCTTGTTCTGCTTGGGAGAAAAATTGTGGGCGTTCTTTGGCCATGCTGAACAGCCAATAGCAGCGTTGCTGATCATTGTTTCTACTATCGATACATTTCCCCTTTTAAACAAACGCGCAGTTATTTCAGATAACTCCATCCAGCGATACTAATCATAAACAGCAGGTGTGTTCAAAGAACCCAATTAGCCGGATCACGATTAGCCGGATGAAGTCATCTTGGATGTGACATTTGATCTTGGATGTTTTAAGCAACGTACAAAGAAGAATTTGTCGCTGTAAATTTGATCAGTAGTTTAAAGATAATTGATCCCTTCTATCTTTAAGAGACATTTCTCCCATTTCAACCTGTCATGCTGCTATTGAAGATGTTTTAAAAGCGCCAGTACATATTCTTAAAGCCCGACGTTGGATAATATTTAACTTAGGCAGGTTTGTATCTGCTGCTGAGTTATAAACATACATAAACAATAATGACCTGATTAACCCAGTATACATTGCTCTTAAAGAGTTTCTATCAGCTCCCCACTCTTTTCCAACTAAACATCTCATTATATTTAATACCTTCCTACATGTATCTATTATTTTCTTAATATGTATGTCATTCTTTCATCAAACCACATCCCAAGACATTTTAATTGTTTAACTCTTTCCAAACCCTGACCATATAATTTTTAGTTCATTTTTCATCTACTCTTTTCCTTGTAAAAAACATTATTTTAGTTTTCTCTACAGAAAGTTTAAATCCCCATTTATATGACAATTTTGCCACAACTTAAATTGCTCCCTGAAATTTCTTTACAATGAAGTCTAAATTTCTTCCTCTTTTCCACAAATAGTGAAAATCCCATTCCACCCTCTACTTCTTTAAACATATAATTAACTACCACTGAAAATAATAACGGACTTACTATACTTCCCTGTGGTGTCACATTTTCTATATTCACACTCAGAATAATCCTTCCCAATCTAGCAGACAGAGTTCAGACAGGCTCTGCCTTGTATTTATCTTTCATTTATAATGATGTATTTTTGTAATTTACCATTTCTCGCAGATTTTTTAACGTGTCAACAGGGGGCGGGGGGGGGGGGGGGCAGAGGGGAAGGGGGCTAAAGCAACACCCAGGAGGCGTTTCCCTCTTCAGTTAGTGTGCTTCCCTCCCTAAACCGGGCAAAGATAATCCAAGCAGGGAGGAGCCCAATAGGCTGGGCCATAACGGGCTGGCCAGTGGAACTGCGCCTTTAAATACAAAGGGAAGTGTTGAAGATTGCATTGAAAGCCATTGTGTCAATGAGAGGATGATGAGGAACAGCTGAGGCAGATGGAAAACTTGGAAATTGAAAGGGGGAGACACAAAGAAACACTTCACGAAGGGGAAAAGACGAATACTAACCTAAAGGGAAGTAAACCAGAACACACATGGAACTGAATGCAAGAATAAACTAGGAAACAAAACACCAAGGAATAAACTAATATTGGTTGCTATAACAACAAATGAAATAGAGAAATAAAAATTATGCTGCAAGACTTTGTCAAACAGAGCAACAGAGAGATGATGAGCCAACAACCAAGAGAAATCCAAAACCTACCACCCAAGGATCATGACATTCAAAACTAAAAATATCAGCTTTTAATATTTTGATTTTGCTGCTGCAGGTATTATTGATTTATTTTTTTTCCCTCTCCCTATTTTAAACATCGCCACAGGTGGAAAACAACAAGCAATGTGAAGTACCCTCATTTCTACTGCTCATGCAAAAACGTCTAAAATAGGGATGTGTTTTTGACCTGAGTCTACATGCTGGCTCGCTTAATTGAGCAAAGAGAGCTAACTGAGTATTTCTTTTTCTTTAGGTATACTTTCTGTAATATGTATAAATGATGTGATATTCACAAAAACTGCCCTCAGAGGTGCAGCAACAACAAAAATGACTTTTTATCTATATGTGCAAAACCTTTTAAACGGTCCACATTTTGTGGCCTCACCACAAATCTCAATGTATTGTATATGGATTTGCTGTGACAGACCAACACAAAATAGTGCATAACTATGTCATGTTCGGCTTGATGTGTTTCGCCCACATGCAGAATACACTCGGAAAACAGGTAGATTTGCAAAGGTTTATTTGGACTAGGTACACGGAGAACGATCTGTCTCTGCAGAACAGAGCTCGAGTGAGAACCAGGAAGACGGGAGACCGGGTTGATCTAGGAGAATGAGAGGATCAGTTAACTATAGGAGGGATAATGGGAGATGTGCTGCTGGACGTGGCTTACCACTGAGAGGGGAAGCCAAACCGGGGAGGAGGCGATGTGGACTCAGCGTTTGCCTGATGGTGGAGTCACAGGTGTCCGGGAGACCCGAGAGCGGAGGCGGTAGTGGGTACGAGCAGCGCCGGGGGAGATCCAGGGATCCAGATCAGCGGGGGGAACCAGTTGATGTCCGAAGGAGGCTGGGGTCCAGAGGAGGGGAACCGACTTGAGGAGCCAGGAGGAATCCACGAGGGAAGCCAACACGAGAGGACAATTGAGGGATCTTGAGGGGTGTCGTCACGAGAGGTGGACGTCAGGACACAAGGAGGGACCTGGGAGACACAGAGGTAAGAGCTTAGCTATACGAAAAGAGATCATGATGCAAGAGGCCGAGGCTGGCTTGCATACCACGACGGTAACACTCTGGCATCCTCCCGCTGTCTGAGCGCTGTTCTTGTAGTGCTGCCCGGCGCTGCTCAACCGCCCGCAGGTGTGTGGGCCCCGCCCACCAGTCAACCACGAACACCTGTGGAGAAAGCAAAAGCAGCAGCACTGGCAGCAAACTGCGAGGCCCTGCTAACTGAGTCCTGACAAACTATGAAGTAGAACCAAAAGAATTCATCTTTTTCAAAGGTTTTTCTTTTCCCAAATTGAAACCCCAAAAATGCGCCACACCTTTGGTTACTCCGCTGTCCTTTGAGTGTTAAAGCCCAGTGTTGGGCTATAAGCATAACCTCCACCTGTGGATGTGGGGCCTTCATACCACCCTCATGGAGTCTGTTTCTGATCATTTGAGCACACATGCACTTTTGTGGCCTGCTGGAGGTCATTTTACACGGCTCTGGCAGTAGTCCTCCCATCCCCCCTTGCACAAAGGCAGAAGTAGTGGTCCTGCAGCAGAGTTGTTGCCCTCCTACGGCCTCCTGATGTACTGGCCTGTCTCCTGGTAGCCTCCATGCTCTGGACACTACTCTGACAGACACAGTAAACCTTGCCACAGCTCACACTGATGTCATCCAGGATGAGCTGCACCACTGAGCCACTTCTGTGGGTTGTAGACTCAGTCTCATGACACCACTAGTGATGGGACATCTGAAGCCAGGCTTCAAGGCATGTACTGAATAAAAAGGGGGCGTGTCAGATGAAGCCCCGCTTCAATGCTTGTGTTATCTTGCAGAAAACTAGGTGACCAGTAACAAACGATGCTTCGCATTGCAATGGACACGTCACTGCTTCAGATGGCGTGTCAGATGTCAAAATAAAAGCGCAATGAAACTTGTTGCTTCATGGGTTGGTGTAGGTAGTTTGGTTGTGTGTCAGCAGAGACAGTATCTGGACTTTCATCTTTGTATTTCAGGTGAAGTGTTTGTTGTGTGCCAGGGAGCTGGTCTACGATGGTTTACAGAGCCATACATGAGAAAGCACAAACGTCATACCCAGACACCAGTATGACATTTTTTCCTAAAATTCTAAGATATATATATATGTCATTTAAGTTGTGTGCACTAATATTCAGCAGTGAAGCTCTGCTACCTCATTCATCAGATCCAGAAGAAGGCATCAGTGGCTCTAGCGAGTTTTTATTCATCCTGTAAATTTATTGACCATGACATATTTGTATTGTTGTATTTCAGATGCTGGTGTTGTATGATTATATGTAATGATTTATTTCTGCTATTTATAGATTAACTGTGGGGTCTGCAAGATGCAACAGTGGACCAGAAGAGACAAAGCTCCAATGCCACAGTAGATGCAATTGCAGAAGTGGAGTGATACCTGGCAGACGCCCACTTGAGGAGACATGAGGACCCCCTGGAGAACTGACATACACAGAAATATGTAGATCCCCACTTGTACCCCGGCGGCGAAGCAGCAGAGCCAGAGGCGGGCATCGCGGTGTGCGACCCCGACGGCGAAGCAGCGGAGCTCTCAGCGGCTGGGGAAGCAGCAGTGGAGCTCTCGCCGACAGGCACGGGTGAGAGTCAGCTGGTTGCTGTCAGGCGGAGTTGCGAGGCCGGCAGGGAATCGGCGGAGGGTGAAGTCCCTCCCGGAGAATAAATGGGACTTCAGCCCAGATCGGCTCTGCGTCTTTCCCCTCAGACTGGGACTTCCTGCTCTGCCTCCTCCACCTGGGCAAAAACCTCCTGCCAAATTGCCTGATCCTCATGTGGTCAGGTCATTTCTGTCAGGGTTTGGTGGTGGCGAGGACCTAGGTGGCAATGAGGCAGTGGACAGCGCATGATGTTCAAGGATTTTAATCAAAGAAACTTACAGATAGGCTCTGGAGAACGGAACACAACTCAGGGCAGCGGCAAAACAGGAGAGAATTCAGGAGGACACGGAGAAACGCAGACTGAAACGCAGAATGACCCAACAACGGGGAAACAAACTGAGAGAACTTAAATACCGGCTGGGGATAATTAAACACAGGTGAGTTCAATTAAGACAAGTCCACAGCTAGGAGGATCCTGACACCATCCACTAGAATTTTTAAATGTTGTTTCATCAGCAAAGACACACCAGTCTCACACAGGAGAAACAGACTAAATGATGCTGGTAGAGTGAAATTATTTGTGCTATAAAGGATCTCAAGCAGATGTCCCAGAAAAAGAGAATTTTCAGGAAACAAATCAACTAAAAAATTGCCACAGTCAACATATTAGCAGCATTATTTTGGGTATAAATCATTTTAAGAAATAAAAGGTAATGAGACATGGGTTTAACAAAAATCTTTATTGTGACAATATTGCACACACTGCTATTTTCTGATGTTTGAAATATGAAGGTTGTCACAGTATCTGTGCTGCAGCAGATGTCACTAGTGAACAATGAATGACACAAGTAATGAACCTTTAGGCAAAGCAGTAGGCTGGAAAGCTTCATTGCTTCGTGAGGCTTAATTTGGCCATCACTAGCTACCACTAGAGTGAAAGCACTGTTAGCATTCAAAAGTGACCAAAACATCAGCCAGATAGCATAAGAACTGAGAAGTAGTCTATTGTCACCACCTCAAGAAACACTCCTTTATTGGGGGTGTCTCGCTAATTGTCTATAGTTTCCACCTGTTGTCTATTCCATTTACACAACAGTAGGTGAAATTGATCAATCAGTGTTGCATTTTATGTGGACAGTTTAATTTCACAGAAGTGTGATTGACTTAGAGTTGCATTGCTCAAAAAAAAATACAGGGAACACTTAAACAACACTGTATTATACCTGTGTTCCACTCAAACTTACAATAGCTAAGGTAGAAAAACTAAAAGGCTTTTTATTACTGTCTATTCTTTAGCATATGGTGTGGTTCATAGATTTAAATTAAAGGTCGTAAAGGACACTGCAAAGTTTGTGGATGTAAGTTCTCTTTTATTGAGTCTTAATGATCAACAGGACACAGCGTGTTGGAACTATTTGTTAAAGCTGATTAGCTCATTACCCCCTTAGGACTACAAGCACAAGATACAGTGTCAAATCTGTTTATTTTACATTTTTAATCTCAAAGAAAGACTGTTAATCTTTATTGGCTTTGGAAACTGATGCAATAGTCTATCTCTTGCTCTCTCTCACTCTGTCTCTCTCTCTCTTCCTTAGGTTTATTGATTGTTGCAACTTCTTTCATTCCATCTACCACATACATACTAATTAGTGTCCACTGTACGTGTTGTAGTCCTTCAAAGTGTCCTGTAACCTAACTTGTTTACCACTCTTTATCTGTGTTACAGCATGGAGCAGCGAAAAGTGATATTTGCTGGTCAGACCCACCATTTACCAGAAAGTATTTTATTTTCATTCTCATCATCATAAACAATTTGAACATGCTGGAACAATTAATGCAATAATCAGTTGTGCTTGGCAAAAAAGATACTCACTTGGCGGGCCGTTTATGCTCATTTGTGACTTTGGCAGTTTGATTGTTTGCCTCCATGCGAGTCCAACCTTTACATCTGGACAGCTCCCAGTTTGGAACGTGGACTTGAAAACAGAAGGGCTTTGTTCTATCTAAATTCAGATGCTCTGACAACATAAAGGATTAAAATGTAAGCTGTCGTGTCCACTTTGAGGAGCAATTTTCAGAAACGTTGCTTTTCTCAATCTGAGTCTCTCTGAGTTTATCTCCGTGTAATCAATATTTTAAGACATTATTATCCATAAAAGTCCTGCATCATTATATCACCTGGAGCTAATGTAGGATAGAAAATAAGTAAATTCTTCATGATTCTTCAAGACATCATTGTAAAGATTTATTTTTCACATTGAAACGTGAAGCTTTAATAAACTTATGTTACACACAAGTGTGTATGCGTGTGTGTTTATATAACACACATACACATTTATCTGCAAATGTCAAATACTCAAAATACCCACAAATTACTACTTTATTCGTTTATTTATTTTTATTTTTATTCAATTTTGGGACATCCATGCATTGATTTATTCTAAGCATTTACTCAGCGCTTGAATGGGTTCATAGTCATCTGGTGACATGGTGATGTAGAGCTGTGTCGTCTGCGTAGTTATGGTAGCTGGTGTTGTTTTTTTATGATCCTAGCTAGAGGGAGCATGTAGATATTGAATAAGAGAGGACCCAGGTTGGACCTGATGTAAAGTTACCCACTGACACACAAAGTCCCTGTCATTTAAGTAGGATGTAAACCTGTTGAGTGCAGTACCAGAGAGGCTGACCTAGTTTTCAAGAGGCTCTAACACAGGGGTGTCAAACGTACGGCCCGCGTAAACTCTGAGGTTATTCATAATATATTTTGTAAAAGGGAAATTTGTTTAATATAAAAATCAACAACAAGTCCACTTTTATTAGTTCTATTTAATCTTGCAATGAGTTTACTCGTACACTTGAGATCAGATTAAGCTGAATGCGGCCCCTAAACCAAAATGAGTGTGACACCCCTGCTCTAACAGAATGGAGTGGACGATAGTATCAAATGCTGCACTGAAGTCCAATAGTACCAGCACTGTGGTTCTTCCGCAGTCTGCATTTATATGGATGTCATTAAACACCTTGCAGTCCTGTTTCAGAATCTGCTTTGAGATGCGCTTAAGTGAGCTCCTCAGAAAATCTGCGGAACACACACTGATTGACATGGTGCAGCTGCTGTTCTCCGGGCTACCCCAGTTTGCACGGAAACCTGACATGAACACGTCAAAGTGGCTGGTCATTGTCAAGAAGGTGTTTAATTGTTGAAACACAGCTTTTTCAATAATCTTACTGGTAAAGGGGAGATTTGACATGGGCCTGTAGTTCTGCAGTAGTAACTTTTCTAAATTGTTCTTTTTCAGCAGTGGTTTGATAACTGCTATTTTAGAGACTGGGGGAAAACACCTGACAGAAGGGACATGTTTATTATCTGAGTCAAATCGCTATGTCAAGCAAAACTTTCTTTAAATAAAGCTGTGGATAGCGCATCAAGGCAGCAGGAGGAGAAACTTAGCTGGTGAATGATTTCTCTAAGTTTTTGTAGTTTATTTGGCTGAATTGGGACATTTTGTCAAGATAAGTTCTAGTTGGAGACAGCTTTGGTTCTGAACTTGATATGGATGTACAGCCTGCCCCTCTAATTATTTTGATTTTCTCAGTAAAGAAGTTAGCAAATTTGTTGCAGTCCCTGGTGGAGTGGAGTTCAGAAGAAGGAGACACAGGAGGCTTTGTTAACCTGTTATAAATAATTAAAAATATCGACTCAAATTAAATAACAAAATAATATGACATGAAAATAAGAGCAAGCTTTGTAGGACGATTTCTCATTTTTTCTTAAAATAACAGTAGATTTTCCTAGAGGAATCCACATGGATAGTTTCAGATCTTATTGTAGAGTGTTCCAAGTTGATGGGGTAGGGGAATAAAATACTTTTTTCCAACGTTTAGGAAATGAGGACCACCACCCTTCGGTAAGGGGAGAACAAACACTGCCTTCTGCATATCTTGAATGACGTTAGTTTGCAAAGTGAGATTAAAAATATGAAAAAGTAGTTAAGCTATAATATCAATGTAAAATTTGCAGGGAGAGGTATCAGCTCTCACAGTTTTATTAAGCTAGATGTCTAAAATGGCTAGATGGATGGGTGGACAAAGTTTTAGCAGCTTTCTAAAGCTCATTAATTTCTTACCAGTCAGAACCCATGGGGCCTGTTAAAGCAGAAGCTTTAAACTGACTAGAGCCAAAATAAAGTGGTTAGGATAGATGATAAATTGTTACTGCAGCATTGCACATTATAAAAACATGGTTTTGTGAACATTCAAGGCTTTTCAACCTTTCAGTGGAGCAGTAAAGTATAAGAGTTGTAAAATACAGGAAAATTTGCTCTTAAGCATCAGTCTAAGTGTACCTTACCAGAATTATGACATGTTTTTGGCAATGTGATATTTATTTTTTAAATAAAATCAGTTTTAAAACATAAAATAATAAATGATAATCTGAAATTATTTACCACTCATATGTTTCTAAATGCATCCACTTGTAAAAAAACAAAACAAAAAAAAACTAACGACTTTCAAAAAGGCCTAAAGCGCAGCTTTTTAAAAAAAAAAACTCTCTCCAGGAGCAAATTAGTATTTGCAAATAAAAAAGAACATAGGAGATACAAAATTAACACAAGTTAGATGATTTGCTTTTAGACAAATGGCACACCAAGAAGAAGTGTCTGCTTAACCAAGACTTGTCTACAAGTCAAGTTAAGACATTTTGCCTCTCAAATATAGCCGTTTGCAATCTGCTAGGGAGTCTCTATGATACAGTTGGTGACTGTCTACCAAATTTGCCACTGGACTTTATAGCCTGCAATTGACTCTGCAGACCAGTGAAGGGAAATTTAATTTCTTCTTTTTTTTTCTTTTTTTACTGTCTCAAATCCCTTCTAGTCACTCCCTAAATTAAATTTGTTTTTTGAGCGTCACACAAGTTCCGCCCAATACTTGCCCACAATGATTCATATTTCAGAAGCCACTGATTTAAAATAGGAAAATGTTATTTTTTGTTAAGAGACATCAACAGCTTCTAAATGGAAAACTTGATTTTTTTTTCCTTTTTAAATTACACACAAAAAAAACGTCAATTAATAAGGCGATGAAAGGAGAGAGCCCTGATGCGATTAGTGAGGACACTACAACAGCACGTAGAAAGGGAACCCCATATGATTCTTCTAATGTGTGACTAGGTTATTAAGCTGGTAACTAAGTTATCCAAGGCTCCATTGTTGTTCCTCTTCTTTTTCTTTGTACCTGCTGCCATTTACTAAAAGAAATCACAGTTTTGGGAGAAAACTGCCAAGCTTTTCATTTCGCTGAAGAATGTCATTCATCATCATTCAGTCTTGTACATATGTTGTTGGCTGCAACTTGATCTCTGCAAAACTTTTATTTGCGCAATGTTTTCATTTGTTTTGGTTCAATTTGTTACCTGTTAAATTAAACAGACCGGATCAAAACAAACGTCCTGCAGATAATATTTTTACCAAATTGACAATAAGTTGATTATAAAGAATTACTTTAAATGTGTCATTTTTTTCTCTAAGGATTAGGTAATGTCTACCTGACAGGGGTTTTCCTTAGTCTGAGCACTTTATAAAAATTATCTGAGCCCTAGTGCATTCCTAACCTCCAAACTTTTAATGTTCTCTAATCCTGTATGACCTTTCTGTTTTACTTCTATCCAAACCCAGTCTCTGATTTGTTTATTCTCTCACCTTTGCAATCTTCTTTTGACTCTCAGAGAGCGTCTTGGCATAGGACATCATGCTGTGTCTCCAGCTGACATCTGACA
This sequence comes from Fundulus diaphanus, assembly GCA_037039145.1. Classification (NCBI taxonomy): domain Eukaryota; kingdom Metazoa; phylum Chordata; class Actinopteri; order Cyprinodontiformes; family Fundulidae; genus Fundulus; species Fundulus diaphanus. The sequence continues at coordinate 18,447,649 of CM073143.1, read as the reverse complement.
CAGGCCAGGCAACATAGTCAATAAACTCCTCTAATTGAGTACCTCTGGCTGCTGTTTATTGACAATATAAGACCTGGGATTTAGGTGTGTCTCCGTCGAGTGATCGTCGCCCTGCCATTCTCCTACCTGTCGACAGCTGTCCATTTCCTATCCATCACTGGTTCGACTTGGTCTGCTGTCTGTGTCAAATAATGGCATGTCACTTGAAAAACTACTACCTTCAACTTCCCTCATGTGTACAGCTGGGACTCAGTGCATGAGCCAGAAAAGGAGAACATGCCCATGAAGGAAGAAACAGACCGTAAAAATGGAAATGAGAGTTTTGGTTATTTTTGGGTGTGAGGATGTGTGTGTAGCTTCAGTCTTTATCTGCATCTATATATGCTCATCAGAAAAGGCATCTGCAGGGAGGCGTTTTTGCACTAAAGCATACTCCTAATAAATGTTTATGCCTCTGGACACAATCTCTGAAGCCTGAAAGAGGAATAGAGAAGATTTCTGTTGCTAAAGCAGTCTCCTAATTAAAGGTTAGCCTAAGCTTTGGGCTGAGATAGGAACACATTTCCACTATCTGTCATTTCATTGTTAAAGGGTCCTTTGCTATGTCTGCTTTGTTGTCCCAGTTTAACTTTAGGTATTTGGTAATGGTTTGGTGGATAACCCAAAGCATTAGGCATTAATCATTCTGGTCATTTAAGTTGACATGCAATAAATCCCTGGATAAGTCATGTCAGTAATTTCTGCCATTAGACAAACTGAGCACAATCTCTGGCAAAACTTTCACCTGCCTTCCCTTGGGTGTTTTGTATCATCCTCCAGTCCCCTCTCTCTATTCTTCCTTTCTTAAATCTCCCAGACCAGGTGGGGATGATAAGGCCGAGATGGTGCCACAACTGGCCGCTGGACTGAAAAATGCCCCAGCAGCGGCCCCAGGGCTGACAGTGATGAATGGACCATCTAAGTCCCTGATAATTCGTCAGTCATCAGTGCATAGGGGTCCATTTATCAAAACAAAAGTGTCAGAAACCCGTTTTCTAATATGAACCTCCTTGCTCTCACCTCTTTTGATTTTTAGCTCCTCTGCTTTAACCTGAATTGACTAGCAGTGCCCGTTCTGTTAGCGGCTCACATAACTGATGCTGGAGGTGAGCAGGCATGCCCAGGCGTTAGAGAATCAGAGCGCACAGCCTGAGGAATCACTGTCCTGGCAGGCTGCGACTGCAGAGATGGGGAAGCAGGGAGTGGGCAGATTGATTGATCCTTTGCAGCCATAATGCATCAAGAGCTTCCCGGCGGAGGGAGATGGTGTGCAAAATGCTCAAATCTGGATAACCGAGCACAAATCAGGAGCACCAGATTCCCCAGAGAGGTTCCTATTACAGCTACTATATATAACAGTAATCTTGTTAAGCTTTCGTTCTGTCTGGGCCCTTTCAAGGGATTTGATTCAGTCGATAAGTGACCTCTCTGACTGTAAATGATTCTACCATTTTCTCTCAAACAGGCACAAACACAAGCCTATAAACACAAAGTCTCCATTAATTAAAATGATTACAGATACATTGAACTGCAAAAGTATTCACACACCTTGAACTTCTAACTTTTTTCAATGCATTTAATTGGAGCTTAATGTGATAGATAAGTAATCTAGAGTTTTCTAAATATTTCACAAACAAAACTGAACATTTTTTTACAGCCCCTTTTTACTCTTATACCCCCAAACAAAATCTACATCAAACAAATAACTTCAGAAGTGGCAAAAATTACAGATGGTGGCTGAGGCTTCGATCAGAGGAGTACAGGCTTGAGATGCTGAGGCAGCGTTAGGCAGACAGGCTAGGACTATGTCGGTATCTGAGGGACAGACTTGGAGGATCATAGCCTGATACAATCAGTATTTGGACAAACTCCTCTTTTTGGATGCATGTTAGATCTTATGTCCCATCTCTTTTTGTAAAATATCTGATATAGCTGACACCCCACATCATTTTCCAATTATCATTTATATTGACAGGTTCTTACAAGTTCTTACAATTGCAACAGCTGGACAGTTTACTGATGCTTTGATGGGATCACAGCTTCATGTTTCTGATGGTCTGGACAGCTTGTTTTGTCCTGATGATTTTTTTTTTTTATCTTTTATGAGACTTGTCATGGAATCATGGCTTCACTTACACCTGTTGGGTTTAAAGCTTCCAAATTCAAAGCTGAGCCCTGGATAAATTGTGGCACTCTTGGATTCAGGCAACAATGAAGGAAAGCAAAACATGAATGAAAAATGGACAAACTGGCTGTTTTTTCTGGAAACATTAAGAGATATTCTTGCTCAGTACCAGAGATTTCTTAACCCTTTAAGCCCAGAGGGTTGTAGGAGCAATTTCCGCCAGAAATGACATATCTGATATAAATAAAGTACACCTCCAAATCTATAAAGTGTAAAGGTTATTTTTAGTATTTTTGTTACACAAAGGCATTAAAGAATATTTTTCAATGGGAACAATCAAGGAAAATTCAAATTTTTTGAGCCTCACCTAAATAAATCTGAAGCCTCAGAATTTGTATTTCCACATCTTGACTATAACTGCAGCAAATCTAGACTTAATCAGCCTAATCATATTTGTTTTACAAAGGTTTTAGTAGGCAGTGTGCCAGACTGGCCAGTGATTTTGGCACAATTTATCAAAATGTGCCAAAACTGTTCTAAATGTGTTTTTCACCTTATAAAAAGGAAGCAGGTCAAATAAAAGTGCTGATTTCCATTGTAGGACGTGACCATACGTGACCGTTTCTGACCTGCATTGAAAGCGGCTCTGCTTGTACCGAGATCGGGCCTAAAGGGCAAAATCTGAGTTTTTGCCTGATGTGATTTCTACCAGTCATTGTCCAAGATCGTTATTTAACACAACTCTTTTCTTAATCCAACAACCCCTGCTCGATGCATCATGTTCCAAGTGTAATAACTTTCTTTACTTTTTTGTAGACAAAGTGGCATCTTTTAGATGCATAACTGGCTCATCTACAACTGTTGATCTCTCTGCTACTCCTGCTGTTTCAGCTAAATTTGAACAGTTTGATTCAGTGTGTTTTCCTTTTTTAATAAGGTTGTGCAACATAAGACTTATTAATTATCGTCTTGACTGTCCCTCTAAATTGATGATAGAGGTTTTTATTACTTCAATCTGAAAAACTCGGAAATAAAAGACAATTAGAAGAATTTTGTTGATACAATATTTTAAGACTTTGGCGCTCAGACCTCGGCAGGAAACATTCATGCTGAATTATACTTCAATATGCATAAGCAGGTGTATGAGAACAGAGATGTTTCCCCCTGGCCTGAAACTGGTGGTGGAGTGGAGATAGACAAAGTTTGTTCAGTCCATAGACTGCTGGTTGGCGAGACAATTTGCTTGAGCTGTATTGGCGAGATCCAGTAGACTGCGAGAGCTGATACTAGTCCTTCACTCAGGGACCCAGAAAGATAGATGTCCAGATTGGATGAATGCAGGTTGCATGAACCTGTCCATGATTAGATTAGATTAAATTAGATTCAACTTTATTGTCATTACACAGGTACAAGGCAACGAAATGCAGTTTAGGTCTAACCAGAAGTGCAATAGCAGCAAGTGCAGGATAAACAATGGTTCCATTAGTACAGGACATGGGTTTTTACTGAATAAATATAGAGATGGATACTATTATAAACAGAATTTTACTGATAGATTTGTCCTATGAATATATTATATAGATAACTAGTATTGTGAACTAAATTTACAGATGAGCAAGCATGAAGCGACAGTGGAAAGGAAAAACTCCCCTTTGGGAAGAAACCTCTGGCAGAACCAGGCTCAACATGGCGGTCTTCTGCCGGACCGATTGATATGTGACAGGGAATGCAGTAAGAGTCCGAGAGGAATTACATTCTAATAGGGACGAGGTTGAAGGGGAAAGCCAGATGGAGCTTGGCTACGATGGTGGAGAAGGGGATGGAGATGGGTTGAATCAGGGTCATCTGAGTCCAAATCAGACATTGCGCAACCACTGCTTGCGCTTGGCTGGGTAGCGGGCTGAGACGTGGATTTGAAGATCTTTTAAGATCAACTCAGGATGCTAATTGGGCTTCGTGGAGGTGTGGTTCAAAGCTGATTGGCTTGTGTCGGAGGCAGATGAGCCTCTGATTGGATGGAGGTAAGTAATTCAGTTTCTTCAATTGAACTTCCACCTAGGCTTCATTTTTGGCCCTGCTTTCCTGACCTTTATAAACTTTGTCATAGCTCAGGATCCATGTCACTTGATTTTAAACATGCTGTTGTTAGGTACCTTCTTAAAAAAACTCAGCTTGATCTATCAGTTTTTATCTAATTTTAGACCAATTCCTAATTTGATCTTTTCTTTTAAAAACCAAATCAAAGAAGGATTATTTAATAATGGATTTTAATCTACCTCAGAGCATTCCTTGTTCAACTGAATTTTTTTTTTTTTGTATGATCTTTTTGAGTGTTATCATTTACTTGTTTTGGCTTTTTAAAGCGCCTTCTAAATCAAGCAGGCAAAATTGCACTTCTTTTTTTACATTATCCAGTAAGATGACTGCTACGTTTCTTTGTGATTTAGGCATCAATTAACTGGAACATTTAGATTTTTTTAATGACTATTTGCACACTTTTCAACCTCTCAAGGAGTGTTTTTTCTGATACACTCATGCAGTTGCATAGTAAATTTCATGAACATTATATCTTGTCTGTGTGTTATGTGTGAATCTATGTGAATTCTGAACGAGTGTTTCACCACAATTTCATTATGGTGACAAAATGACAATAAAGATTCTTGATTGATCTTGATTAAATTATTAAATCAGTCAATCTGGAAAATCTCCAAAGAAGTTCAAATTGTTTGAAGAACTGCTAAACTTTAGGAATAAAAATGTTGCACGTTGATATGACTTTATTCTTTATTTTGCATTCTGGTTTGCAGTAATAGCTAAAAAATCTATCCTTTAATCAAGCAGAAATTGGTATACATTATCTGCCAAAAATATGGAAATTTATGATTTATCCCCAGATCCAAAGTTAAAGAAAGAAGTAAAAGGATGGCAAGAAATAACAAAATCATATGGCAAAGCAGTCATCTTGGCTCTTATTAATATGATGTGCAGCAGATGTCTCTGGCTCAGGCTTTCTGGGGCTTTCCCCCTTTTACCATACAGCATGATTTACCCCCAAGAAAAGCAGAGAAAATTTGCCTCAGAAGCCCTCCAAGTGACTCCATCAGTCTGTGCCTGCCTATCTGCAAATGCCAGCTCATTTCTCAAGCTAGGCCTCCCAGTTGGACTCCAAAAGCTGCTAAATGCTCATTCTTATGCATCCCTTCTGCCAAATAGCATATCAACTGGGATGAGGAAAAAGCCTGAAGTGTCCCTGTACCATACATTTTGGTACTTGGAGATATCAGAGAAAACAAGTCAATGTAGTTTGAGAGGAAGTGTAGAGATTGGTTTTGAAGCTTTGAAAACCTGAATAAAATTGGATGCAAGGGAAGGCAGATGAATGAAGCTCACTGCTTTTGTGTCACCTCGAACAGATAAGTTTCGCTTGAAATCAGTGATGCACACTGCTGCTTGTTTCCCACTGGTGTGCATAGGGTGGTGTAGTGTTACACCTTTCCCTCCATTGTTTTCCATCTGATTTCTTTCCACGTCAAACTAAATCTTAGGGTTGTGTCACAGGCATGGCTCTGTGGCCTTAGCAAACTCTCTGGCCCCTCTGTATATCCCTTAGACACAGCTGCTTTCCTCTGCCATCTGTCCATTTGATTCTAGTAAATCCCAGAGAACAGGGCCACACCAAGCTGCACATGTAGAGCCCCATCAGCTATTCATTTTAGACATTAATGAGTTGAGGTCCATCAATGCAGTTATGGGACTTCTAAGTGTTTTTTTCTTCTGAATCTCAAAGTGAGAGACATGTGTTGATGAAGGTTGTTGGAGTTGTCATAAACTGAGATGGACTTTATTGTTTTAGACTCCTTGGTGCCTTTATTAACCCTTCTATATTTGTTTAACATCTGAACTGGGGAAAACCGTAGCTCTTATCAACTACGGTGATCAGTAATTAATAGTCTTTGTCTACAATAATAGTTCAGTTTTACTTACATCCATGTTAATAAGCATGTACACATCAGTTTCTTCACCTTCACCTTGACAGGCCATATGTCTAGTGAGTCATGACAACCTCTCATGCCACAACAATTTCAGCCATAAGACTTGTCTGCAATGATATATATTTTTATATTTCTTCCTCTAATTTTAAAACAATGTGGTAGAAAAATAGAAAGCATGTCTTCTTGGTTGTGTAATGTGACATCACCACACATTTCCCTAAGTCAATTTCTGATTGGTTGATCAGCCTTTTATGATGACTTCTTTCCCTAGAAGCTCTGGCTCCCAATTAGGGTCAAGAGACTCAGGCAGTAACTCAGTTGGGTGGAGGAACCCATCCATCTGAGTTGGAACCGGCCTGTCCCAACTCAGTTGAATGGGACCCTATTTAGATTATGTTGCAATAAACCTTGTATTGTACACTACTCTACATTTGCCTAGGTTTGTGTAAAACTTTGCTAGATCCCTTTTTCCTCCATGCATTGGACCTTCTTGATGAGAGTGACTTTCTTAAAATGAATCATGGTTCCAAATACAGACTGAAGAACCTCTAAAAACCCTAAAGCCAGTGTCAGGAAGGGTCAAGACAGCTTTAGACAGGTCAGACAGAAACGGAGCTCAAAATCAATTAACCCTTGTCCACTGCTAATAGGAGGAGCAGCAGCAAGTAATATATCATCATATGGAATCTAAGAAATTCCCAGTCTTATGTCTTGAACCATATCATTAAAAAGCAAAAGAAAATCAGTTGAGAACAGCTGACCACTGGATTTTTCTGGGCAGGTCTTGACACAGTATTGAACAACAACTTTGAATTGGGCTTGCTATTTTCAATCAAATGCAAATAAAAGGATGTCATTGCAATTGACATTCAGCAAATGATTTTTAAAAATAATTTTATTTAAAAGTAATGCTTTATTATTTTTACAGCAAAATTTAAAAACCGAATGGGTGACCAAAGTGCTGTACATTAAAACAAGAAAAGTTAATAAACAAGTTAAAAACGTACAAAACATACACACACAACATCAAGAGCTATAAACCAGGTTCAAGGCAAAAGTATTTTAAAATGCCATACACTGCAAGATCCCAGTGTATTAAAAGCCAGTAAAAGCCAGTAAAAACAGGAAAAGGGAAGGCCTGTCTCATACCCAATGGTAAGTTTCCAAATGCTCTGTCAGCAGCAGCTGATCAGCTGATCTAAGGGCTCGGGGTGGGCAGTAAGGCTGAATCAGCTCACATAAATATGGTGAAGCAAGGTTATATTCAAACATTTAAAAACAAATAACAAACGCTTAAAATGAATTCTGTAGCGTACAGGGGAACAGTGAAGGGACGCTAGGATGGGAGTAATATGCTCGTGCCTACGGGTCTGAGTTAACAAACGAGCAACAGAGTTCTGCACAAGCAGCAGATGGGCAAGAGAGGTCTGGCTAATGCCTACATACAGTGCATTAAAGTAGTTAAGACGAACTGTGATAAAAGCATGGACTAGTTTCTCCAAGTCAGGTCTCGCTAAGATTGACCTTTAAGACCTTTGCTATTTGAAGAAGTTGATAATAAAAACCTTTTTGAACAACACTGCTGATCTGTTTCTCAAATTTAAAATCAGAGTCAAACTTTACCTCCAGGTTGGTGACACAGTCCCTCAGATAAAATGACACTGAGTCAAGATCTACATTTGGAGAGGGACAGCAACTCGGTCTGAACTAAGGACATTCAGAGAAAGCCATGCTTTAATGTCCTCAAGGCAGTGTGTGAGTTGCTGGACAGTGTTGTTTTGTGCCATGGGGAAATAGATTTGGCAATCATCAGCATAACAGTGAGACGAAATGCCATATTTCCTAAAAACAGAGCTAAGGGGGAGTAGGTAGAAAATAGAAGAGGTCCGAGAATTGACCCCTGAGGGATCCCATACGGGATTCACACTAATTTACTTTTTTGTTAGCTTTTAAAGCTAATTTTGGCCTAATTCGAAATACCTCAAAACAAACCTTGTTTTTCAAACATACTGTTAATGTATACTGCTAAAAAAAATAAAGAGAACACTTATACAACTCAATGTAATTCCAAGTCAATCACACTTTTGTGAAATCAAACTGTCTAGAAGCAACACTGATTCACAATCAATTTCACCTGCTGTTGTGCAAATGGAATAGACAACAGGTGGAAACTACAGGCTATTAGCAAGACATCCCCAATAAAGTGGTTCTGCAGTTGGTGACCACAGACCACTTCTCAGTTCCTATGCTTTCTGGCTGATGCTTTGGTTACTTTTGAATATTGGTGGTCCTTTCACTCCAGTGGTAGCATGAGACAGAGTCTATAACCCACACAAGTGGCTCAGGTAGTGCAGCTCATCCAGGATGGCATATCAACGTGAGCTGTGGCAAGAAGTTTTGTTATGTCTGTCAGTGTAGTGTCCAGAGCACAGGAGGCGCTACCAGGAGACAGGTTAGCACATCAGGAGATGTGGAGGAGGCCGTAGGAGGGCAACAACTCTACAGCAGGACCGCTACCTCCGTCTTTGTGGTGGAACAGGAGGATCACTGCCAGAACCCTGCAAAATGACCTCCAGCAGGCCACAAATGTGCATGTATCACCACTGGCTACCTGTGCTCTTTACAGATGAAAGTGGGTTCACACTGATTACATGTGACAGACGTGACAGGGTCTAGAGACGCTGTGGAGAATGTTCTGCTGCCTGCAACATCCTCCAGCATGACCGGTTTGGCAGTGGGTCAGTAATGGTGTGCTGTGGCATTTCTTTGTGCTTGCCAGAGGTACTCTGACTGCCATTAGGTACAGAGATGAGATCCTCAGACCCATTGTGAGACCATATGCTGGTGCTGTTGGCCCTGGGTTCCTCCTAATGAACGACAATGCTACACTTCATGTGGCTGGAGTGTGTCAGTGGTTCCTGCAAGATGAAGGCATTGATGCTATGGACTGGCCCGCCTGTTCCCCAGACCTGAATCCAATTGAGCACATCTGGGACATCATGTCTCACTCCATCCACCAACGCCACGTTGCACCACAGACTTTCCATGGTGGGTGGAGATCCCTGAGGAGAGCATCCACCACCTCATCAGGAGCATGGCCAGGCGTTGTATGGAGGTCATACAGGCACGTGGAGGCCACACACGCTACTGAGCCTCATTTTGACTTGTTTTAAGGACATTACATCAAAGTTGGATCTGCCTGCAGTGTGTTTTTCCACTTTACTTTTGAGTAATTTTGTGTGATTTTGTTGTCAGCACATTCAACTATGTAACAAACAAAGTATTTAATAAGAATATTTCATTCATTCAGATCTAGGATTAATTTTTTTGAGCAGTAAACTTCCCTCTGTCAGCGGTTAGGCGCTCCTGGGCCCTTGACTGGTTCTTTTAACCTGGATGAGCAGTCTTCATTGAATAAATAACTTCTTTAGAAGGAAATGACTCTTGAAACAGAAATTGTACTTTTACACATTGATTGTAAACAATCCAGAGAAATGGTACAAACTTTATCAGTGCTGGGACTCTTGATTGATCACGACAAAGAAAAAAGGGATGGAGAACAAGCCTAGAATAAAGGTAGCATGAGATTCGTCTAGATGAGCAGGGACATATCCTGCATGAATAGAAACTGGTCACTACTGGGGCATTATATCCCAGACTGTAAAATAGGCTGGAGCCAGTTTATCCATGTGTAGTGTTGCCCTAAGATAACTGACAGTTTTTATTTATCAGTCCCCTTTGTCCATATCTAACTATTTCACTTCTCTGACGTCCACAGTTTCTATGACACATTTGTTATTTTCCCAGTAACTGCTATTTCATCTAATATCTAACAATGCATACTCCTATTGAACTTTCATATCAATTAATAATCTTATAGGCTATTGATTTCAGTTTTATATGTTCCTTTGTAAAAAAAATAATAATCTGGAGTTAGTTTTCCCTTTTCTTTTACTTTTTACTTTGCATATTTTAATGTTACAATCCTAGTTAGTTTGTTAACTAAAATTTGACTCTAAGTTGACAAATGTTATTAAAAAATTATTGTATTTTGGACAGAAGTTTGTGCTTAGTCTGCCTGAGAAAGTTTGGGTGTAAATTCACTCCTTTGTCTATTGTTCTACAGTACCTTCCCTCAACAGGCAGGTATTTATAAAATTATAACTGACAAGTCTGAGAGCTGTGTGGCTATCCTGTCCTGACAATCAGGTGATACACCAATTTAGTATTTTGATTAGAATTACTAACTTTGTAATAATTGCATTTGGCACTTAGTTACTCATATCTTAACCAAACCTATTGTTTCACAAAAAAATCTTAATCTGAGAAATAAACTCTTCTAAATCTTCTGGATTACTTAAATTTGAGATCCTACAGATTTATATTTTGAATATAATTTAGTTGAATAAAACTCCAAGAATTAATTCAAAAGTAGTGTAAAGAGCACTTTTATTTTAATGTTCTGCTGCCATATGAACAAAAGTGTTGTAACATTTGTAGCATTTATCAGTAACACATATTTAGTGTAAAGCTCAACTTAAACATGTAAAACAAAAAATAGCAATAATAATAAATTAAAGCTTATTGCCACTGACAGGGAATTCTCTTTATGGGGAAAAAATCTACCAAAAACAGGCAATTTCTGAGGTAAGTTTAACTTGGCAGTGGTTACAACTAACTTGTTTCTGTCATATTCTTTGCCGGAAGAACTTTAAACTGAAATGCTTGCTAACTCGATATGCTTGCATGTTTATTTCACGTTAACACGCGGTTTTTTGTTGTTGCTTTCTCGCGTGCATATAGTGAATGGCAGGGAAAAAACAGGCAAAAATATGGATGGCATGGATACTTTGAAGCGAGAAGCGACTTCTCCGACGGCGTCGATGCAGACCCCCCCGCTCCGCTCCGCACAAAACTTGTTCCGGCCGCCAACTCACCGCCTCGCCTAAGCAAATTCCTGCGGGAAACACCGCCTTCCCCATGTCGGCTTTGTTTTTTTCCAGCCAGCACCTTTCTCCCTCTTTGAATCCGAGGCTGGGCTGACAGCGAGGTTATTGGCGCATTATCGCCACCTACTGTTCTGATTCAAACCCCTACACCGCAGCAACAGACCTTCACAAAATAAAAGCATGTGAGCAACATGCGTTAACGCGCGTTAAAGTAAATATCGCCGTTAATAGTCTAATGAATTAACGCGAAATTAACGCGTTAACTTGCCCAGCCCTAATATATATATATATATATATATATATATATATATATATATATATATATATATATATATATATATATATATATATAAATAAATAAATGTGTGTTTTTGTGTTCCTTAAGCCTAAACCTATGAATGTAATGTCAGCATAACAGTGTTCTATGAACTGTTAAAAGAAAATCCCCTCCCCAAATGTAGATCTTGACTCAATGCTCCAAAAAAATTATTATTATTACAATACTAGAAACATATATGTAGATAAAAATCCTTTGACCCACATACAGAATCAGACTGAACATTTAATATTAAGAGGGTTTATTTTTAAGGAGGTAGAAAGACAAGAAAGTGTCACAAAACTTCTGAACAGAGGCTTCAATGTCTTCTGGAGGAAGAAAGGCACAGTTAGATCGAGCAGAGGCTAAGGTGAGCCATTAATTTGAGAGTAGGATGATATTGAAATATCGAAACTTCTCCACTGTGGTCTGAAGTCTTAGGGACTGCTCGATATCAGGGGGAATTGGAGCTGCAGTGGAAAGTCATGGAAGAATCTTCAGGGGTTTTTGTTAGAGGTCTGGAGGCCAGATTTAGGCTTGGTGTGAACACAAACAATAGAGATTAAACTTGGAAGGCACGGAGATCACAATAAGCTTGTGGGAGGTAAGTAATAACTTCTAAATACAAACTCAGAGATATGCTTTCTAAGAGAGTACTAAGTGACTTAAGTGTACTAAAAGGCTGAATATCAGGCTAAGAGTGATTGTTCAGCAGCTCAATAAATAGACAGGTGTGCATTCTGCAGATTGCCAGCCACACCCTCCTGCACAGCTCCTCCTTTCAGAGAGAATTTCACACTCACATACACACTAACACTCATACACCAGGATTATGTCATATTTGGCTGCACACTTATGTAAATAACAAGGTCCTGTAAAAGTTAAACTGGTGTAATCAAAAGCTGTATCCATATTAACGTCTCCAAATAAGGATTGTTTGTCTACTAAAACTAAAATACTTTCAACTTAAGTACTGTACTGAACCATGTTTTAAAAACAATGGCGTTCAGGTGGAAATCTGGTTTGACTAGTACTGAATGTTATCAGCACTGTTATGCAATGCAGAATTAAATTATCCTGTGTAACATTTTTTTCAAGCATAAATGCGGTAATCATTCTGTTGACCACCCACTCACTGCAATAGCTGTCAGGTCCATGAACAATGAATGTTTTTTAGTGGACAGGCAGAAACACAATAACAGCTGTTGACAGCTTCTGACAATGTCCCTTGGGAAAGTACTTTCACTGCAACTCTTTTAAAAGAGCAGGCTGGGTTGTACACACACACACACACACACACACACACACACACACACACACACACACACACACACACACACACACACACACACACACACACACACACACACACACACAGCAAAACCAGCCACTCTGTTAATCAAGTACTCCACTCCCCAGCATGTGTTAATAAAGCTGTCATCTTATTAATTACAGTTCTTGGTTTGAGCAGCTGTTTAATACACTCTTAAGAAAACTTTAACCTCACCTTAAATTAATTTACGGATGGAGCAACAAATCCATTTTATTTTCAGTCTTAAATGCTCGAAAATCCTAAAAAGAAGTACTGCATTTGTACAACGTACAACCTCTACAAAACACACTTTTGTGGGGGAGCGGATTCTCCTTTAAGCATGCTAAATAAACTCAGCTAACAAAGATGCATATTTATAGCATGCTTCACTGCCGCTGATGCTTTTCCAAAACCCCATTCTTACAACAATGGGGACTTTCATTAACAACACCTTCCAGTCGAGAGCTATCTGGCCTTTCATCTGTCATTTCAACCTAATTTGTTCGGTCAGGAACGAGGAGTGCTCATAGTTGGGCCATGCTCCATTTGTATCACAGAGAAAGAAGAAAAATAAAAACAAGACACAGCAGGCTGGACTTAAGACCACTGAGTATTCAAAGTCTGTGTCCATATCAGCCAAGTCTGTTCTACACCTCAGCTGATTGGTTACAGAGATAATGCTTTCAATTGGTATTCAGTCCATGCTGCTTATATTGAGCTTGTACAATAGTGATTGAAAGTGATGTAATGTGAGTGTGTGCTTAATCCCCACTAGTTTCTCAGTGTGTTATTTAATAATGTAGGACAGTAGTTATGTTATGCCTGCTTGCTGGGTGAAAACTCCACATTATGTACCCTTAAAGCAACATTCCTTGAACTTTATTAAATAACCATACCTCAAAAAGACAATAAAAAAACAAAAGATTCATGAAACCCCTTTACATTGTTGTTGTCTTCTTTTGCTTCTTTCTGTCAATTCTTCAAACATTTTTTTTTTCAAATAAAGCTCAATCGAGTAGGATTGGAACTTTCTGTGAATAATCCTCATTACGCCTTTGCATGTCCAAAACCAAACTGAAAAATATGAAATCTGTTTCGTACCATAACAAACTTCAGTGTGAAAGAAACATGCAATATTTATCTGTGTTTCTGGCTAATAGTATATTTCCTCCAATTAAAAAATAAACTATAAAATGCTAAGAAGATACAAATTTGAAGTCTAATCCCTTTATTTATCCAAGCTCAATATTACTTAAGGACAGTGTTTGTGACATGGTGTGGTTAAAGGAGGATCCAGGTTAAATTCCAATGGTGAAAGAAAGATGACAAAAATGGTCACCGGTGAACATGTGGTAAACGGAATCCAGAGCAGAACGATGGAATAGGTAGAGTAACAGACCCAGAACATGAAATCGACCAAAGATATGTGATGAGCAAAGGAACCCAGGTAAGCTTATATAAAAGGGGAAATGTGGAGGAAGGCAATCCTATATTTATTATATATAAACGACCTTTGTCATATCTCAGGAAAATTTAAGTGTACATTATTTCCAGACAACACTACCATAGTCTGCTCAGGGAAAGATCTACAGTTCCTAATGACCGCAATCTCAACAGAATTAAACAAGTTAAAACAACGGTTTGACAATAATAAATTATCAATGAACATTTGTAAAACTAAAATGATTATTTTTGGCAAACGACTGAAAGACATTCAAGTAAATGTTCAAATAAACAATATTAATATTGAGAGAGTTAATGAACATGTATTTCTGGGCATGATTTTTAGTCATGATGTAAGCTGGAAACCCCAAATAGCAAATGTTCAATCAAAAATGGCAAGAAATATATCAATACTGTCTAGAGCAGGGGTTCCCAAACTTTTTTAGCCGCGCATCCCCTTCAGTGTTCCCGGTTTGGCGCACCCCCGCCCCGAAATAAAATAAATCTGTTGCAGTTACATCAGTACAACCATCATAACAAAAGTTGTGGGAATAAAATTAGAACATAATTTGAATTAAACTGAAATAAAGTTGCAACATCCACAAACAGAATCCTGAGGATTTTCAGGCGCATCAGTGGCTCAGAGAAAGAAAGATTTGGCCACTCCTCCACAACCTGAAACGTCTCTGAAGCGGCCATCCTGGTGCATTCACGGACTAAACTCTGATGTTCTACCTGTGTGTTCTCACTTTGTTTATTTCGTGCACCAGCTTCTTAATCTGAGTCTGACTCACAATTTACGTCGCAAAATACAAACACGAAGAAGTTTGATTTGTGTCTGATGACGAGCGAATGAGGGAGCGAGAGAGGGAGCGAGAGAGAGAGCGAGAGAGAGAGCGAGAGAGAGAGAGAGATAGAGAGATAACAGAGCGCTCCATAAAGATGTTATTAATCAGAGAAATAAAAACTTTTACAGCGGCTACATTCAGCAGGTAGACACGCCCATGGCAACACACCTCAGCTCCCCGCAGCCCCACCGCTGGATTTTCCCTGTCTCAATACGCACTAAAACCGCATCTTTAAAATAAACTGCGCCTGTCTGAATCACAATGAGACGTATAGACCAGTTCACGCGTGACGTCACGAGCTACATCCGCGCTACATCCGGGTCCCGCGGGTAGGCAAAAACAGTACTGTTCTTGTTAACAATGCCTACCACTTGTTGTGCTCCTGGTTGCACACAGAGGCATTCCAAATCATCGGATCTACGTTTCTTTTGTTTACCGAAGGACGAAGAAAGACGAAAGAAATGGATAATTTCAATGAAAAGGACGCAGGCAGACAATCCCAATCGACTGTGGGAGCCATCATACCACGACAGAATTTGCAGTCTACACTTCATCTCCGGTAAATACAACTTAATTTTGCACTGGTCATTGTTCTACTTAAATAATTATATAAATAAAAAATTAGGATATATACTTAAGTCAAGACGTAAACGTTCGTTTCGTAATAGTATACGTACATGTACTATGTATGCAAACCCTCTGGCATGAGTCTGTGAAAAGGATTAATAAAACAAAAACACCAAAAAACTCCTTAGTGAACAATGTTTTCTAAAGAAGAAAAATACGTTGAAAATACGTAACGAAGTAGAAATACTTCGCTACTGTACTTAAGTATATTTTGGAGTACTTTATACTTTTCTCGAGTATACATTTTTTTGATTACTTTTACTTTTACTTCACTATATTTCCGAACTTAATTGTATACTTTTACTCCGATACATTTTCAATGTTTGGTTTAGTTACTCGTTACAAAAAAAGTGTCGGTTCGGCTCTGCCAGACGTGCGTACATGCACAGTTCGCCCGGAGCGCCTCCGTTTGAAGCGCTCGGGCGTGTCATTTCAAAGTCGCTGTGCGCCAGCGGGGGCGGGGCCTGGCGCTCCACGCAGCCAATCACTAACGTGCCTGGCCTTTGATTGAAAAGGTAGAGACCCCCCTTTAACTCCGCTCTCATTGGTTGTGCTGTCTTAAATCCCGCCTTCCCTCTTCCTGATTGGCTGTTTTCTATTACGCGTGTGCGTGCATGTGCGTACGATTTTTAGTGGGATACAGCGATTAATACTAGGCTACGAAACTAGTCCCAGTTAAGAAACTAAATATTATCTACACTAAAATAGGTGAAAGCTGCTGAGTGCAGTTCTGAACAGAAGCAGGAGAAATAGTTTTGAATTGTTGAACTTGAGAAATGTAAGTAACCAACGTTAATAAATCAAAATAGCATTTAATTCTGAAGTGTAACACATTTTATCAACAAAAACCTGATCTCCTCTATAAAACTAAATATTCTGTGCCAGGCAGGAGTTCTGAAGACTGCTGGAAAGATGGAAAAGCAAAGACTGCAGGTCATAAAAATTCAGATTCTTAGCCACAGCCGTCTGAAAAAGTTGAGAGTGCCACTTTTACCATTATTTCGTTGTTATTGTTGCTTTCATTTATTTTCGACCATTTGAGGCAGTTCAGGCATAAATAGCAGGTGTAATTTCTTTTGCATAAGAACACTAGATGCTGGCTAAACAACTGCTACTCTTGTTTAGACCTTTGTGTAGTTATAATAGTATGATTAGGGTTCCACAAAATAATAGTGTTATTCATTTGACTATTTCTACTTCTAGAATTAGGATAAAGACAAATAAAACAAAGGAACACATTGGTTTTATTGTTCATAGATTTCCACACTGTCCATTAATAAATTAGTATAAACCAGGGCCGGAGCTAGCAGATTCAGAGGGCAGAGAATTCCCAAAGTATCTAACATATTCTACCTCCTGCAATGGAAGGGAAAATTTTTTATGGGCTGGCTGATATACAGCAGGTCAAAAAAGGCCATATTTTGGCTGGAGTTCTTGCTGTTCTCTTATGAAGAAAAGATCATCTAGTGCACTGAATTCAATAGCTGGGTTGAAAATATCCAGTATAAAATACAGAGATTTGTGTGTGTGGTGTGTTGGCGACAGGTGTAGAGGGGGGGCCCAAAAAGACTGTGTTATCCCGGGCCCTAAAAAACCTGTCAGCTGGCCGGCCTGCAGGTGTATCTATTAGCAGGTTTACCACTTCCTGTAGGTTAACTAAGCCTGGTTTATCACTTAACCATGTTCTTAGTATACACCACATTTGCCTGCACTTGGTTGTGTGTTGGTTGCTTAGCACTGACCTTACTTGAAGAAGGAAAACTGAAAGCTTACAAAAAGGTTGTATTTTCTGTCTAAACTTGGTCTAAATTTCTCCTGCACTTGGTTGTTTATATTATTTTAAGTGAATTTGACTTTCAAAATTTACCAAAATCTAAAAAATGTCATTAAAACTGCATGCGCTTTGTTTTACTTTTTACTTATACTTTTCATTACATTACTTAAGTACATCTATTTTTACAGTAATTTTCATACTTAAGTACAAGACATTTCAGATACTTTAAGACTTTTACTCAAGTAACATTTCAGTCAGTGACTTGGACTTTTACCAAAGTCATATTTTGGAGAGGTACTTATACTTTTACTTGACTCTGATATTTCAGTACTTTATACAACACTGCAAAAGCCTGAAGGGATGGAGCGAGTCTGTGAAATGCTGGCCAAGTGATCCGTACGGCAACATATACAGCTACCTTGTAAACACGGCAGGCCAGTACAGACGAGAGAGCATGAAAGCCATGAAACCACTGGACGGTTACAATTATTTTATATCGGGACATAGGCACCAGCAACCCCCGCGGCCCCATGAGGGATTAAGCGGGTCAGAAAATGGATGGATGGATGGATGGATGGATGGATGGATGGATGGATGTTCAGACATGTTTGTGTAAGATACGAAAGCGGAGTCGGACACAGACAGCGCCTCAGCAGAGAGGAAGACCCGCCACCCGTAGGTTAAAAAAACATTGTTCACTAAGGATTATTTTGGTGTTTTTGTCTTATTAATCCTTTTCACAGACTCATGCCAGAGGGTTTGCATACATTGTACATGTACGTATATTATTATGAAACGAACGTTTATGTCTTGACTTAAGTATATATCCTAATTTTTTATTTATATAATTATTTAAGTAGAACAATGACCCGTGCAAAATTAAGTTGTATTTACTGGAGATGAAGTGTAGACTGCAAATTCTGTCGTGGTATGATGGCTCCCACAGTCGATTGGGATTGTCTGCCTGCATCCTTTTCATTGAAATTATCTATTTCTTTCGTCTTTCTTCGTCCTTCGGTAAACGAAAGAAACGTACATCCGACGATTTGGAATGCCTCTGTGTGCAACCGGGAGCACAGCAAGTCGTAGGCATTGTTTAGATTCCAAAAATAAACGAACTAAAAGCACGCTCTAATTCACCCGTTTTGTCATGGTAGTAGACGAGAACAGTACTGTTTTTGTCTACCCGCGGGACCCGGATGTAGCGCGGATGTAGCTCGTGACGTCACACGTGAACTGGTCTATTGCAGCTCCCATACCCCCCCCCCCCCCCCAGCAGCAGCGGAGGCTGCAGCAGGTGTGGGCGAGTCATGCGATCGAAAGAGAGACTGTGTCGCTCAAAACTTTCGGCCCGAATTCAATTTTCCCTCTGCTGATGAACACGACGTGAAGTGAGAAACGAGATGGAGAGACATTTGTCTTCTCCCAGATCCGTTGCAATTCTCTCCTCTGATTCCCTGGTTTCAGCCAATAGAGCATATTTGCGAGAGTGAATGAAGTAGAGGCACAAGTTGGGTGCACATATGAAGCACAGTGCGTAGAAGAAGATAACTTCATCTTAAAATGAAGCGTGGAACAAGACCAAAAACGTAGCCATAAATGAGAGCGTCTATTTCCTCCACAGCATAGGAGATTAATTTAGACATTACATCTTAAATTGTCTTCACTCAGTGGAGGTGATCTGTGATATTTTATTATAACCGAAGTAATTTTAAAAGTAATAATGGGCATGAGTGTTTCTCAGAGCATGCTATGCTGTTTTACACGGAGCTTCTATCAGGCTGCTAGCCTTGCCTAGTGAGGGGAGCAGATAAAGCGATAGTAAAGAAGATCCTTTGTGAATAATTCCTGCTTCATAAATAAATTAACTGATAAGCACCCTAAGTATTTCCAACTTAAATGCAGAGAGATGCAAGGCTTAAATAATTTTAAACAAATTTGTCCGGTAGACACCTGATTAGAGGAGGAACACTATGAGGTGAAGGTATGCTGTTTACATACCTCTGAAATGAAAAGCTTTCTCTTTAAGACAAAAGGTTCAGAGATCCTGGACCCACGCAAAGCTGCCCTGTCCATGAAAATTTCTGAATAACTTGTTGGTATGAAACCTATGAGATGGAAAGCAAGCTTGGTCTTGTAATTTTTTTGTCCAGTTATCATGCTCATATGGATCAATCCCACTGAACATAGAGAATTCTTTCGAGATAAGGAACCTTCAGAACAGGGTCTAGCTTGTCTTGGTACAGTCCATCATGTATCTCTTTAATACGTTCAATTTTTCAAGCACTTTGCGTCTCTATCTCTCACAGCACGTTATCACACAATGTATTGCAAAATCAGGGTCCCTTTCGAGCCCCGTTAAGAAGATCTTGTTACGACCCGGCTCGGCCAGGGAAAAAGGGAAGTAACATTAAAGAAACCTTGGTGGTAAGGTTCATCAGTGATTGGTGGAGCCGGCAATTGATGACCCAATCACGGTAGGCCTCAGGATGTGGCACCGGACAAGCAGGGCAGCACCCACTTCCAGGTGGAGTCAATCTTCTTCTCCAGCTTTTCCCTTTCACAAATTGCAGCAGCAAGTCATATATCTCCATCTAACTCTACATTCTATATCTACCTATCTAACACCAACTACCTGTATGTCCTCTTTCACTTCATCCATATATCTCCTTTTTGGTCCTCCTCAGGCCTCCTGCCTGAGAGTTCCAGACTCAGCATCCTTCCACTGATGAAGTTACTATGTCTCCTCTGTACATGTCCAAACCATCTCAGTTTGGTCTATCTGGCTTTATCTCTAAAACATCTAACATGAGCTGTCCCACTAAGGTACTCATTCCTGATTCTATCCTTCCTTGTCACTCCCAAAGAGAACCTGAACATCTTAATCTCTGCTACCGACATCTCTGCCTCATGTTTCTTTTTCAGTGCCACTGTCTCTAAACCACACAATGCCATTGGTTTCACGACCGTCTTGTACACTATTCCTTTCATTCTCGTGAATATTCGTATCACACCAGACACTAGTCTCCACCCCTTGGAACCTACTTAGAAATGTTTCTTCCCCACCTATTTTCCCCATCACTATTACTCTGCACTGTTGACCCCAAGTACTTAAAATCCTCAACCTACTTAATTGCTACTCTATGTTACCTCATGGCTCTTGGTTCCCTCTCATTCACATACATCTATTCTGTTTTCCTACAGCTAAAGTTCATTCATTCATATCTCACAGTTCTCATACATGTCCTACACCACTCTATCATACTCTCTGCAACTCCAGAGTTTCTCATACAACTGCTCCTCCAGCACTCTATCATAAGCTTTCTCTAGATCTACAAAAACATAATGCAAATCTACAAATATACATTTATTAATTTGTGGGTAATGAAAAACAATTTCTTGACAAAAATCTTGACTGACATAATATCAGTGACTGATGGGCCCGAAACTTTTTAAATGTGATCTTTGAGGCCAAGGGATCATGGTTTCATTAGAGAAGGATTATAAAGAGGTTGGAAGGGACTGTATAGAAGGCAAGGGTATGGTTTACATAGACCTGGAAGCAAGAGAATAATGTCCTGTAGACTTATGGATGAATATATGAAAAGAAAAACAACTTAAATGTACAAACATTTTGTGTCAAACATTTTGTGTTAAGAAGCCTGAACTATGAATACATTCATACTATTTAACAAAAAATACATTTTGGTGTAAATTGTTTTAACCATGGGAAAGCTTTGAAATACTTTTAATCACAGGACCAAAGTGTTTTGAACAGAACTATTTTCTCCTTTGGTTTCCAGCCATGCTCCGATTTGGAGAAGCAGCATCTCTTTTTCTCTCTCTCTCTCTCTCTCTCTCTCTCTCTCTCTCTCTCTCTCTCTCTCTGGAATTAATGGAGACACAGATGGGAGAAGTGAGCCGGAGCACCTGTTACACTGAGACTGTAGGAATTTCTGAACTGTACTCCTGTCAATCCACCTGGCAAGTGTCACCAGACTGAACAACAAGATGGATGAGATGTGGCTTCTCAGCAGAGCAAACACACACTTTTCTCACCAGATATGGCTTGGTGAATGCATCCTGAACACTTTGCTCCATCTGCTGGGATCTCATATTCTCTGAGCGCACTGAAGGAGAGAGAGTGGGTCAAAGAGGAATCTGCTTCCACATAAGCAAAGGTTGGTGCACAGATGTTATGTTAAATAAAATATGCAATTCTCACTCATTTTATGTTTGTAAATTACATTCACTTGTCTAATT
Organism: Fundulus diaphanus; assembly: GCA_037039145.1. Taxonomy (NCBI): domain Eukaryota; kingdom Metazoa; phylum Chordata; class Actinopteri; order Cyprinodontiformes; family Fundulidae; genus Fundulus; species Fundulus diaphanus. The sequence continues at coordinate 18,425,961 of CM073143.1, read as the reverse complement.
TGTTTTTATCCCTAGCGCAAGACATGTCTGACTGAAATGTCACTCTGGAGTAATAAAACTCCTGAAAGACATCAGCACAATATTTATAAATTGTACCAGAAAGGAGAATAAAGACAACATGAAAATGTTACACTACAAAACTCAAAGAAGATAATGAGTTCAGGCACAGCAGATAGGGAAAACAAGACCATTTGACTAACAGTGGAAAATGATATACAAAGCCAATACAATGTTTTAACACTTAGAGAAAAGGAAATTAAAGTAACAAAAGAAAGGAGAGACTGGGGCAAACAAATCACAACAGCAGACAATCAACTGATTCAATGCAGACAGGAAGATAAAATGCAGCCAGGAGCAACAAAATGGAAACATGGATACCAGAGGAACAAACATTTTTCAGTAGTGATAACCAAAAAAATAATAATTCTCCTGAATGAGATAAATGTGTTATGTGTTAGCCTAAATTGCAGAAGCTCAGAGAAACAGGTATTTCAAAGCAAAAGATAAAACACTGATAAACTGATAGATGTAATAAAGTACATGTAATACTCTTTCAAATACTGCATTAGGACAGAAATCCCATTAATTCTTTTTTTTTTTTTTTTTTTTTTCCAGTGTCCTGTCTAGCAATTTGGCAATAAGAATTTATAACTTAATGCCAAATAGAGCTCGACAGATTTTACTTTCACAAGTGGAGCAGCTTTCGCCATAATGCTCCGCTTGATTTGTGCGTGTAAATAGCTTTATTGTGATTCCTGCAGGGAGAATTTCAAATTATATGGACACTACAATGGGAAAATAGGAGAGTAAAAGAAAAACAAGAAGATGAGAAAAAAAACCGGGGCAGGGGCCCCGGCCACCCCCCGGGGGGCCAGGCCCCGCGAAGCCACCGCCGCGAATGGGCCGGCGCCCACCCGGGAACCCGCCCCAAACCCGAGGACCGTCAACGCGCCAGAGGGCCAAGGCGCCTGCCAACGCAGCGGAGGAGGAGAGCAGGACGTGGGGGGATGGGCTCCGCACCTATCGGAGACTTGAGATGATCTTGGGAGAGGGAGCGGACCGGACCCGAACCTGGAAAAAAAAAAAAAAAAAAACACTCATTCACACCATCCCTCCTTTGTGCCCCACTCGCCACACACAAAAAAAAAAAAAAAAAAAGGACGCTGTACACACATTCCTACATAGCATTCACATCCAAAAATCCCAAGTGGGGGGGGTCACCACAATTCAACAATACGACTGCCTGTGCCCGACCCCCGGCCCCGCCCCCGGACCAGACGCCCCCCGGACCAGGCCCCCCAAAGAGGGGGGGCCAACACGACCCGTACGGGCCACCCGACCAGAGCCCCCCCTCACCCACTATATACCTAATAAACCCCCTCCCACCCCGACCTTACCCTAGCCACCCCTGCCCCCCATCCCTTCCTGGGGAGAGCAGAGGCGTCAGCCCCAGGGCCGGTAAGCCGCTGGCTAGCCGCAGCAGCCCCCCGCCAAGACCCTGGACCGAGTGGCCCGCACCTCCTCCAGGCCCCAGACTCCGTGCCGCGATCGGAGATCGGGGGTGTGCAAAAGACCCCCGATCCTCCCTACGCCCGCTCAGATGTTGTGTTGTTGCATGTTGATCTCAGGTGTGTTTAAAACTGGGAGCAACAAAGGGGGTGCACGGCACGGCCCACCCCCCCTCCGGAAGGAAGCTGGTGCCAGCGCCCCCCCTCCAAGCAACTACCCAGAACCCTCAATGTCTAAATGCGAGAGGGGGTGAAGGGAAGTGGCGGCGTGATGGAGCAGGCAGAGGGAGGAGTCCGGGGATGGGGAGCAAAGGACTGGGGAGACAACCCAGGGAGCCAGCTCCCCTACTGACTCCAATAGGCACCCCCGCTCCCCGAAAGCTCCACCCGGAGAAAGGGTCCCCTCCAGCGGCACCACCATAGCCCGGGGGCCAGGGAGAGGCCGCAGGGCCCGCCAGCCAACCACCCACCAGGACCAACACCTCTACCTCCCACAGCCCACCCCCCAAGCCTACTGGCTTTAACCCCCCCCCCCAAAAAAATTAATATTAATAATAATAATAATAATAATAATAATAATAATAATAATAATATATAAATAAATAAATTAAAATATTAAGTTAATAAGATGGGGGACCCTGGCCAGCCAGCCCGCACGAGCCATCCCAAACCCCACCCCCCAGGTGAAACCCGCACCGGGAGACTACACGGACCAGGACCGGGACAGGGGGCTGGACACAAGCCCACCAGAGCGTCCACCAAACCCCCCCCACCCCACCCGTAGATTTAACCCCTCCCCAACACTAACATTCAAACATCTCACCATACATTCGACACTAGACATCCAGGCTGGGTAAGTCACTACTCCCCCTCCCTCCCCTCCCCCCACTAGCAGAGTGCCAACCCAAAGAAGGGGAAGAGCATCTGCCCTGAGATGTTAATGACCATGCCCCCCTACCAGCTCAACAGGCCCCGAGGCCCCCCAGCGCACCAGGGGCCCCGTGCAGGGGCAGACACCCGGGCGCACGCCGGCCCATACCCCAAGCGGCACACCCCCCGGAACCGGAACCCCCGAGGCCCCACCGGGGCCCCCGCCCGAGGGCGGCGCGCCCCAGGGACCCCAGGCCCCCAGACCCACCCAGGACCCACCCAGCGACAGCACAGCTACCAGGTCAGTAACCCACGTCCGTCACCGCGTAGCTCCCCAAGAGCGCCGCAAGCGGTGCTGTGGGCCACCCGTAGGCCTCCCAAGCTCCTCCCAGATGGGGGCAACAGACCCTGGAGTCAGACCCACCAAGCGCCCCACTCCAAGTGCCCCCAGAGTCCCAGGAACCCCTCCACCCAGCCACTGCGCCCTGCAGGAAGCAACCCACCGCCCCCCATTCCACGAAGTGATAGTGCTAATCAAAGGAGCCCAAAGAGATCGAACAGATGTGGATGCAGATGCTGTCTCAAGATTAATATGATCCAGCAAAAGATCTCTATACTGATTGATACTGAGATTCTCCTTACTTTTCCAATTCATGAGGATAGTTTTCTTTGCGATACATAGTGCAGTGAAAACCATGTAAACTATTTTATTCCCCAGAGGGCTTTCCTCAAAATTACCAAGCAAGCAAACTGATGGGGAAGGTGTAATTTTACAGCTCAAGCACTTTGATAAGTCCTTACATACCTGTGTCCAGAACCTCTGGACTGGTGTGCATAACCATAACGCATGAATATAATTATCAAGATGATTGCCTATGCAGTGTGGACAGATATTAGATTGTGCCAGACCCATCTTGAATAATCTTTGTCCTGTGTAGTGTACTCTGTGAAGGATTTTGTATTGTATTAGTTGTAAGTTGGTGTTTCTAGTCAATTTGAAAGTTCTTAGACATATCTGAGCCCAGAAGTTTTGTTCAAAGCTGACTGATAGATCCTCTTCCCATTTCATAATAGGAAGAGATATTGAATCATCTATTTTAGTCAGTGTCCTGTATGATTTAGACACTAGTTTGGGGGGGTTTAAATCTAGGAACTCTAATATATTACTTGGAATTTGTAAACCACCTTTAATATGCTTTTTTTCTAATTATAGATTTAAGTTGTTCATATTCCAAAAATTTATTTTTACTAATGCCATATTGCATATTTAGTTTGGAAAAATTGATGAACTCGGTTCCATCAAGTAAATGTTCCAGATATTCAATACCTTTATTCTTCCAGTATGTAAAGTTTATCATATTATTATTTTGTAGGATGTCAGGGTTGTTCCAGATGGGTGTACGACTGCATGGGATAAGTGACGACTTTGTCATTTTAAGAAACTCCCACCATGCTGTCAGAGTAGAGCTGATATTGATATTTTTAAAGAATGTATGCCGTTTTATATTTGAGCTAATAAACGGCAAATCTGAAATCACGATATTATTGCATATTTTCTGTTCTATATCTATCCAGGGCTCGTCTAAAGGATTATGCTTTATCCATTTAGTGATATATTGTAGTCTATTTGCCAAGTAGTACTTATGGAAGTTAGGCAGATCTAGTCCCCCTCTGTCTTTAGTTTTCTGTTGCGTCTTTAAGCTGATACGGGGCGGTTTATCTTTCCAAAGAAATTTAGAGATTGAAGAGTCTAGAGATTTAAACCAGTCAGATGATGGTTTATTGGGGATCATTGAAAATAAGTAATTAATTCTAGGTAAGACCATCATTTTAATCGAAGCTACCCTACCCATGAGTGAAATTGGAAGCGATTTCCATCTATCCAGGTCATCTTCTATCTTTTTTAAAAGTGGGATGTGATTAGATTTTACTAAATCCGCAAGTTTAGACGACACAGTGATACCCAAATATGTGATGTTTCCTGAGCGCAAATGTAAATCTAGGGGGTTTTGGAAAGAGCAATTAATTGGCAGTACCGTAGATTTAGACCAGTTTATAGAGTAATCAGAAACCTTTGAGAAGGATTCTAGTAATCTAATTACTTGAGAAAAGGAAGAGTTTGAGTGCTGAAGATATAGTAATACATCATCAGCATAAAGACTAATCTTATGCTCTATATTCATGCATTTTATACCTTTAATAACCTTTGTTTGTCTAATTGTTGCTGCTAGAGGTTCAATAAAAATGGCAAAAAGTGAGGGGGAAAGTGGGCATCCTTGCCTAGTGCCCCTCTGGAGACAAAAGCTGGAAGATGTTTGATTATTTGTCCTGACACAGGCTGTGGGAGAGCTGTATAAAATTTTTAACCAATTTCTAAAAAAATTGCCAAAACCAAATTTATGCAGAGTAGCGGATAAAAAATTCCAATTTACTCTATCAAATGCTTTTTCTGCATCTAAAGACATTATAATAGTTTTATTATTTGTACTGTAGGATTAATCTATTAAATTAAGTAATCTGCGTGTATTTGTGGATGACTGCCTTCCTCTGATAAAGCCAGTTTGGTCTGGGTGGATTATGAAAGGAGTGACTTTATCTAATCGTTTTGCAAAAGCTTTACATATTATTTTAATATCCACGTTGATTAAGGATATGGGACGATAGCTGGTGGGTAACATAGGATCTTTGCCTGGCTTAAGCAGAAGACTGATGGTGGCAGAGTTCATATTAGCTGGAAATCTGCCATTTTCCTGAATTTCTTGCAACATTCTGTGAAACGTTGGTGCCAGAATACTCCAGAACTCCTTATAAAACTCAGTAGGGAATCCATCTGGGCCTGGAGCCTTTTTATTGGGCATGCTTGTTAAAGCTTCCTGAACTTCAACTGTTGTCAGCGGTGAGTCCAGTGTCGTTCTTTGGTTATCTGATAGTTTAGGAAGTGTAATTTTATCCAGAAACTGCTTGTTGACATTGTCTGATGGATTTATTTGTGATGTGTATAAAGTTTTATAGAAATCACGGAAGGTGTTATTTATACATTCTGGATCATGTAATGTATTCCCATTGGAATCTGTAACTGCAAATATAGTCGTTTTCTCTTTATTTATTTTTAACTGATTAGCTAAGAAGCTTCCTGACTTATTGCCATGTTCAAAATTTTCTAATCGAAGTTTTTCTATTAGAAATTTGTTTTGCTTTTCAATATACTGGTTTAATTCTAGTTTTATTTTACGGATTTTACCCAACTTTCCCTCTTCCAGGGAAGTTTCTAGTAACTTAAGTTTTTCTTCTAATTCCTGAATCTTCTTGTTTTACAACTTCTTTTTGTGAGATGAGAATGAAATTATTTTGCCTCTCATCACTGCTTTCCCTGCTTCCCAAAGTATAGATGCTGAAGTGCCTGGCAGATCATTGTGTTCTAAGTATGAAGCCCACTCTTCTTTGAAAAATTTATTAAATTCTTCATCTTTAAGCAGCGATGTATTAAATCTCCAGCTCTTGTTTTGTGGGGTTATTTTTTTATATGTTAGGGTTAAAGTAACAGGAGCATGATCACTAATAGCGATAGGATGAATTACAGCATCTGAAACGTCCGACAGCAGCGAACTGCTGATTAAGAAATAGTCCAAACGAGAATACGAGTGGTGAACATTTGAAAAAAAAGTATATTGCTTACTATTAGGATGAAGAGAACGCCATGCATCGCAAAGACCAAAATCACTCATGTATTGTTTGACTATATTTAATGACTGCCAACTACGCTGAGACCCTGTTGTATTCAGCCTGTCTATTTCCTCATTTAGACCAAAGTTGAGGTCACCCCCAATAATTAGAGAACAATCCCCGTGTTTTGAAAGTGCATGGAAGAGTTTGTGGAAGAATGAGGGTTCATCAACATTTGGACCATATACACTAACAATACATAACTTCTGGTTATGAATAGATATTTTAAGTATTATGAATCTACCTTCGGGATCAATAATTTTGTCTAATATTTTAAAATTGCTACTCCTCTCTGTCTAGAGTTATAGCAGGCAGCAAACACATTGGGGAACTCAGGTGAGTTAAGATCACTTACAGTTGTATCTGATTTATGGGTTTCTTGCAATAAGACAACATCTGCCTTTAATCTTGTAAGCTGGTTAGAGATCTTTAGCTGTTTTTCCCTGGTGCCTGCTCCATGCACATTCCATGATACAAACTTTACATTCATCATAGGTGAAAGTGAGAAGTTGAAAAGTGCATGTCCTCAGAAGAATAGTTATACAAAGACCCAGGTAGCATCATCTGACGTGCCTGTGATTTCCTGGTCAGCAGGAAAGGAGCAGATGAATAATATAAAGAAAGACAGAAAATTAAGAAAGTGCAAAGAGTGAGAAAAGATGAAAGAGAAATAACCATCACCCATGCCTCGTGTACCCAACCGTGACTAACAACCATACCGTGCCAACGTGCTCTTGAGCTGTGCGTTTATTTCTTTTATCACCGTGTTCCGAACACATTTTTTTTTTTTTTTTTTTTTTCCAAGTGTGACAAGCTATAAATCCACCCTTTGTGCATCTAATAAAGCCAAGGAGTGATCTTCTGATCCCTGAACAACTGACCATTGATATAAAGTTTGTTAACTGCAACGTTAGCTCTGACGCCATCATTAATGTATTTTTTCCTGATTGGAAATAACACTCGCCTACGGTCTAGGATTTCCTTAGGAAACTGGTCATTAACACTGAAATCCGTTCCTCTCAATTCGCGGCCATAGCTTTTAACAAACACTTTTTGTTTATAATGCTCAAATTTGGCTACAATCGGACGAGGGCGGATTTTATCGGGTTTCTTACCTCCGAGCCGGTGAACGCGATGAAAGGTGATGTTTTTTACCTGATCCGCCGGTATTTTCAGCTTCTGCTGGAGAAACTCACGTATAGCAAACTCAGGGTCCTCTTCTTGGCGCTCGTCTTTGCCTGCAAAGACGAGGTTGTCTCTCATACTTCGTGACTGTATGTCCAGAATCGATTCTTTCATCTTCTTATTTTCGCCGGTCAGCCGCGTCAACCCCTCGGTTAGCTCCGTGACTTTCCCTCTCAGCGCGTCATTCTCCGCGGCAATAGAAGCTAGCTGGGCTTGGCTAAATTCGACCGCTTCTCTCAAAGCCTGGAACTCTTTGTGGAGCACCTCTACCAAGGCGAGGTGAGCGTCCAGGCTGGTAAGCTTTTTGTCGATGGATTCCAGGACGTCGCTGTAGCTCCTGTCGGGAGACAGAGTGGAAGTTGAGGCACCGGTAGAGCTAGACCGGGTTCGTTTGAGTGAAGGTGTGTTTGTGGCTGCGGGATTTTTTTTCTTCCCCATCACGATGTTGTCAAAACACTCGTCCAGGTAGCTCTCCAGGCTCGTCAAGGTCTCTTCTTCCAGTTTGTTCCCTCGTGAAAATGAGACAATTGTTAATGTTTAAACTTTACTTTGTTTAATTTTCAGTTATTGGTTAGTACTTACCTGAGTGGATTTAATTTTGAACTACATGTATGCCGCCATTTTTACTTACGCACAGCTCACAGCTCTCGCGAGATCTCAGCCGCTCATCTCTCTCATCCCGCTCATTTGTCTACAATGCCATTAATTCATGGCATTGTAGTTTGAGACAGGAGCTAAAAATAGACAATGTCTGAAATCCAGAATTACAGCATTGTTTTAACAGTACATCGTCGTGCTTACAGTCTTACAACCCCTTTTAATTATTGGGGTTCACATTTCACGACATTTTGAAATGGATCAGATCCCTGCCAGGTTCTAGATTCATTATAAATAAACCAAAACAGATTCCATTTTACATTAAATTTACAGCTGTATGTTCACACAATGCCAAGCATCAAAGACATCAGCCAAGGCCCTTGAGAAGCAATTGTTTCTGTCCATCATTTGCCAAGGAGGTATTCAGTCCTTTCCAAACCAACACTTCACTGTGATTAAGATTTTTCCCAAGTAGACTGGATATTTAAGACTGCTGTGGATCAAGGAGTAAACATTCCAAAAGTTCATTGTTCTAAATGTTAAATGCTGTGTGGCTATTTTGGAAAGGTTGAAGAACATGTGTCTTTCTTATAAGAAAATGTCAAAATGAATTAGGTTTACAAAGCTGCATCTGAATTCATCACCAGATTTCTGTAAGAATGCTCTTTGGACAGATGACACCAAAGATGACACAAAGACATTTGGAATCCAAACTGAGTATGTCAGCATAAACATGCCAGCTGTGTTGCACCCATTGAGAATTATTGAATAATTTTCATGTTTGTAGTTAGTTTGTAGCTATCAACCAGTTAAACACTTCAGCAATCTATAAAAGTGAAACAATACAATTAAATACATGTTGGTTTACATGAGGACATCATATTGTTAAGCACAAACTGTAGGTTAAGTATCTCAATAAATTACAAACATGGACATGCCACTACAATCACCGTTTACAAGCTATATAATTATGAGGTGTACCTATTTGTTTGGTTTTGTTTTTTGAACACAATTTAGAACATCATATGTAAAAGATTTTCTTTATTATATGCTGAGTAAAACCCTATAATTGAATGCAGGTACACCTTCTTTTTCCCTTTACTGCCTGTACCTGGATATTCATGATCATATGACATTTTAAATCAGTTTTTATGAGAACAAAGGCAAATCACCTACACTGCAGCAAGTTCCAAAGAGCAATTCAGAGATTCTCTAACAAAAACAGCTGTTAGAGTTTTAATTAATATTTTAATTAAAACAATATGCCTCAGTGTATTCATTTTGAAAACCTAATTTGATCATTATGCTCCAAAGCTTGTGTCGAAATGAATTCATGCCCTATTACCAACAAATATGTTGCCATGTCAGAGTCATATAACACAGATCCAACCTCTATTTTCAACTTCAATGAGCAAGCCCCTAAGCTGTGACATCCAGTTTTGGCTTGTTCAAATTTCTTACAGGTTAAACTTGATTGGTTAACATTGTTTCAGAGTCTAATCTTTTTAATAATGATGTATGTTTGTTACCTATTTGTAGGGGAGCAGATTGTGTCACTACGTAGGCATTATAGGCTACTTTTTGTATCCACCTCAGGTCGCTTTCTAACCTCTCCTCGGGTTTTTCTCCCACTTGTCTTCCACAAACTTGGTCCAACCTGTCATTGCCTATTCAGAGCTCTCTGCCATAATTGCACAAATCAGAACTTGCTGTTTCTGGCAAGTTAACTTGGCTTATCACATCATTTTGTCAGTCCACATCTCAGCTTGTCCCATTTCACTTCAGCTTCCCACTCCTTATCCTCCCCTCCCTCCCTGTGTCATTATCACTGCCTCTGCTATAACACTGCAGGGCCTATAGCGCTCCTCTAATATCCAAGTATAGTTTTGGTAGCGGATGGAATGGTGGGGGAGTCACAAAGCAGCACAGAAAAAAAATCATTATTTAGACCCCTCTGCTGCCTGCTTCGAGCTTACCACCTTGTTCAATCCATTTCTGAGGCTTTGGAGCAGAGACCCCGTCTGTCCTGCACATCTACTCTGACCCCATTACACTGCCACAAATATACAACCTCCTGATGAGAGCCGCTTTTCTGGCTCCCCCATTCTAAACAGAGCAACAACAACAAAAAAAACTCATGTTGCAATTTACCACACACCCACACAATGATTCATACACATACAGTCCAAAGCCACCTGAATACCTATCTATTCTTTGTCAGACACTTCTATGCCCATGTTAGACTTTTTTCCCATATTGAAAAACTTTACACTCAAGTGAAGACAAAAAAGGTTCAGAAAGTGCAAAGAACAAAGTCCAATTCCGTGTGGACACATTTATGGTTCATGGAAATCACACTTCTAGGACACCAAACTCAATATTAAACAAAACTAAATGCCAATGTCGGATTGGTAATATGTATTTTTCACTAAGAGGCACAAGTGTGGGGACGGCAACCCACTGGTTTATCTTCTCCACTGACAGCAGGAGCTAAATCGAAAAAGAAGCCTATCTTAGATGGACCTTCTCTCCATTTACCAAGCCAAAATTACCAAAATAAAATTAGGTTACAAGCTGCCAAAAACCATTTCAACACATTTATTCTAGTTTTACAGTAGTCATAAAACTCCATTCAATCATTACTAACATGAAGGTCATTTTGAGTTAGGGTTTTGAAGGATTTGTTAAAATGTTCATTTTGAGGTGTCTTGATAATAAAAACCTCTTTCTGATTTTGGAAACAAGAATTGTTTTCACAAAATTGGATTTATTGTTAATATTTAGGAATTGACAGTTTCAACATTATACACGCAGCCTAAAATATATACATACTACTTTTTGTACCCATCAACAAGCTTCTTGGATAATTATGGTTAAATATCTAAACACAATCCTAATCAGAAAGAATTTTTTTTGCCAATTTTATGCAATAATTTGTGAAGTACTACAGACCATAAAACAAACCCGCACCTGTCACCACCATGCTTTAGAGACGGTACTTCTTGGGTGTAAAAACCTTTTCCCTGGATAGCATTTGCCATGTTCATGTGGGTACCTGCAGATTTAAACATTATATTACATTGTCAGTGATGACTATGTGTAAACATCTGATTATAATTCATGTGTCTCAGTCCAGAAAATTCGTTATAAAACACGAATCCAATGGTAACTGAGAAGCTGAGTCCTAAATATGTTTGATACACGGGGAAATATCAGTTATGTAAATTAATAACAGATTGCTTAACTATCGTTGATTTTGACTATGTTTTGTTTGTCTTTCTTTTGTGGATGGTTTTTACTGGAGTGTTGAGTTCTAAAAAGAAATCAAAAAAGGTCCTGAAACAGGCACCATGCCCTGATGAACTCAGACGGTGGGAGCTAGAATTTGATAAATGAGGGAGCCAGGGTCCTGGATAGGGTTCACTGAAGCAAAGCCAGTGCAGGTAAGATTTTCTTAACCCCTAACTCCCATTTTTTCTACTTCTTTAGAACTTGTTAGAAAAAAGCTTTGGTTTATTTATTTATTTTTTAGATTAAACAGAAAAAAAGAAACCGGTCTCAGTTTTTGTTCCAATGGCTTGCTCTCTGATCTGCTTCAGTTTATTTAGGCCGACAAATAAGCTGGTGACTACGACTATAATGAACAGGCGAGAAGAGGTGGTAAATGTACTTGAGTTGTTTTGTAGCCTGCACTATCAAGAGTGTAAGGTCTGCACCAAGATATATCAAATACAATTAATGCTCAACAATTAATGCTCAGAAATATGTTTCTTTATGTGGTAATGTTTACTTAGAGGTTTGGGTGTTTCACTGAGGGTGTTGCAGATACTCCAGGGAAGAGAAAATTCAGATCCAATCAATCTTTTAAAATAGTAAGTTGAGTATTTTGGGAATCAGAACAAACTTATTTCTAAAATAAATTTACTAGGGTTATGTATCTCTGGTCTCTGGGCAGTATTTCAATATGCTGTTAAAGATCTCATTCATTTTGTTATTAACCATATGTGTTTGTTTTTTTGGATGTCTTTCATGTCTTTTATTTATCATCACTATTCAGTTTATTATGTTGAGTAAGTAGTTAATTCCTTTAAGGATATGTTCTTACTTATGTCCTGTGATCTGTTACTTGTGTATTCTAGCTTTTTCCCCACCTTGGCCCATTATTTGTCTTTTCGCCTGGGTTAAGTGTTTCTTTGTGTCTTAATTTAGCTCTCTGTGTAAATGAGTCTCATTCCCTCAGTCTCCCTGCTTACTTTCTGCATTAGATGCTCCACATTGCCCTCTGATTAACTAATCAGCAGTTTTCCAAACTTCCTTCAGTATTTGAGTTTACTGTCTGTTATTAATTGGGGCTGGATCCTTCCTACCTGTGTTTTTTTTTGGACTGCCCATTTCCTTTGTTAGTTTACTGCTTTTGTTCATAAACTTTTCTTCCTTGTAAATCTCAGTGTAGGTTTTCCCTTCTTTGTTTTTAAACTACACTGTTTGCCAGTCAGTTTGTGCTTGGGTCCTTCACAGCCAACATAAACATGATAGAAGCATCCAGCCATATGGTCCCAGCAGATTATTTGACTGATGAGGACTTCCATAAATTAACTTACGTAGAAAGGGTGTGATATGACACAGTAGCCCAACTTGGAAATCCCTGGGAGTGTTTATTTGCAGGAGCTAATTGTGTCCATTAAGCAAACAAATTTTTTATTTTCCTAATAGGTATCTGAGTGTGTGAACTAATGTTTTTTAATTCAATATGATTAACATATTACTGAAAAAGACGAAGAATAAGAATTCCTTTATTGTTCTGGGTGTGACAGTGGCAAACACACAGACAGTTACACGCAATTATTAGCAATGAAAAGATGAAGAGAAGAAGATAATAGAACAAATCAGTCTAATCTAAAGTTAGCTCTAAAGACACACCATGACTAGGAAATAAAAGTAAATACCAGAGTAAATATTGCAAAGTGGAAAATATTTAACATTGGGGTAAATTCCAGCCTATTTACATAACACACGATAATAGAATACGCAATATGCAATATTTACATAACGCACGGCAATAGAATATGCAATAAGCATAATATTGCAGCAGCATCCCTTGTTAAGGCTTGTGCAAGTTACCTTAACATCTGGGAACAGTGTTAACAATTAATGGTCGGATCAGAACTCGTGCGCTCATTAGCATGATGTAAGCAGTTATGTCTGTTGTGAGCAGGAGAGATTATAAAGTCTAACAGCAACCAGGAAGAACGACCTGTGGAAACGCTCCTTTGAGCATCTGGGATGCAGCAATCTGTCACTGAAAGAGCTCTCCAGCTGTCCAACAGCTCCATGCATGGGGAGGGAGACATTGTCCATCAGTGATGTGATTTTCCTTACTGTCCTTTTGTCTCCCACCACCTGCATTGGGTCCAGAGGACATCCCAGGACAGAGCTAGGTCTCCTTATGAGCTTATCCAGCCGCTTCCTCTCAGCTACAGATAAGCTGGTGCTCCAACAGACCACACCATAGAAGATGGCTGATGCCAACACAGAGTTAAAGAAGGTCTGCAGGACCTTCTTTAACTCCAAACGACCTTAGCCTCCTCCGCAGGTAGAGTCTGCTCTGACCCTTCTTGTAAAGAGCATCAGTGTCATGACTTCAGTGCAGTTTGTGATTCAGGTGAACACCCAGGTACTTATAAGTGTCCACTATCTCCACATTGGTTCCCTAAATGTTCACCTGTGTCAGAGAGGTGGGTCTGTGTTTGCGAAAGTCCACCACCAGCTCCTTTGTTTTCCATGCATTTAACCTGTGGTGGTTCCGCTGGCACCAGTCTACAAACCTCTGGATCCCCTGTCTATACTCTGAATCGTCCTCATCTGAGATGAGGGTGACTATGGCAGAACTTCTGTCATAGAACTTCTGTAGTTCTGTATACAAACGTTTTTTTTGTAAAAATACAGAGCCAGTTACTCGAGCTGCCAGCTCACGTGAGGCTCAGGAAAAAAAGAAGAAAAAAAAAATCTGAGCCCTTTCATCATTTGTGTTGTTTCAGACTGAAAAGAGAAATGTGTTAAATATTTTCCATAAAACAAACTAAAACCTAGTTTGTTTAAAAGGAAAAGTTAGTCCTGTATATTCAAGTCTTGACCACAATAATGTTAAAAATTCTAAATAGGAATCTAATTGTATGACATAATATGAAGCACATATAAACATAAAATCAGATCCAATATCGCTGCATGTATTTATAGCTTGGTACTACTTGTATGAATCATGACACATTAACTGTATGAAAGCATGGATAAATCATGGTGCTGGATCTAGCAGTCATAGTACTGCGGCCTGACATTCAACACGCTGAACCATTAATAGGTATAGGTATATATGCTTATGTAAGTACACAAAGTGACTAAATCTGACTTGATGACCAACTATACTTTTCCAATACCCTTTAGAGAAAAAATGTAAGAGCAGTAGTAGATCTACTATTTGTAGTTGGTTCCACGTGCATGATCTGCACACACAATAGTAAGGTCTGAACCCCCATAACCACTAACTGTTAGAAAGCTAACTTTTTTTTCAAAAATTGAGTTATCTTGTTAGTTTATGACTTGTGTCCACGTGAACTAAAGACAAATAATGTGGTACAAAGTATGTCCTTCTGACAATACAGCCAGGCTGCATTATTATTTTCAACACTCCTGCAGTGTCGACTCTGTGCAATGACTCTCTAATACATTCCCATTGAACTATGTCTTTCTGCTTGCAGGCAACTCTTTACCATTCTGTATCCCGAATTTGGTATCCTTTCCTTTACTGACATCGCTGCATTGTATAATTCTATGGCAGATAAACTCCTGAAGGTAGATAACCTGATGATAAACCAAGCTCTCTCACACATCAAAAGATGGTATATTCACTGACCCTAGGCAGTTAAGTAATGCATGACACTGGTGGAGACATGTCAATCAAATGAGATAGCAGTTCCCCAGAACTATTGGCTTTAAGATGTCATCTTTCACTGCTCACTTCTGTAATAAGTGTGCTGGGTCCCCTTTGATGAAGTGCAGGATATTTTTTTTCTTGAAAGCTTAAAAGATATTCCACAACACCCTCAGGTATAGGAAGAACTACGGAGGCAGATTGAAATGTAAAACCTTCCTGATTGATAACATACTGAAAATATGCTGCTGACCTATAACCTCTCTTATACTTGACTGTAGACTTGGCATTAGTTGTCATCAGAAATTCCTTTAAAGTTAAAGGTATTTAAACTGTAAATATTCATCTACTTGAAATGGAATCTGATTTTAGAGGTTACATTTTTAGAATTAAAAAAGTTATTACTTTTTAAAATATAAATTAATATCTCCCTGTAATACATGACACCATAAATGTAATAAATACAGTATTTCTGTTGACTAAGATAAAGAATCAAAAGCATGAAAGCTGCTTCAACTAAGCAGAAAAAAAAGCCGGCTACTTCTGTTGATTAAAAACAGCCAGTATGAGGACTTGTTGAACTCACCAAAATTAGAAACTGGCTGTTCAAGAAAAGTAGGAAAGGTGTTTGGGTGCAGTCTTAAATAATATATCAAAACCACAAATTATTATCATTTTACTGAATTACATGGTAAGTACTAGTACAACGCATTAACTAGTCCGACGACCCCAAAGCGCTTAACACTACAATCAGTCACGCATACATTCACACCCTGATGGTAATCAACTATGTTAGTAACCACAGCTGGCCTGGGGCAGACTTGCAGAGGTGATGCTGCCATACATTGGCAGTCACCAGGCCCACGTTGTGGCTTGCCCAAGGACACAACTGAGATGGTTGGAGAGGGGGATCGAACCAGCACTTACTATGTACATAGTAATGCTTCACCTTGTATGGTGGCAAGAGGCAACATGAGTATGACTGATAGGACAGAGTAGTTGGCCCTGTTTCTAACATAAAGCCAAAATAAACATAACTTGTATATTGAATTAACTTACTAGGTTTATTGTTGCAAGCGCATACTCTGGGTGTAGGCTGCCTAAAGGTTCCCACATACTCGGGCTTACTATCTGCATACTGGCAACTGCGCGGACATCGCGCTGATTATCCACGGACGTTTTACCTTTCACAGTCGAGCGTACTATTGTCTACATTTGTTGTGGCAAATTTTTACAACTCCCACACTTTCAGCCAGTGGGATGAAGCGGCAGAACGGATGGTAAAATGTGTGATTAGCTAGCTGAGAACCTACAGTTGTTTCTTTTCCAACAGGCTCCCACCGCACACCTGAGAACAGAGAGGGACTGTGATGACGTACGTCCTTGTGACCGCCTGCTCGGAGCAGCTCAGTCTCACAGTTTGATGTAAAGACTTCTTGCCATCGAGAAGTGTATAGTGTGAAACCGCGTACGGGATGCACGTCGTTTTTCAGATCGGAGCCACTGACCCATATCCTTCTGCCAGACTTCAGATGATCCCGCTTCTTGATACACTTGTCTGCTTGGAGCAGCTCAGTGTATCAAGCACTGGTATCACATATAAAACAGTTCGACTTCTTGCTACCGAGAAGTCGTAAAAATTCAGCTGTGCACATAGCTGTACGCGCGGACCTCCGCGAAGTGAACTATATTCGAGTATGTGAGGAACTTTACATGAATGCACTTCTAGTTTCGACATTACGGTCAGGCAGTCTTGTAGACAGCTCAGGGGTCTGATCGGGTAGTAACACAGTGTGCTGTAATGCTCTGAATATCCATTGAGCAGAGCGGCTTCTTTGCTTATCAAAGTCCTACTTACACATTTTAACAGATTTTTGTGCAGTAAGCACAACAGGAATCATATATAAGGCGCACCAGACTATAAGGCGCACCATCAATTTCTTATTTTTTTTTATTTTTTTACAGCTCTAGTGGCTCGCTTTTATTCACAGTATAAAGCTGTCAGGTGGAAGAAGGGGAGAGACATGCTGCAAAGAACCGCGGGTCGGATTCGAACCCGGGTCGACCGCGTCGAGGACCAAAGGCCTCCAAACATGGGTTGCGCTACGCCACAAGCGCACCCGCACCATCAATTTCTGAGAAATATTAAGGATTTTAAGTGCGCCTTAAAGTCCAACAAATACTGTGAACAAGAAAATCATAAAAGAGAGGCAGAAAAGTGGGATGAAGAAAAGAAAGGAACATGGTTTTATAGAATCAAAAATACAGTAGGGTAAATAACAAGTGGAAGAAGGAGCAGGTAAGAAAGAAGATTAATTACAAGATTAAGATTTGGACACACTGGACTTCATTCTACATTATTCAGGATCCAAAAACATAATACAGGGAAATGCAGAAATTGTGGTAAAGAGGAAACAACAGAACATGTCATACTGAGTTGTCAAAATGAGCAAGAAAGGAGATTCATGAGGAGTGAATTTGAGAATATGAAAGATAAAATTTAATCTGATGGATACATTGTGAAGAAATCTAGGGAGTAAACATATACAGATTATCATTCAATTTGTTTAAAGAAAACTTCTCAAGCTTGTGACAATTTCTCAAGATCATGACAGTTTCCATCACTCGGTATGGCCACAATGATAACAAGTCAGATTAAGATGTTTATTTTCAGACTGGCAAAACAGGGACAGGCAGGCTCGGTAGTCCGAATAAACAGTCCTAAATCAAAACCGAGTAATCAGATGTGCTAGATAGTCCAAAACAGAAGGTTCGGTACACGGACAAGCAGACAGGCTGGACGAGGGCAGGCAGATTCGGTGGTCAAAAACAGTCCAGGACGGTACACAAACAAGTAGACAACGCAGGCAGGGATCAGGCAAACTCAGGTAATCCAGGAACAGAATCAGGTCAGGCAAAACAGGCAGGCAGTCAGAACAGGCAGGAAAAAACAGGTTCAGGGGTCAGGCTGGCTCAGAATCCAGAGGCAATCGGGTTTGTATCTAGAGGTCAATCAAAATAGAATGCTGGACAAAACTCACCAAAGACTCGTAAATGACCTGGCAGATTGTAGCAGGATGAAGTGGATTTAAATAAGGAGGTGAAAAGGTGAACAGAGCGGAGTGCTAATTACAAGTGACAGGTGGAAATAATCAAAGGGAAGGTGGAGACTGAAGTGAACCGAACTGATTGGTTAGTGACTGGAGGTTTTGTTCTGTATGCACTCTGTACATACAAAATGACAATAAAGTTGTCTAAGTCTAAGGTTGACAGGTGAGTAGAATTCACTTCTATACAGAAAACCCCTATCATTAGCTTTAGATGTCATTTTATACATCCCGTTTTAAATAATACGGTGTATTTTCCAGTGATGGTATCAAGGCATTGCTTGTTTGTACCTGGTACACAAGCAGACTCTAAGGATGTTATCTTACTCTCTCCTTTTCTTCTCGCATATTTTTTCACCTTTTTTCCATTTTAGCATGTTGCCTCATCTTTTTCTCTTCTTTTTTTCATCTCCCTTCCCGTTTTTTTTGTGTCCATTGAACATGAACTAGTCCCAGAATAAAATTGAATAAAGCTTTTTTATATATAAATCAACCAGAGCACTATGGCGAAAGCAGTACTGTTACACTTGTGAAAGTAAAATCTGTTGGGCTCTCTTTGGCATTAAGAGAACAATTCTTAATGCTACACTGCCAGACAGGACACATGAAAAATGAACAAATGATACACAGATTAATCATGTCTAAAACTTTAGACTGAAAGTTATCTACTAGTTTGTCTACTGAGTTACGGGACAAAGTGGAAGTAGAAGAGTAACCTTGGTTAAAGGTTTCAGTGGTATCGTCCTTAAAGATGTGTCTTCTTATGATGTCCCTTTGGCTGAGTCATTGGAAATGATGCTTTCAACAGAAATGTGATCAGATAGGGCAAAATCAGTTACATTGACCTTCGAAATGGTTAGACCCTTACTGATAATGAAGTCTAAAATATGTCCCTGTTTATGTGTTGCTTTTTTAACATGTTGAGTTAAACCAATATTTCAACAAACAACCAACAAGTGTGTCGTACAGTTCTTTTGCACCTCTGTCTTCAGGGTTGTCCACGTGAATGTTGAAATCTCCCACAATAAATAAAGGCAAGGCAAATTTATTTATATAGCACATTTCAGTACAGAGATAATGCAAAGTGCTTTATATGATTAAAATATAGGAAAATAAAACAGAATAAAAGCAAGCAGGAATAAAATGCAGAAACAAAATACAACATGGGAGAATAAAAATTAAAAGCAAACAAGTAAAAACAGTTGGACTACAAAGCTAATGATGTTTCAGTAATACAGTTCAATTAGAACAGTCGAAGGCAATCCTAAACAAATATGTTTTTAATCTTGATTTAAAGGAACTCAGGCTTTCCGCACTTTTACAGTTTTCTGGAAGTTTGTTCCAGATAAGTGGAGCATAGGAACTAAATGCTGCTTCTCCTTGTTTAGTTCTGGTTCTGGGTATGCGGAGAAGGCTGGAGCCAGAAGACCTTAGTGGTCTGGATGGTTGATGCACTGATAACAAGTCTGTGATGTATTTAGGTGCTAGGCCATTCAGGGATGGCATAAAGGGAAGGGATAAACAGTCATAATTAATGCAACTGATTTTAAATAATTAAAAAAGTTTGATTTGGACTTAGGAGGCCTGTAAACATTCAATAACATAGTTTGTACTAGGATCATTACCTGGACAGCCAAATACTCAAAAATCTAATTTTTGCAAAGTTGTGGCCACTCCTCCACATTTCCTTTGCTGTCTGCTTTCACAAAGAAAATTATAGTCTGGAGGCGTTGACTCTATCAGAATAGGTGCCTCATTAAATTATTTATATTTTACAGCTATCCCTCATCACGCCCAAGGTTATGCTGGAAGTCATCATGTCTGATAAAGTTACCACTCAGGCCCAGTGTACATCACAATGAAGTCATCTGCAGGTCCTGAGACCAGGCATGTTCATCATCCTTGATATGTGTAGGAGATAGTTTAGGAGGTGGCTGTGCAGAGAAGATGTAAGCTCTAAGCCAATCTTAAAAACATATTTGATATTATTGGTGAAATCCAGGAACAGGACATCTGGGTTGTGTGGAGCGAGAGGGGAGGTGGGTGCAGTCTGGGCTGGGGTCTGGATGGAGAGAGGTTTTGGTTTCCTAGTTGGGTTCATGCTCTCTTGAAGGAACATATTGTATGCATTTACTAAATACATATTGCTCATAAAAAACATAGTGATAAAAAGAAAACAGTAAGCAAACTGGTATGCATTAACTTACAGACATTACTTTACTCTGGGATGCTGCACACAAACAAACACTTCATCTTTATTCCACCTTGGATGACAGAGGGCAATTTTTTGGACCCATCTCTTTTCACTGCCTGTTGTCTTCTAGAGTTCTCATTGCAGTGTAATGGTTCGACACACAACGTCGCTCCCTCTCCAGTCATTTCCTATGGAACTTTTGCGATGAGGTGACAATCACTTGCCCTCCTCCAGCCAAACGACTGGAGAAATTTGTGCGTGTGAAACTTATACATCAACGTGCACACACAGGCTTGCAATGCGACACAAGAGAGTTGAACTTTTGTTCAACTTTTGTCGCCGTCGCTTGGCAATACAGGCTTTTATCTGGATCAGCCATGAGGTGCGCCATCAAATGATGATATTCTCCAGGCTATTTCTTTGTCTGTAATATAGGATGAACCCGGTTGTATTCTTCTTTTGTAGAGTAGACATATAAGCAAGATTCAAGTGAATTCCAGCAAAATCTTCTGACTCTTCTCCTTGTCGGTACAGACTGCTTTGAATATATCAGAAGCCCTCCAATGTCATAACCAATACAATTTCTGGAAAACAAGCGACCCAAATACACAATTTGAAAGGCTTCTGTCCCTTCTGCATCCTGTGTGTTGGGTTTTTACTGGTGTGACGATGAAAGCCATTAGTCGCTGTCGTTTGTCGCTCCCTGTGTGTCGAGCCCATAATGCTGTAAGGAAGCATCTGTAATGACATGTAGAATAGAATAGAATCACTTTATTGTCTGTTCCAGATGGTGACAGGATTCTCTCTCACACAAATCTCAAACAACAGTATTCCTGCGCTTGAAATACAACACACACGCACACACACACACACAGAAAGCACACAACATTATATATACCATAAAATCAGTAGAGCAATATATTACATCTCTATTAACGACAGAACAAATATTCTTTAACTTATATAGTACAACATTGTGTAATCTAAAATATGATCCAGGTAAAACCAAGAAAAAAACAATTAATCAAAATATATTTGAAATGCTATTAAAATGAAATGCTTATTAGGATGTGTAGCTGTAATATACTTATTTACCAATGTTGCTGTGATGTCAGTTTCTCTGAGACCAGAACTTGTTTATGGGGGAGTTTCTGTTTTCTCGAAATACAGTTAACTCAGTTGCCGTGTGTAAGTCATTTCCTACTTTAATAATGCTTATTTAGTGGTTTAACTATTAACAATGGCTAGCAACATCCAAAGGTACATATGCAACAATTCTTAGCTGCTGAGCCTTGATCCATTTAGCAGTAATGATCTGTCCTTTGCTGTTGTTATGTTAGATGCGCTGAAGAGCAAGGGTACAACATCTGCCTTCAACGTTCTGCTTTCGACTTCTGACATTATTCTAACCTGACTCTCGACAGATGGATGTAGTTCCGCTGAGCCCCACACGGCTCCACACATCCATCTGGAATCACTGCCATTGGGAGGAATTTCAATACCACATAAAATGGACAAGCCAATCAGGATCGCCGGGTGGGATTTTTGTAGATGGAATATATCAGAGAAGCAACTTTTTGGATTCAGACAAAAATGGCAGCTCGCGGTGAGGAAACAAGGGTGAACAGGCATCCCAGTTTTGGATGACCTGTCCCCAGAAAAGCTGTCCCTGTCCCGATTTCAGTGTATCATGATGGAGTAAAAAAGATTAAAGCAGCAAGAGGTAGTTATCCGGTCATGCTGCTGATCACAACATAGTAGAAGAGCTAAGCCGAACGTGCCTTCCCCGCCCCGTCGGCGTTGCAGATGAGGCAAAACAAACCAACCCTCTGACAGAGACTCTACGCCCACCTGCCCACCCACTTAACAAAATCAGAGACGTCCCCGGTTTTCATTAGAGAAATCTCGTCACCACATTATATGCACATTATATGCTTAAAAAAAGACCAAAAAACATTTGATCATGCTAAAATAAAATTACTTACACCAAGCCTCCATCCTCATTATGTTTTGATGGTACTTTTTGTCAATAAATTTAGCCCCAGTGCTGGGTGCAATTAGTAGATATAAACAGATGTGGCGCCATCTAGCTAAAGTATCTCAGAACATCATAATGCTGGTTTGCTTAATTAATAAATGAAAATTGAACCAAGCCTGACCCTCTGAAATGCCTCACAGTAAAGCAGCAGATCGTCATGATCGTGAACGTTGTTTCAACTCTGAGTCTACCTGAAAAATTAAGCAAGACATATGCTTATTTGTTACTCCATTGTCTTTTATTATGTCTTTAATCCTGATATAATGTAAATTACCGCCCAATGTCTTCAATATTAATATTATTTTCTTCCCTTTTCCGCATTTGTGGGTGAAGCATGTCACAGGCATTTTAAGGTCATATTTAGTCATGTGGGTTTTGATACCTGTTTTTAACTTGCCTTGACTGTAGTGAGTTCAATTTTGTTTGTTTTTTTCAGTAGAAGATTATTCATTTGCATACTCAGTTTGCCTCTGGACGTCTAACCTGCATTTAACATCCTACACATCACACATTCACTTCTCCATATCTAAAATCGCTCTTATTTTCTGAAGATCTATGCAAGATATCTAAAATCTGCACCCACACGTTCCTGAACTTGTATCCTTTGTGAGGGTGTTAAACTATAATCAGAAACCATGAGCTATATTCAGAAAACCAGACAAATACAAATCTGGAAAGTAAACATGAATTGTCCAATTGCTAAAAGTACTTTCTGTCATGATTTAGGTTTTTGTTTGCTTTGTTCTGGACTGATTAGTTTCCACTCCCCTCAGGCAATAGTCACTGTCACTACCCAATCAGCTCTGTCTCCAGTCAGATCAATTCCACCTGCTGCTGGTAATTACTCTCCACACTGGTCCCCTGTTCACCTGCCTTCATATGCCTTCCTCGCTCACCCACTAACTGCCATATTGTTGCATCGCCTCACATGTGCTCTGCCGCTGTGGTTTTTTCTGTTCAAGTCTGGTTCTGTGAGCTACTCCCGGTCTGTCTACACTTAACTTCTCCAATAAACCCTTTTAACGTAACTCTGTGCTCGGTTGAATGTCAGGTTCACACCTACAATTGTTACACTTTCTGGTTACATGGCTTCAGTTAAGGAATATATCATCATATTATTAAAAAAATTTAACAAGACTAATAAAATTGATATATATGATAAAACCAAACATAAGACAATCATCTGCAATGGGATAGAAGATGCACATAAATTAACCTAATAAGTTCATAAGAAAGGGTTTTGTGACGAGTCGCATTCAAAAAGATCTGATATGAATTGGATTCAGGACCACATTTGGAAAGGACTCAAATATGACTTCAGAAGATCAGATTTGGGCCAGATCTGAGCATTCCCACTTGTCTTAAAATGTCTGACCTGGTCACTTGACTCAAAAAAAAAATCTGATTTGGGCCACATTGGCCTGCAGTGGGAACAGGGCCTGAATATTGCTCAAAACCCCCCAAAAAAGAATGAAACATTTCTATTTCTTCTCACAGCCAGCAGTTGTTTGCAGCATATTTAGGTTTAGCTTTTTTGTTCGTTTAATTCTTATGCTCCACTTATCTGGAAAAAACTCCCAGAACTAAAATATTTATTTAGAGTTGCCGTTGAATATTAATGTTGAGGTTTGTAGTCCAACTGGTCTTATATCTTTACCTGGTGATACTATTCCACTGCAATTCTTTTGAATTCTTCTGTAATATTTTCTCTTCTTATGTTCTATTCATGTACAGCACGTTGAATTGTGTTGTTACTGAAATTTGCTATACAAAAAAAACGTGTCTTCCTTCTCTACAACCAGGGGTCCATTTCAGGACACATTTTGCACCTATAGTGGAAAAAGTAAACTGTGAATAAACAAGCTAGTGTCCGTATCATTTAATATTCAGGATTCATCTCGCATTTCTGCAGTGTTTGTGTGATCTAAATAGGCTATGCCTTGTGTTCCCTGGTGAAAAGAATTGGCCAACGAATATGAAAAGATATTGTTAAATGAAGCATATACTCAAAGCAAAATACAATGTTATGTGTGTGTGTGTGTGTGTGTGTGTGTGTGTGTGTGTGTGTGTGTGTGTGTGTGTGTGTGTGTGTGTGTGTGTGTGTGTGTGTGTGTGTGTAATCAGCTTCCTGTTTCTTTAAAGATTTGATGAGACTGTGAGCTCAAACTGGAGGTCATGAAAGAGCAGTGAACAATTTGAATATCAGTAAATTAAACTGGCATTTCGGAAGATGGTAATAATCCCAACCTGAGTGAGGTTTGGAAAGTTTAATGTGCAAGTAGCAAAGTATCTTAATTACAAGACCCCAGTGCATCAAATCAGTCTCCCCACAAAATGCCAAGCAAGTCTGGTAATTTGCAATAAATCTGGTGGTTAAGATTTGCTGGATTCTGCTGAACTTCAGTAAGTCCGCTTTTTATTAACGGTAAGTTTCCAAAAATTGACTTCATCCCTAATTTTAAGGAAAGGTAATAAACTATGGTCTCTGTTTTTAAGTGTGTAGTTTCCACACAGTCACAGTATTTTTTTTCTTCCTCCTTTTATTTTGTACTCATCTGTATGTTTAATGAGTTAATTCCTAATTTAAAGATCTTAAATACAAATGACCAGGTTGGTATACACTCAACAGCCACGTTATTAGGTACACCTGTGTAAATGCTCATAAACACTAATAGCAAAGGAAAATTGAAGGAGGTGATAATTTGCTGAAACTCAAATTGAATGGTAAATGTTAAATAGAATGAACATATATAGTGCTTTTCCAGTCATACTGACCACTCAAATTAAGCACCAGAATGAGGAAGAAAGTTGAGTTAAATAATTTTAAACATGAACAGGCTTTTCTGAGTATTTTAGAAACTACTGAGCTATCTGGAGTTTTGCATTTATTTTATTTATTTATTTTGAACAAACAAAATAAATAAATAAATAAAACAGACATAGACATGCTAATTTATATAAATTACCAATTTACATAAACTGTTCCAAACAGAGCAGGTAGAAGATTAAAAAAAAACTACAATTTCCTGCCTCTTTCATACAAAATACAATCATTCAAGTCTGCCCCCACCATTTAAACCCTTAAAGTATTTTCACATTAATAAAAACAAACCCCTCAATCCCCTCAGTGATTGCATAACCATTTACACGTTATTAACATCACAATGAGAATTAATACCCTGTAAGCCTCCCACCCTCAATAGAATATTTTCCAATTAGTTCGTTTTTATTTAAAAAAAAATTAGTTGGTGTATATGTGTACTTTGTTTAAAGCTATAGATGGTAATCCTGTTCTGAAACACTTTTTGTAATACTGGGTAAAACAGTCATTACATCCTGAAAGTAGTTAATGCATTATGTATTCACAAAAAGGAGGTTAAATATTGTTCTCTGTGGGAGCTGCAGGCCCGTAAACATTCTAACCAATCCATTCCCCTCGGTCCAAAGGCCATGGATTTGACAGAGTTTTGTTCCTGCTTTCATTCCCCTCTGTCCCTTGCTGGCTGTGCATGCACACTTCTAGTGTTTATGTATCCAGCTATGTTAGCGGTTAGCTGTTCATTGTAGCTCCACTGCTCTCACCGTAGACTTTGAACACAGCTGCGCCCCCGCCAATCTCTGTCAAGTATTCATCCTATCATCGCGCAAGACTTTGCTTATAAGGCTTTCCACACATGGATTCTTCTGGCCTTCAGCTGAATTGCCAAAAACTTTCACACAATAACTCAAATAGGGTAAAGCTATTGTATCATACAATAAACATTGATTTGTGGTCCAGAATGTATCTTATTCTCCTCCTGCAACACTCTTTGCTAGTTTTGATTTCCCTTGGCAAATCTGCCAAATTTCCAGCTAAATTTATCATCCAATGTAACACCAAGAAATTTGATTTCATGTTAATTCTAAATCAACACTATTGATAGTTATTTTGAGTTTATTGTTTATGAATTTATTGTGTTTCGAAATATTAATTTTATGGGGCTTGAATGAGTAACGTTACAACCGCACTGCTTTGGGGTAAACCAGCTTCTGCTTGTTTACATAGCCTTCATACACAACGCTGTCTTTTTTTCCTGGTTTTAAAAAGTAGAAAACATGTTAAACACGACTGCTTCAGGAAAAAAACAATTATGGATTGAGATTTGAGGTTTACCAGCATAGAATCAAAGACAAGGAGCTTGGATCTTGGATAAAAAATATAAACCGCTGCGCTCCGGTCCATGAGGTCACGTGATTCGAACTCGAATCACGTGACCTCATGGACTTATTTATTTAGTATGGTCTGTTTTTTTAAACACGTTGCGTCTCTATCTCTCACAGCACCACATCCAAATCAGCAATGTAAAAAAAAAAGCCAAATTGCCCGGGAAATGGTGATCGCATTCCACAAAAAATCACATGCCCTTTTGAGCTTTGTTATTTGAATTTAATAAGGTATTTCTTTAGAACCAATGTTTTAGTTTTTTCATTTCTACCTTTAAAAGATGTCTAGTAGATGCATTATATATTTAATTTATGTTTGAAATAAACTATTTGAGGCCCAACACTGATCCCTGTGGGACCCCTGAGGTTATTTCTAACAGTGCTAATTCATGATTAGGTATTTATGCAAACTGTTTCTTTTGTCCAAATTTAGTCAGTTGAATGGTAACCCCTAATTCCATACTTTCCACCTTTTTTATTAAAGTGTCATGGTTGATGGTACCTTCGACATATGTATACTTTGGTCAGAAAAGAGAAAATATTCAGTTAGAGACAATTATGTAGATGAAAATGGATTTTTGTCAGTGCTCAGAGGAGAACAGGTAGTAACTGGCGTAACTTTTGACACAACATCTTCTAATTTAAGCCGAGTCAAACTATGAAAAAGCAACAGTACCTCACATAATAAAACACAGAGTCACTAAATACGGTGGTCACATAATATGCTTTAACACCGAGCAGTGTCACTCCTTGTTACTATTAGACAGCTGCTGAGAAATGGGAGCTGACAATATTAAGACCACATCATAGCAAGACAAAATAAGATAAGAAAAAAAGCAGCACAGTTATTAACAATGGTCCTTTATGGAACACTAACTGCTACTACTGTGCGTGCATATATTGTCTCAATTGGGACATGTAAGCACGGCACATTTATTAACAGGTATTTGTATTATGCATGCTTTTCAGATGTTGGTTAACAGGCGCCACAGAGTATCTGCTGCTATTTTCTTACCTGCAGACTCCCAGTGGGTGCATAACTTCAGAATGTCCAGAGAGACATTCACCTTTCTGTGCAATAAAATGCGATTATGAATAAATTTGTATTCCTTCTAATATGTCTACTCCTGGTTTTGATTATATCTTCCATGTATCAAAGTGATTAATTGATTATTTGGCACTTAATAGAGCTTAGACTCGTGTGTTTCACAAAATAAGGTTTAAAAAACACAGTAATGGTTAGACTTTTAACACATTTCCTCATTTTGTTGGTTTATCTTACATTGAAAATTCCCAAAGAAGGCAGCAAAATGGTAAGTTTCTACGAAATAAGTAAAACAGGTAAAATCATGAGCATGTTTATATTTTAGCCACCATTTGCTTTTTACTTTGAAGAACCTGACAACAGTTCTTTCACAATTTTTGTTTGCTACATAATTTAATTTTGGGTGCCTTCAGCGGAAATCTGCATGCAATGTAAGTCTCCCATAAATCTAACAAATGGAAGTGTCTACTGGATGTTACAGTAGAGAAAATCTGTAAATAAAACCAACAACTACGGTCATGCATTAAGATAACCTGTGAAAGTTTGTATGACTGCTCAGCTGGTGTCGGTTGCACTGTACTGTTAAATGTTACATTTTACGAATGTAACATGTATGTTGTAAAACATTTACAGGGTGCCCTAATTTCTTAACTTGGCTGTATGTTCTATACTTCAGTGCAGCTAACTTGGCACTATATGGCCTCAATGCTATGCAAACTACAAAGTAATGTATGTACAATTTGTGTAATGAGGTGTAGAGTGGGTGTAAGAAAAGCTTGCTTTGTTGATTGAAAGCACAGCAACTTTAATTTTTAAACCAGGAAAGATTTTTATTTTTTTTTGCAGAACATTTTCAGCTCTCAGCGGACATCTTCTACTGATGGTGTTCCATCTAAAAGTTCATCATCCGTCTCGCGTTGCCAACAGCTCTCTTCCTCATCGTTGTCCATCCATTTTACTTTTACTGGGAAAGGAAATAAAATAAATGTTCAAACACACAGATTAAAAACACAGACAGATGTTTTCTAGTTATACACACAGACATAGACATAGGAACTGTGGTTTTTGTTTTTTATCAAGGTGGACAAAATTAAGGTTAGTTCTAAATGCCAGTGCATTTTGACCAATCTGTCAATTTAAATCTGGCATTTTAACAGAGATGTGTAAGAGACTATATTTAGCAACCCCTAACAAGTTTTCTTTCAGGACTATGCTGTAAATAGTTCAATACATCCTCCAAGCTTACTTGTCCCTAATGGCAAAAAAACACCAGGATTATGCTGCCACAACCACCATAAACTATAAACATGAATTCTGATGGATTTCTTTCAACAATTTTTTCTCCTTGCCAACCTTCTATAAAGGCTATTTTGTAGAATGCATGATTAAGCCACTTTCCAATATCATATGAGATAATTTGTGTTGATTATCACATGTAATCCTAATAAAATATAAATTGTGTGGATATTGTGCAACAAAATGTGAAAAAGTTCTGTGTATAGGCATACTTTTGCACAGGTCCTGTATGGTAATAAATGCTTACCTTTTCTCAGTTGAGTGACAGTATGCAATGATTTCCTCCTTGGAGAAGCCGTCTTACTGCTGCTGTACATCCAGTGGGACTACCTATGTGAGCCGAATTGGTTTGATTTTAATTTAGTTGCAGGAAAAGATTCAGTAAATCAAAACTAAACTCTCAGGATCTCTGCGGATTTTCCAGTGTGGAAGCTTTCCCTGTTGATTGGATCAATTAGGCAAACATATAGTATATTGCCAGAAAATAAAAGCTGGAGCACACAATACAATCTTTTGGGGAGGCAGTATATGCCACATCAACAGCTTCTCTGTTAGGCCTTAGAGACATGAATAAAAATCATCATAAATTCAAATTGCTTGTAAATAAGTTTTATATTTCAAACCAGGCTGCTATAAAGCAGTTTTATTGCATTATTCATACTGCAGTAACATCTCTCATACGTACACCTCCTTGATTTATTTAGTTTTCCTTTAAAAAAAAACATTAAAAAGTGCAGGTAACTTACAAGTCATTTTACTTATTTGACTACAAAGTCTACCAACCCAGCATGGAGCTGTTAGTTTATGCTTGTATGATACACCATGTAACTGGTGTTTGTAAACTGTAGTGCAACTGAAAGCCCTTTTGAAGAATGTCAATCATCATACTGCGAGAGCCTGTATGACATTCACCAGCAAGAGAAAGTCTTCTAGCCTTCCAACATCTTTTCACCTTTTCCAGCTGATGCTGATAATTGAACTTTATTGATCTCACAATGGAGAAATTCACTTCTGCGTCTTATCCCATCCCCATATGGAGCAGTGGGTTGCCACTGTGCAGCGCCTGGGGAACAATCGGGGGTTAAGGGTCTTGCTCAGGGACCCAGAGTGCAGGCTGATCCTACTCCTAGTGAGTACTGCTCAAAGTTTCGATCTCATACACACTGGTGAACTGGCAAATCACATTGTTTGCTAGAAAAATATGGGCAAAAAAATAGAATAACTAAAAAGTGATCTTCTCCATCCATCAACTGTCTGTATTGTAGTGATGTTACGTGATGTGCCGAGGCTTCGAGGCGTGTGTCGAGTAATGGAGGGGGCGTTTCCGTAAAGCGCGTATCGAAGCTTGCTTCATTTAGGGGAGGAGCCGAAAACGATGACGTCCGAAGCCTCGCTGCCCGGCTGTACCACGTCACTGCTTCGGGAAGTGGCTCAGATTTTGCCAGATGTGGTTCATTCAGAACCAGTTATGGCTGCACGCTGGATCATAAAACAGTTCTGCTAACCAGATGCAGTTTAAAACGCCACTTAGTCTGTTTATAAGTTTTGTTTTTATTAATTGTGCATTTTTTAACTACATGCACCGTATTTCTGTGCCTCAGCGCTTGCTCCTCCCCCCCCCCCCTCTTTTCCCTCGGAGCAGGTGCTTTTATCACCGTTCACCATTCAAAACATGAATCACTACGTTTAATGTCCTCACATCGGTAGCAATGTGTGCCAGTTAAAGTCAATAGGAGAGTTAGTAGCTGTGTTTCATGCTCTTTTGTTTTTAACAACATAGAATCAGTGGCGCTTCGGTGGCGTGCTGCCTAGCGCTTTAATTCAGGTGCGCACTTTTAAGGGTCATTTTAAAGAACTTGTAACATCAGGGGCTTCATCTCAGACCTGTTAGTACCCTTGTTCCCTTTATAGGAGCCCTTTACAGTATTAAGTTATACATTTTCCCCACTGTTTATCCGTCGCACGCAGCGCACCAACGGGGGTAAAATCCCCCCACCGCACCGCCGCACTGACGAGAGCAATAGAAATTTGTCTGGTCAGCACGGCGACTGACTGAGAAACCTGTCACTGTGAAAGGTGATGAGAATGTTATAAACTGTAACAGTCTAGAAGTGCATTGAGCTGAAAAGAGGGAGACATCAGCAGCAGGATCGTGCGTAAAGACGCAGCGTGAACCTCTGTGTGCTTCAGTGTTGCTGCTGAGGGGAAATTGTTGACCATAATCCCACCCCCCCACCCCGCCCCCAAAATTAGCATAATCTCACTCTTAACTTTTGATCAAAGTTGAGAGGTCTGATTATTACACACCATGCCATATCACATGACACTACTATTTTGGGAATAATTACACACAGAGAATACATTCAAACAATATTTTATTATACGCATATGTGTATACATAATTTATGTAGACAAATGATTTCGTCCTACACCTTTTGTGAAGTCATTCCCATGAGCCATAATAGACAAAAAAATCAATGCATCACACGTGTTAAGATACAACTGGCTGTGATTATACACCTCGCCAGTAGGTGGTGTCGTGTGCACATGAAGCTCCAAGAAATGAACCCTTTCTCGAACCAGTTGGCTCAAGTGGTTCAATGCCTCATGAGGCTTTATCTCGCCATCACTACTGTATTGCTTATCCGTGCAGGTTTACAGGGGGCTGGTGATTATCTCAAGCAGTCGTATGATAAGGGGCAGAGTACACCTTGGGCAGGCTGCTTGTCCATCACAGGGAGAGAGACCCACAGGACAAATAAGCATACACACTCACTCATACGTACCTAAGAGCAGTTTGAAGAGAGTAATATTTTTTACTATAGGAGAAAGTGTCATGTTTTACAAAATGTGACTCAGAATGAGGGAAACCACGGAGACAGAAAGTACGGTAAGAGAGTTTATTGAAAACAGGCGTGGTTTGTCCTGAGATGGTTCTGGCTGATCGGACTGTCCGGGTTCTGCTGGGGAAAGATGGGGAGACTGGTGAGCAAAGGAAGGTGCCGATGAGAATAATGGGAGGACGTAAGACTCACAGAGGTCGAGGCTGGGTTTTGTCTGGGGTGATGTCCAGGGTCCGGGCTGTAGGTGCAGGTCCGGTGAGTTCTCTCCAGTATGGTGTTGCTGGAGGGTGGACAGGCAGGTGAGCACAGGCAGGAGGACTAAACCAGAAAAGTGATCCGAAGGCTTTCTCTTATTCTTGGAGGTCCGGCTTGGAGTTTCTTTGGCTGGAGTCCAGGTTTATAGGAGGGGGGAAAAAACAGGTTTCTAGGAGGGGGGAAAAAACAGGTACACGGAGTTAGGTCCAGGCTAGGATTTTAACAAGGTCAAGATATCTAGGTTAGTCAAGTACCACGCTGGAAGCAAGAAAGAACTGACGCCCTCCTGCTGGATTCAGCTCCTTATGAAGGGCTCCAATTAGTGGTGATGTGGAGCACCTGCCTGTCACACCCTATAGAGGAGGAGAGAGAGAGAAACCCAAACCTGCACCTAAACCTGAGAGTGTGACAGAAAGCTGGAGTACCCAGAGAGAACACACGCATGCACAGGGAGAGCATGCAAAGTCCATGCCGAAAGAATCGATCCAGGCTGGGATTTTAACCCAGGAACTTCTTGCTACAAGTCAACAGTGCTACCAACTTTGACACTGTGCGGTCTATCCTATCCACTACTTTTTTTTATGATGATTGGTCTATTGGCCAGCAGACCGGAGCACAGTTGCATGCATCTAATTTACATTCATCCAAGACTGGGCTTCACACTAGTCTACAAGTGAAACACAGGAATCTGTCCGTCCAGTCACACTTTTCAGCTTTACAGGTCAGCTTGCAGAGAAATTAATTCCCTCCCGTGAGATCTGAGTCTGCCATAGGGTCTCATTTCAGAGCACAGAAAACCTCCAAAGAAGCCAGCAGGAGTAATCTAAATGCTGTGGTATCCAAAGTCAGCCCTCAAGGGCCAATGTCCTGCATGTTTTATTTGTTCCCTGATTCAACACACTTGTATGAAGTGAATGGTTTCTTAGCAGGCCTCTGCAGAGCTAGATAACATACTAAGGAGGTAAATCAGCTTTTTCAGTCACCCTTTAAAACTTGTAGGGCACCGGCCCCTTGAGGACTGGAGTTGGATATCCCTGTCCTAATGAGTTGTGCGACCACCTCAGCTAACTGAATATGAAAAAGCAGAAGCTCTACTCTGCTCCCCCTTTATGGTTGGAAAACAGGACAATTAAATTGAGAGTTTCACCTTTATTCAGTTATTTCATTACCACAATTGATGCCTCCATTATAGTTGGTAATCCTGTTCAGAAACACTTTTTGTTATACTGGGTGAAATGGTCAACATATTATATATTCACAAAAATGAAATTTCAATAGATAAAATATAAAAAAAAATACAAAAATGAAATAGAACAATTCCATTACTACAAATGGAAAACAGAGAAAACAACAATGTGGGGTGTAGACCAAGTATGCACAGTTCGGGGTAGTCCTTCCCCATTCCTAATGATGGGGATCACCTCCTGGATCTGGGAGGTGGATGCCCCACTGGGGTATTGCTAACTGGACCTTGGAGTATAGGATGTGTGTGGTGAGTGTGTACAGTGTCTTTTCCTGTGTGTGGTTATGAGTGTTTTAATGTGGGGGCATTAGGGTAGGAACGTGTGAATGTGACTGCGTACCTGTTTGTGTTTGTCTTTTTGTCAGGTTGGGTTTTGAGCTGCCCCCTTTCCCTGGACATTTCAGGTCTTCACTAAGTGTGGAGCCCATCCCCCCTATCTGTCTTCCTTCTGGTGGTTGGCCGCCGTGGCCCGCAGGTCCGTTGGTGGTCATTGGTGTGCAGGGCCAGGTATTCAGGTGTGTGCTGGCCCATCCTGGCGGCTGCTTTGCAGGGCCTGGGCTCCCTGGCTCTGTCGGGGCTCCACTGGGGGGCAGTGTGTCTCTGGGCCTTGGGTCTCTGGACACATAGCTGGACTGTTCTGGCTTAGCTGGCTGCCGGTGGGGCTGTGGGTTCGTCGCCGCAGCCCCAGGAGGTCGACACTGGCTGCTGGGGGACTTCCTGGCCTCTCTTCTCCTATTCTTTGGGATTGGCAAGGCAGCTATCCCTGTGTTGGTCCTTCTTGGGCTCCTGTGCTCTGGGGGCCCTTTAGGACGTCTGGGGATCTGGTCTCCCCAGTGTGGGGGGGTAGGTCTTTGGCTCCTCACAACCATTATTGAGCATTTTTCTTATGGCTAGACCCAGTGGCGGTTTCTGATGTGGGCGACATGGGCAACTGCCCAAGGCGGCTTCTTATCTAGGACGGCATCAGATGCCCCTGGACTGACAATGTTCACAGCACCTAATGTACTACTCCTCTTGTGGGTATGAAGCTTAGAGGAGGTGCCACTTTCAAATCCCCATTTCTTGCTTATTGCTCCTTTACTTTTTGGTTTATAGTAACTCCTACAGTACTACTATGTTAGATGATAAGATAGCATTCATCTATTTTGTTCATATTTTTAAAAAATATGAACAAAAGGGGAGATAAAGTATATCTCCCCTTCCTCTATGCTGCACACTTGCTCCTCTGTCATGATTTCAAACTCTGTCTC
Source organism: Fundulus diaphanus (assembly GCA_037039145.1). Taxonomy (NCBI): domain Eukaryota; kingdom Metazoa; phylum Chordata; class Actinopteri; order Cyprinodontiformes; family Fundulidae; genus Fundulus; species Fundulus diaphanus. The sequence goes on along the minus strand of CM073143.1, from coordinate 18,391,676 downwards.
CGCAGCCATTGTTCCCTTATTTTCTCGTCTCCTTTAGAGCTGTCCAGGCTCCACAGGTACAAGACCCACCTTAACAAGCAGCCCTGTCTTCTCTCTGAAAAGGTGAAGGCTGATTTAATGAGCCCTTACCATCTCTTCTAACCATAAAAAAGTCCCATGCTGACACATTTTACATGAATGCATATTGGTCACCAAACTGTAATTAACAGCACTTTCATTCAGAGCAAAATTTTGTTAAACACTTGTTTCAAAAATACTACTTCAATTAATATGTTCTATATTTGCTTTAATTTTGTCTTGACACATTGTATTCTGTGTAGAGGTTTTCATCTTCCAGTTTAAATAATGTGAACTGCTTCTAAATGGATTCAAATGTAACACACTGCCCTGACATAATTATCTTGTTATGTAGGGACATTGCATAAGAAAATGTATACCATCAGTAACAATAGTTGAATAAAATATTGTAGCTTGTGCGTAAGTAACAAAAAAACCATATGAAAAAAGCCGTTGGTGAGAGAAATAAAATAAGTGGGGAGGAAAACGAACAGTTCCTTTGAATAGTGAAAGTGAACAAAGGAAACAGCTACACATGCAAAGAAAAATGTGGCCTGGATACATAAACAAAGACAGATGATTCAATTAAATTTAATTCAATTTTATTTATATAGCGCCAATTCATGAAACATGTCATCTCGAGGAACTTTACAAAGTCAAATCAATCATAAATGATTTATTCATAGATGAGTTAAATGATAACCTTTTACTGCATAAAACATGTACAAGTGTGCTTTTCAAATTGATAAATGGGATAAGTGTCTAAGCATTTTAGAAAAAAAAGACATACCATACCATATTTATTTATAAAACACTTTACGAGAACAAAGGTCAACAGTGCTGTACAAATACAACTGAAAAGAACTGTAAAATAAAAAAATTAAAAAAATTACAGAACAAATTGAAATGGACAGACAATATAGTTAAAAATAGTAAAACCTTTAAATAGTTAATAATGAAACATTTAAAAAAATATTAAAAATAGAGTCAACCTGTCAGGATGTGCAAATGGCTTCAACAAACAGATGTGTTTTAAGAAGTATTGAGCCTTGAGAGAGATGTGCTTAAAATGTCTCTTTAAGCGCATCATGGTCAAATTCAGTTTTTCTTGGTCCTGGTTTTCAGTGTGAACTGTCCAGTATGGAAGCAGAGAACAGCCAGATGTTGACTGTTTTTTAACTTTTAGAAAGGTTATTTTGTGTTGTTTTTCACACTCTTGACTCACCTTACTCTCCTTCTCTTCCTCTGCGGCTGATCTCCTCTTTAAGAATCCAGTGTTTAAGAAAACAAGCTATATTGTCCTTCATGGCTACAGCGCTGTATCTTGCAATGTAACCGGGGGAACCTAGTTACTGCCATTGTATCTCTCTGTCCTCAAGGATTTCATACCTTAGGTCTTTACGCAAATCACTTTGAGGTTCAATTTGCTTGAGCAATGATCAACAAACTGACTTGGAATCTGTCTGTATGATCAGATTGAATTGACTACATATTTTGCATATAAATTGTATCTGTTTGTTTTGTGAATTGGATGGAGATCTTTTTTGTTTTTTGTGAATTGCAGCTATCTCAATTACTAAGTTCAGTGTTGAATCTGAAAACTGCAACTTCCATGTGAGGACTCATTCCCTTTACTTCAACTTTCTCATCTGAAAATATTTAAAAAAACAAACTGGAATTCAGCTCTCTCCACTTGAGATGTTCAAATGTATATTGACTGCTGCTCACCTATCCTCTGTCAATGTTCTTATCCTGAAAAACAGCCGTCTAACTTTTTTTACTTTTAAAATGTATAGTGAACACAAATTGAAAGTGTAAATGAATGAACATGTCTTTGTAATTTAACAGGCAACCTTCCACCTCAGCATGAATTTTCTCTTCCTCAGAGGACTAAATTTCCCTCTGTAGGCCTTATACGAATGTGTAAAATATTTATCACTAGTGCACAAGCCACCCCACTGTGAGATCCATCCAACAACTGGTATTATTTTGCCACTAAGCTCAACATGTTGCTTTTACACATCTTCTGTGTTTCCAATGGTGTGTGAAAGAAGTTTGGTCATGCTGTCTGAGACATAGCTAGCCACGCTAACTCCAGACGGTTGTCATTTACTCCGGGCCGACAGAACCAAGAAGAGCAGTAAGAGGTACATTTTCCGTTAAAAACCTTCTCCATTCACATATTCCATGTGCATTAAAGGGTTTTTTGTTTGTTTGTTGTTGTTTTGTTTTTTGTTTTGACTGTCTAGCCTGAGCCTGTCCAAAAAGTGGCCCCTTGGACATGTGCAGCTCCTAGTGGGATTTTGGCCCGGAATACTTCTGTTGTTTACTTCTAATCACGGGAAATTTATTACTGTCAAATTCAAATCATATAACATAATTACCATTTAGAATGTTAGGTACAACACAAAGTACTGGTCGTTAAATAATCACTGTGTCCCTTTAATTTCATAGCAGTTAAGACCACATCAATCCAGAACTTTCTATTTAAAAGCAGAGTGTTACACTTGGCTAAATACAGCATGTATTTTCAAAGAAAGAGTGACCCAAATCCTGATCTTATGACAGAGAATTGTGGCCTTTAGCAATTAGAAAACTGGGTGGCTTTCACGGCAAATGTGAAAAACACATTTTTAAAATATTGTATATACACAACTTAATACATCCCTTTCAAATAAAAAAAGTCTGACTACTTTAGTTGTTTATTTAAAATATTGTGTGCTTAGTCCTTTTATGGAATAGTAAAAAAAAAAAAGAGAAAAATCACTACTTTTTGGGATTTTGTTACAAACACACCCCGTGATAACTGATACATGACATGCAGATGACACTACTTATTACTGAAAACTGTGACATTTCATGGGAGGTTGTGGGCATATATCGTTTTTGGTCTAATTTATGAAAAGGTTCATATCATACCTTTTTTTTTTATTATTATTTAGACCCTAAATTTCACATATCATGTGATTAATGCCAAGTTTGAAATTGTTCGTATCAATCCATTCACAAACATGTAATAGTGAAAGATTTCTGAAATTACCGCAAAATATATCCACATTGGCCCGCAATATATTTCAAAAGACATCCTTCCAAAGGCAACATCCTATTTCACCCCATCTTTCCCTGCTTCATAGAAATATCTTAATTATCATATTTAAAACACTCAAACAGCTCTACCAGGCTACACATGTGTTTCGTGAGCCTAGGAGTTATTGCAGTGTGGTGTGGATGGTGCCCAAAGCTTTGTTGTAAGATTTGAGGACAATTCCATGCATACATCTTACTTTTTCATCAATAGATTTGACCATTGAGGGCTTCTCTCAATCTTATTAGGTCAGAGCGATACCCTGATAAAGCTAAGAATGGCAATTGAATGTTATGTATATTCTGACGATCTTTTATTTCAGAAATTTGATTGTGATTTGAATCAGGTCTGTTGGACTACAATACACAAGTAAGCAGCACCTGTGGACCAGGTTTGAGAAACATTAAAGCTCTAACACCATCTGGCACGTATCAGCATTAATGTCTGGATTCTAGGCTGTGACTTTGTTCTCTCTCTGCAGAAGAGTGCTTAAGCTTAGGACACATTTTCACCAAGTACCTCCTTCTTACCATTAGCCCTCTTAAATCTTATTAAAAGTGTTCAACTATGAACCAACCATTACCATCACTTTAAAAACTGCTGATAACAACTTTCAGTATGGTCTAGATTAAGTTAAGTGAGGGGGCTGACCCTGACGCTGGGGATGACACTGTTTCATTATTAGAAGGGGAAAGTATCTGCAGGATTTGATTGATTACAAAAGTCTACTTTTTAATGTTCTTTAACTTCATAGACTTAGAAATCACCAATGACACTAAAAGTTTTGTGAAGATCAAGCATGGGAATTAAGCTGAGAGTGCACAGTTGTTTTATATGGGTTTCTAGTCACGTTATCTCTAGCCTTAGGATGTTTACTGACTACTGTATTTTGTTCAAAGAGAGTGGAAAACAACAATACCATATGTCAGGAACATAAATGTTTAAAAATGATGTTGCAGCCTGGAATTGTTAGGTAGGGAATACCTATGTTCTCTCAAACAGTTTATTAAATCAGAAAGTGCATTCTCCAGTAGTCAGCTATTGCTAAGCAAGGGGAATAAATATCCATTTCTCAAAACAAAGAATGTGTAAGTTATTAGACCAAATATGCAACAAAATAAACCCCCAGCTGATGGTCTGTGTGGTACAATTACTACAACAGAGTATAGCACAGCCAAAGCCACAATTGTCTGTTGTGTAACCAGGATGTAACAATTTAAAGAGATTACAAAAGTATGCATTTTTAAAAGCCTGCAATATAGCAAGAACGCAAGTTGTTGGTCTCTTCACACCTTCCCCATTTTAAGGCTTTGTGCTTTTGATCATTGTTTACCTGATTTTTTGACAAGGAGACAATTTTAATTTCATTCTGACCAAAGGTCATTTAATTCCTGCCAGAGAGACACTTCATGCCTACTTAAACAGTTGAATATTCAAAGTAAATGTATACAGTTTGTTCAGTCTTTTGTAAGTAAATGTGCTTATGTGACAGCAGTGGTTTACTCAGGGGTAATTTCAGTTTGAAGAGAGTTCAAAATCTTATTTGAAAGAGCCCGTGAACCAAGACGGGGATCCAAACAAGCAATGGAAATGGGAGTTTAAAAAAATGATTTAGTTAATAATGTAAATATATGTGAGGTTTAAGAATTTTTATGATTTACCTTCACGATTCATCAAAAAATATAATAGAATAGCAGAGAATTTATTGTCATTGTTTCACACAATAAAAAATAGCTCAGCAGCCCTGCTGTGGTAGTGAATAAAACACACATATGCATATAAAGACATATTTTGGTGTGAGGGAGAATGAGTCTTTTAATAGATTTGGTGATAGTAGTAGGGACAAGTTGAAAGTGTTAGTGAATACAGTTGCTAGCTGGGATCCTTCTGCTGATGTCATCCGTTTCAGCAGCCTTACTCTTGTCGAATCTCTAGATCTGACCTCGTCTTAGGTCAGCAGTAATGGCCTCTGTCCCTGCTAGTTGAGTGTGGATGACCATGCTTGCTTGGTCAAAGTGTAGTAAGACAACGTTTAACAGCACTAATTCTCCATTCATTAAACAAAGGTTTTGTGCGTCTTAGGTGCTTGGAGTGATAATATTAAGGATTTGTCTGTCTTTGACAGCAGATCCCAAAACTGCCAGCAGTACACACAGTTTACCCATTTGAATGGGGCAGACCAAATCTGTGTTGTACTTCTTATTCACTAGGGGCGCAATCTTTGATGATCAGGTGCAACATGGCCACTTTTTGCTCTCACAGTTTACCGCAATTTAGCTGTCATTATTTGGAATCTTTGAAAATCAGGCCTTTATACCCATATGCCGCACAGGGACACAACTGTTGGTCTCAAATTTTTCAGACAAGGGCAATTTATCAGCCTGTATAAATGAATCAAATGCACCGGTTTCTGAGTATTTTCACAAGTACCTTCTTATTATTACCTTACCTATCAGAGACACATAACCCTCTCTGATAAAAGGCATATAGGATTCCAAAAGCCCGTGATAACCTCCTTTTTTATGCTGTTAGACACATGGTGGCTAAGCCTGCTCCTTTTGGGCTACTGTGTAGTGATGCAGTCCTAGACTTCAACAAATGGCAATCTGTCTTCCAATGGCCATATTTGTGACAATAATTACACACTTTCCCCTGAAATCCAGGTGACTTAACCTCATTACACACAACACAGAGGTGGCTAAAAGATTCACCACGTCCATCACAGGAACCCGCATTTGCCGGAAAACAACGACTTGTGCATCAAAACAGTTGTCCGCCAATTCAGCGGCCGCAGCTGCAGTCTCAGCTTTTTGAACTGAGTTCTTAAACTGTTCCAAAATAATGAGCTTACACAACCGTTCAAATGTTGTGATACCTGGGGTGGCGTACCAGAGCAAAAAGTTAATTTTCAGATCCCTCTCAAACTCCAAATGACTTTGCGCAGCAGTCTTCTTACAAAATCGAAACCTTTGCCGATATGCTTCAGGCACCGATTCATATCCTTTCAAAACGGCAGCCTTCACTTTAACATAAATCAGAATCAGACAAAGTAGAAAAAGCCTCTTGGGCTCGGCCCACAAACACACATTGCAACAGCATGACCCGGGCCGAATCTTACCAGCCAATCTCCGGAACATTTTTGTTATGTGTTCCTCTCTTGCTCAGTCCAGCTAGTTTAGCTCTGATCACATCTCATTGAAGGTACTGAGTGCAACGTGAATTCCCAAGCATTGTAACTGAATCATATGTTCTCTTGCTTGTTTTACTCCTTTTTGCTCATTACAATGAGAGTGAAAAAGCTAGTTTTGCAGTTAGAGGAAACATCACAAAACTATTCGTGGGGATTTTTTTTTTTTTTTATAAACTCCAACTGAATAAGGAAAGAGTTGCATTTCAGGCCTTTTCAAATTTCAGAAGTAACTGGAGAGGGGATTAACAACTTCTTGACTAGGACTTAAAAAGGTATTCCCTTGAATTTGTTGTACTTTGTAAATAACAGAAACAACTGTGCTGTGTGAAACAAGTGGTGAGTATGAATGCTTTATGCTGCTGTCTTTGAGCTTCACTCTCTCCCGTTCACACAGGCTCATGATAACTCTCATGCTGAATTGATTACAGCAGTTGTTTGATTTCTAGCCATCCATATGCTTTGCCCTCAAAATTTTCACTCAGCCAAGAAACTGTGGCCGTCTATTCTGTGGCACTTCCATCAGCAGCCCAGTTCAATTTCCCTGGAGTACATGAAATCAAATTTGCACAGTTTTCTGAGGTTTGCTTCTGTAGATTTTACGTTTTGGAACAATAATGTTTTCCTTTTGAAGAATAAACCAGAACCACGTTCATTTTATAGCATAGATTTAATGCTGATTATGTTTCTTTCTTAAAACAGTTTAAACCCTTTATAGCTAATTTGCTGTTTATTTTGTGTGTTTGGGAGACAACCAGATGATAAAGAGAAACATTAGCAAACTTGTCAAAATTGCAGTGAGGATACCAGATGTACTGTGTCATCTTGTCTATATTTAGAGCCAACATGAAACCTTTTATTCTTTGCTCTGAAAAAAGGTTTCAACCGAAACATGTAATGTTGTAAGTAATTAAGATGCCGGTTCTCTACACAAGCCGGTATTTTAACAGCAGTTTAAGTGACCTTCTGTGAGCTTCTTACAATGATAATTGCCTCAATTTGTGTATGCCTGTGAGTAATCTCTATATTTTTCTGTAAAAGGGTTGGCCTCTTGCCTGCCCGCAATATCTGACTCCAAAGCTGTGTTCTGGGAAATAAACAAGAAGCAAGGGACTGAAAGTACAAAAAAAATATGTTTAACTTCTTTTGTTATTATTTGTCATGATTCACTCTATCGTCTAAAATTGTTATCCATTACATAGAAATTTATTTTCATTTCAGAATAGTTGCATATATTGCTTTGTGCATTAAAACCCAGGCAGCCAAAAGTGGGCTGTATCTACTGTTTTATGAAACAGATCAAAAACCTCCCTCTGTGACGATTCAGGCTTTTGTTTTGTGTCTTTTTGGACTAATTGTTAATTCTCCATGCCATGCTCATCTCAGCCATCTCCTAGTCACCACTCTCACCATAATCAGCTCTACCTGTCCCTGACTAATTATTCTCAAGTCATTCCACCTGACTCACTGCCTACATTTACCTGCCTCACTCAATCATTCTCTGCCAGAACGTCTCTTCCCTTCCTGCTCCCTGCCTATGGTTCCTCCCAGTGATTTTGTTGCTCAGCCTGCTAATCCCGTGGACCTGTTCTCGCCTGCCCTCACTAGTATGCCTTACCAGTCCTTGTGCCTGTTTCAAGTTTTTCCTGGGATTTCTGTGTCTCGCTTTGCTCTCACTGGGGACTCATCAGCAGTATCTGTCTCTACATGCATCATCTTGTCAAATCTGTCTCTGTATGCATTGTCTGATCAAGTCTGTCTCTTCCTGCATCATCTGGTCAAGTCTGTCTCTGCCTGCTATTTTGATCAATTCCAGGACTGTTGTTCTTCCTGCCTCAGTAATCACCACCTGATCAGCCTGTAGTGCCTGCCCTTCATTTACATCTCTTACAATAAACCTTTTAAAATGCAAAACACTCTGGCTTGAGTATTGGCTTCTCAGATATCCATTCATTACAGTATGTTCTGGCCAGTATGAACCCTTGTGTTCAGGCATAGAAATTACGATGGACACATGAACTCTGTTCGATTTGGACGAGAACGTCAGAAGTTTAACTGAGGTTGTCGTTGGAGCCGCCTTCGATGGATCTAGGCTTGCGATCCCTCCCCCCGGTACCGGTTCCAGATGTAATCGGCATCACCAAGGTTTCTCTGCTGGTTCAAGTTCAATGGAGAACCCTGGTGCCTGTTCCCCGCAACCCATTGTTCCTGATCCGGAGTTCTTCCTGGAGGTCAAAGAGGGGCTAGTGCTGGATTTGTGCTCTTCCTGGATTGAAGGCAGTCTCCCTGACAATATGGAGAAGTTACGGGCCCAAACAGGCCCTTTTCTCTGCAACAACTGGACACCACAGCGTAATCCACTTTCTTGCCACCAGAGGCATTGACAACCATCTGCCAACCAGGTCTCCGTCCTTCCAGCGGAATCTCCTACCAACACGATCCAACATTTACCTACCTCTGCTCCTGCGTTGCTGCCTCTTGTTTCCACTGATCCAGCTGCCACTCCCTCGTCACCATCTAGTCCAGCCGGATCAACCTCTTTGCTTGCCACAACTGAGTCACCAATAACTCCTCCCACCTGCTCTTCTGAGGCATGTTGTAAGACGCTGGAGGACAAGATAAGATAATTTATTCCTATTATCAAGAGACTTTGCTAAAAAATTATTCACCTGTACTGGAGGAGAAAATAAGAGCTGGAGGAAAGCAACGTTAAAAGTATTCTATTGCCACCCATCTTCACCAGCAGTTCTTAATTTTGCCACTAGGGATTAGTCTGCTACCAACATTCCTGCAACAGAGCCTTTTCAAATCAGGAAGGACGTTTAAAATCCTGTTCACATCATAGAAAATGTCTCAGATCCTTTTCTCATCATGGAAGATGTTTCAGATCCTGTTCACATCAGACAGGATGTCTGTTGTGCAATTTAACCAATTTGATAATGAATATTATTATGAATATTATTAATAGTTATAATTGGGTATTATAATTGATATTATTCTAATCAAAGGTTAGCAGCAACAACAAATGTTTCAAATGGTTGTGAATAAGGGTTACCAGACATTAATTATTATAACTAGCAATTGGATTTATTACTTAACAAATATTACTTACACAACTTATTTACCATTAAAGTTGGGTGCCTAGTCAGTTGTAAGATTCAAGTAGACTTGCCACAAGTATATGTTAATAATCTTTAAATTGGATTCATTAACTGTTAACCACAAATAAAGGAAAATAATGTCTGTTGCTGGGAAATCAGCCAACAGGAAAATGTATAATCACAAATGTAAGACCCAAGGCTGATCTAAGGACGCAATAAATATAAGAGACTGTTGCAGTCACTCCTCTCAATTGACTGTTCTCAGAGCAGGGGGGGCACTGTATAAAGCCCCTTGGCCATGGTACAATCGCTCTCTTTTCGCACACTGCCTTAGCAGCATTGGGGAGAACACTCTACTTCCTCTGCGGAGGACCCGACTGAAGTTTAGAGAACCACCACATATGTAGGCAGCATAGGTATCTTATGCTTGCATTCTGGAAACCAAGCTTTGCTTATGTGTTTGAGTGTGTTTTTACGGTTATAACAAACTTTATTTCCATAAGGGTTTTATACAACAATGGGATATTAATGTTTTAATGTTTTCCGGTCCGCTTATTATGACCAAATAGAGCTTATACGTTTTTTTAAATTAGCGCTAAATGTCCACTAGCATTAGCGCTATTCCCAGGTAACATTATGGCTACAGCCTTGGTAAACGCAACTAGGGTTTGTTTTCAAACATGTTTGTTCGTTTAGCTCCGCCATCATTTCTATAATGCTATGAGCATTATTACAGCATTTATATAGAAGCTTAATGTCGATTTAATGGTTTATGTGTAAGCATTAAATCGACACAGACAACCACAGTTAAACCATTTAAGATTTACTAAACCAATAATTCCCTGTTACAGCCACAATTCAGTTTAATACTAATAGTACTTGAACATACTACCTAGTAGATCAGAACAACATAAAAGAGAAAAATAACAACAAAGTAAAACAGCAAAATGATGAAAATGGGATGCAGAAACCTTTCAGTAATTGTAATTAACTTAAATGAAGCCCAGCTTAATTAAGCATTGAATTATGTCAAATAATTCAATGCTCAAATAAAAGGAAAAAACAGTAAGTAGCTTATCAGCTTAATTTAGTCACAGCATGTAAAACATTGAAAGACACTTCAACAACTCCTTCTGGAATAAAAACATTGGTTTCTATATAAGACATAAAAGAGGTTCTTTCCTGCTCTGGCAAGGGGGGTGCGTCTGCTCCGACCTATGCGGGAAATGGGTCTCACCGGTCTTTGTGAACTACTCGGCCAAAACAGAAAAGACGGTCTCGTCTGTTGACGGAATAAGGTGTAAGAAACACCTTGTTCTTTGGTTGCGTGATTCCAACCTGATTAAAGTCCTAGGACCTACTCTGTCAATCAGTGTTGTTTTTGGCAGCCATCTTAGTTTTAGTCTTAGTTTTAGTCTTCAGGACAAAAATTATTGTTAGTTTTAGTCACATTTTAGTCATTACAAACGAAATAGTTTTAGTCCAGTTTAGTCGACTAAAATTCAAAAAGGTTTTAGTCAGTTTTGTGTTGTAAATTATAAAGCAACAGTTAACCTCAACAATTTTGACTCATAACCAGACTCTTTACCAGACTGACAGCTCTAGCCTAGACTTTACCATTGCTGGAGATGCAATGCTGCCATGCAGTGCATCATTGCTGTTGAGCACAAACCTTTGATTTCTAGAATTCAAATATACTCTTTTAGGAATGGATGCCCTACTTTATACAAAGGTTTCACATCACATCCGTTAAAATAGCAGATATACAAGCTCACAAAAATTAAAATAAAGGAATGGCTATTGACACACAAGGATTCCACCCCAAAGCAAATACTTTCTGATCTACTAAGGATTATGCATTACACACAGATCAATCAATTTTCATTACTCCAAAAAAGCAAAGAACAAAACATTCTTACTTTGGCAACTGTGGCTTTATTTCTGAGAATTTGCTAACAATGTACTTTAAAAAATAGAATCACTAAAGTACAGTGAGGTAGTGTCATGATGCAGCCTGTCTGCTGCACCATGCACAGACTCAAGACACTTTCCACCTACCATACAGCTCCAGTCTCCAGTTCAGTAATCATCTACACCTGTCAGTCACTAATCAGCCAGCACTCAGCACACCTGTCAGCCTCCCTATTTAAGCTCCCTGCATTCAGTCCTCCCCTGTCGGTTCGTTCTGTTGGTTTCTGTTAATTTCTGTTATTCCTGCTACCGCTGCCAACTCCTGTCACCGTTGCTCACCTCATGCAGTCTCGTCCAGCCTGAAGGCCCGTCATCTCCGCCTGCCTGCTGTGGATCTGGTTCTGTTCCACTCCGGTTTCTGCAAGTATTCTCCATTCTGCCGTGCTGCTGGTCAAGTCTGATTCCAAGTCTCCATTCTGCTGTTCTTCTGCTTCTGCTGCCTCCGTGCTCTGGTTCCGTCCTGCTTGCCAGTTCCTGCCTTCACCATCCTCCTGCTTCAGCTCAGTACAGACTCTTGGTTCCATCCTCCACAATCCACAAATTTCAATAAACTGTTAAAGTTACACTGTTGTGGTGTGTTCGGGTTCAATAGCAAATCATGACAGAACGAACCGACCACATGAACCCGACACCCACACAGAGCCTCCATGCAGGAATTGGCGAGAGAGATGTTGCTCCGCTCTCGGGCAACAGCGCAGCGGAGCAACTCATAGCCCAGTCCCGGGGCGTTTTGGAGAACCTTGCATCGCTCAGTCCACCTTGGAGGTGGGTAGGCGCGGTGGCTCAGGTACGCAAGCTGTGGACAAGTCAAGCCGAGCTCCTTCCTCTTTTTGAAGAGACCGGGCTGATGGAGGAGCTCGAGTGGAACAACAAGGCTGCTGTGGCTCAGCTATTCAGCCGAGCGCCTCCTTCCAGACCCTCGTTCTCCGCCGCTGCTGCCTCCTCCGTTCCTGCCGCTGCTGTAGCTCCTGCCGATGCTGCCCCCACTTCCTCATCACTAGCAGCAGCCACTCTCTCGCAGCCCGGCTCCTCTCGACGCAGACGCCGGGCTCGTCGATGCCGGAACACGCCCACTCCTCAACCTGAGGCTAAGCTGGTTAGCACTGCTGCGATCCCTCTGCCTGGAGCTGACGTCACCTCCACGTCCCTGGTGAGTCGGTCCGACGGCGTCGCGGCTGCTCCGGCCAGCCCGAGCCGAAGCCATCCTATTCCCCGTCATCTCAGTCACCACCTCCACGACACTCAGCTGACTCCTCGGGTGAAGCCTTCAGCTGCTGCTTGGAGGTCCACGCCTCCTCCGGCCAAAGCTCCCCAGATCCATGAGACCCAGCTGTGGGATTTTTTTTTACGGGGATAGGGAAGCAGGTCATCCCTATAAGCCCACATCAACATCAGAGGCTGAGGTTTCCGTCACTTTGCCGCCGGCTTCATCAGAAAAATCAGCTCTTACTCAGCCTGCAACCAAAGACTCAGTTCCTGCTCAGCCCGCAGCTAAGGACTCAGTTCCTGCTCAACCCGCAGCCAAGGACTCAGTTCCTGCTCAGTCAGCAGCCAAAGACCCAGATCCTGCCCAGCCTGCAGCCAAAGACCTGTTTCCTGCTCGGTCTGCAGCCGAAGACCCAGATCCTGCTCGGTCTGCAGCCGAAGACCCAGATCCTGCTCGGTCTGCAGCCGAAGACCCAGATCCTGCTCGGTCTGCAGCCGAAGACCCAGATCCTGCTCGGTCTGCAGCCGAAGACCCAGATCCTGCTCGGTCTGCAGCCGAAGACCCAGATCCTGCTCGGTCTGCAGCCGAAGACCCAGATCCTGCTCGGTCTATATCTAAGTTTGTCAGAAAACTGACAAGCTCAGTAGGTTAAATCCTCTTGAAGCGCCTTGATGTTAGGGCTGGCCCACCAACGTTTGTTTAAAGGAGAAGTCCGGTGAAAATCAGAATTCAAGCTGCTGAAAGTACTTTAAATATAAAATTATTATATACTGTTCAATAAATGATAAGCTTTTTTAATTAAGAGTAATTTTCATTTGAAGGTCCTTTTATGGGGGCAGCCATCTTGGTGAAGAACAGTACTGCCACCTCCCAATGCCCTATCTGTCTCCTTGTAAATAAATATCATTTCATGCCAAAATATTTTTAGACCCCTTAAACAAAGATAGACATGGTATTAAGCATTTAAATTAATACTAATTTTACATTTTAGGGACATAAAAAGACAACAAATAAGCATTAAAGTACGGTTTGTGGGTTGGGTTCTGCAATGTTAGAAGATGAGTATAAAACTATTCTTTAGAACCAATCTCTGCTCAAAATGGTGATCTGCACCGCCTAATCTACTTTCAGCAGTTTTCATCAGTTATTGCAACCGTGAACTGCCAAAAATACAGGCAGAGCGGCTCTTTCTGAGTTTTCTCTCTGCTGCTGTCAGGATGAGCCGCAGTGCGTTATGAGGCGGAGGGATATTTCGGCGTCACTTAGTTTAGACCCCAAACAATCCACTTCACTTTCAGAAACAAGCCCAAAAAAAACCTGCAACCCACAACTCATGAAATTTACAAGCGACTTTAGAAAAAAATAAGACCAAATTTGCAAAAAATAAGTGGGCTTCGCAGCAGTGAGCATGCTTTCTAAGTGTGTCGTATCCCTCCGCTGTTCTGGTCCGTAAACAAATGTTCCAGCAAATTCTACATTATAAAAAAAGAATAACCTACTGAAAATCCTCGCTCTCATGTCATGTTCAAAACATTCTTCTTCGAAATGTTGTTTGCATATGACATTGTTTCTCTCTGGCCAGAAGTTAGATGGAAAATCCTCTCTTCAGGTAGGTATTCCAACAAAAGAACCCGGTGGATCATGAATGGGAAAAGTGAAAAAACTCATGCTTTTTCCACTTTTACCCGATGTATTGTTACATCCAACTGCCATGCACGTAGGCATTGTTGCTTCAACAATAGCAATTTCAATGGTGAAGTGCTCTGGAAATCCAAAATAATTGTTGTTAATCGCAGCTGTGTACAACAGCTCCTATTGATTTAGCTGGTAAAGCGCAGTGCCTCACCGCACAAAGACGTCACAGGATGTGATGTCAGGCGGCCATTGCTGCCCATATTTGGGCAGTAATGGCCGCCCCCATACACAGTGATCCAGACGACAATTTATGCTTTTATTTTCTTATTGATTAACGCTAAATTCATTAATTAACCACAAACATATTTGTTGTAGTTATAGCTAATGAGCCACTGATTTTTCCTTGTTGACCGGACTTCCCCTTTAAATAATGGAACTTAGGAAAATGTAAACTAAAAGCAAATATTAATCTAGTGTTGGCTGTCCTTGCTAGCTCATTGAAGGATTGATGTGAATCTTTTCTGTTCAATAAATGGACATTATGACTGAGCCTTTATTTAAATGTATAAAACTTTACATTTAGCTTATATATGTCTGTTCTGTCTCTCTTCGAGGTCCGTCGTGTCTTTTCTCTCCTCTGCAGCTTTCACCCCCCCCCCCCCCCCCACCCCTCTCCTGCTTTGCTATGTCTTGTCTTTCTGAGCACTTTCTTCATATCGACCGAACTCTGAAAATCATGGATCTGGTAAGCTGGTCTCTCAATACTATTGATAAATTTTTTTCGACGGGTAGGCAACGAAAGGGGGACCTGTCCGGTCCTGATTTGACTCATTTTGTGGGATACACCCTAAATTCCTGGATGGAAAACGGTGTGTCTTTCGACTTTGTCATTCCTGGACATTTGAAACTTTTACATTGCATTAAGGATACTTGGAAATCTACTTATTGGTTTTTGTGGATTTTTGAAGTATCAGCAAATACAGCAGATGTAGGTAGCCATTTGGCCTTGATCAGGCTGCCGGCTGCAAATGACGCGCTCACTAAGGCTGTGAACGGACAAACCTGGATGGTGAAGGAGCAGAGCCGAAAGCTGGCTGTGCTGGAACGCAGACTGGCTTTGGTGGTTGAACTCAAGGGGGTGATGGGATAAAATCTGGAAGTGAAGCGCGGAAAAGCGCAACAATTCGGAAAATTTGATTTACCATTTGGAGCCAGCAAAAGACTTAAAGCTGACAGGAAAGGCAGTGCAGCTTGCTCACATAACAAATAAGATATTTGGATTATGCCCTCCCTATCTCTACTCCTGGATTGTTACGGCGGAGAGTGCTCAGAAAAGCTCACGGCTACCCCCGTTCCCTGCGGACACCTGTGGATGCTTTTTCTGAACTGTAGGCTGGCTGATAACATCAAGGACAATGGCCTCTGGAGAGTGTTCACGGAGATATAAACACTTTCACCCAAACAGTTCACACATAACTGATGCTCATAAAACTGAGGAAATTTACGTACACGCGACGGGTCTCAAATGTTTACCTTCTGCATATACACTCACCGGCCACTTTATTAGGTACCCCATGCTAGTAACGGGTTGGACCCCCTTTTGCCTTCAGAACTGCCTCAATTCTTCGTGGCATAGATTCAACAAGGTGCTGGAAGCATTCCTCAGGGAGTTTGGTCCATATTGACATGATGGCATCACACAGTTGCCGCAGATTTGTCAGCTGCACATCCATGATGCGAATCTCCCGTTCCACCACATCCCAAAGATGCTCTATTGGATTGAGATCTGGTGACTGTGGAGGCCATTTGAGTACAGCGAACTCATTGTCATGTTCAAGAAACCAGTCTGAGATGATTCCAGCTTTATGACATGGCGCATTATCCTGCTGAAAGTAGCCATCATGGGTTGGGTACATTGTGGTCATAAAGGGATGGACATGGTCAGCAACAATACTCAGGTAGGCTGTGGCGTTGCAACGATGCTCAATTGGTACCAAGGGGCCCAAAGAGTGCCAATAAAATATTCCCCACACCATGACACCACCACCACCAGCCTGAACCATTGATACAAGGCAGGATGGATCCATGCTTTCATGTTGTTGACGCCAAATTCTGACCCTACCATCCGACTGTCGCAGCAGAAATCGAGACTCATCAGACCAGGCAACGTTTTTCCAATCTTCTATTGTCCAATTTCGATGAGCTTGTGCAAATTGTAGCCTCAGTTTCCTGTTCTTAGCTGAAAGGAGTGGCACCCGATGTGGTCTTCTGCTGCTGTAGCCCATCTGCCTAGAAGTTCGACGTACTGTGCGTTCAGAGATGCTCTTCTGCCCACCTTGGTTGTAACGGGTGGTTATTTGAGTCACTGTTGCCCTTCTATCAGCTCGAACCAGTCTGGCCATTCTCCTCTGACCTCTGGCATCAACAAGGCATTTCCGCCCACAGAACTGCAGCTCACTGGATGTTTTTTCTTTTTCGGACCATTCTCTGTAAACCCTAGAGATGGTTGTGCGTGAAAATCCCAGTAGATTAGCAGTTTCTGAAATACTCAGACCAGCCCTTCTGGCACCAACAATCATGCCACGTTCAAAGTCACTCAAATCACCTTTCTTCCCCATACTGATGCTCGGTTTGAACTGCAGGAGATTCTCTTGACCATGTCTACATGCCTAAATGCACTGAGTTGCCGCCATGTGATTGGCTGCTTAGAAATTAAGTGTTAACGAGCAGTTGGACAGGTGTACCTAATAAAGTGGCCGGTGAGTGTATGTGTCATGTGTTATTTGTGCTTTTCGTGCAATGAGGAGTTTTTTTTGTCGGTTGTTTGACTCTTTATTTGGGAGACCATAAATTGTCAAGCATCTGTCTTTTTTTTTCTCCCTCCCCTTCCCCCATGTTGTTGTAATCTTCCTTCAACAGATAAGGGCAGCGCCTTATGGACAGTATTGTCCTTGGCAGCACGGCCTCAGTGAACCGTCTCCCCCCTGAAATGTTTGTGATGTTTATGTAACGGTGATGGTACTGAAACAGCAATTTCCCTCTGGGATTATTAAAGTATATCTGATTCTGATTCTGATATAAAATGGATTTTGCAGTGTGTTGGATTATGCTAATTTGTCTGTTTAATTTAACATTGATCAAAGTCAGGTTGTATGCATCACAAAAAAAATTGTTGCTGCTAATAGGTGTTGAGTTCTTGTGCCCCGCTTTACTCATCATGCCAGAGATGCCATTGGAATTCACCCATGTTCAGGAAACAGTTTTCAGTAAAGTGCACTGAACATAGTCTCAAATTGAGGTTATAATTGTGTGGTACTTCCCCATAAATGAACTTCAGCCACTCTTCTGTGATTCTCTCATCCTTTGGGACTAAGTGGAAACTTCCATCCATTTTTATGCACCCTCGGACATAACAGCTCCCGCTTTTTGTAGCCATCCTCTTGTCAAGAGAAGCAGTCAGACATGCTAGTGCGACTCATGGCAATAAATTAGCCCGCCGGTATATCAGCTGGGAGAGAGGTGGAGGGGGAAAGGGAGAGGAGGGGGAAGGCTGTTTGCCTAATGGTGTGCTGTAATTGGAGAATATGAATCACGTCGAAAGATAACCTCCATAGAATGATAAACTGTTCTTTGATTTGTCGGTTTTTGAGCCAAGAAACACAGCTTACCACACATGAGCAGGGTATGATCAGTGCACAACAGATCATGCTATACCCCCAAAAGGACAGAAAAATTTAATTTGTTCATCCTGACCCCTTAAAAGAACCATGTCCCTTTCCTGCTTTCTGAAAAGTGGTTCCCGACTGTGCCTCCAGCCGTGGCCTGTTTCCCAGTAGTGACTTATTTTCAAAATAAACTTTTTAAAATGCTCTCTGTGTCTGGCTGAAATTTTGGGTCCTCTGTCTGGCGTATTACAGAGTAAGAAATGTACAGTTGTATTGTAACAAATCAGATTATTAAAAAGGTCATTTATTTGAGTAAGGTAATTCACTAATTATAACACATATGCCTTAATTGCACACAAAAGGATGTTTTTAATCCTTTATTTCTCTTAATTGTGATTGTTTCCATTCTCAGCTAATGAAAACAGAACACTTGAGATTAGAATGACATCAGACCAATAAAAAACCTCTCAACACAGAAATGTGGGTTTAATAAAAAGTATGTTAAATATCTGCTGGAATAAAGGTTGTTTTCAAAGTGTGCTTTTAATCCTTAAAATTAGCTTTTTATCAGAAGGCATATTCCAATTTACTGAGACGTACCTGTACTTGGTTCAGACACTACATCAAATCTGTAAACTGTGGTATTTGAAAAAGCGTTTTCCAATAATTTTGTTCTTTGATGCTAGTTGTTTTGTTTCACAAAATCACAGTTTCTTTGGTTTTCCCCAATGGCTTCATCTCACTAGCTACATATTCTCACCTTGTTGTGTATTCTTTATCAATTCTTGAGCTCCTACATCAACTCAAATCTCCAGGAGAGAGGATTTTCAATCCAGAAAGTTAGACAAAACATAAGAACAAACCCAGTCATGTGAATTTTTAACATCACTTAGAAACCCCCTTTGGGTGTATCCCTTTAGGGCCAGATGGTAATTCAATAACAACATACAGTATACCAATTGATAAACAAAAGGGTCAATAAAAAGTTCAATATAACAGTTTTCCTTCTTTTTGCATTCTAGCCTATCATGTAGGTTAATACCACAGTCACTACATCCTTCATACCAATCACAAATGCAGACCCAGAAACGATCCATCAGCCAGCTCCGCCCCCTTCAAAGAGTTCAGAGAGCACATTTTCTTTTTAAGAACTTGCAGTGTGGTAAAATGTTGGTTGAATAAA
Source organism: Fundulus diaphanus (assembly GCA_037039145.1). Classification (NCBI taxonomy): domain Eukaryota; kingdom Metazoa; phylum Chordata; class Actinopteri; order Cyprinodontiformes; family Fundulidae; genus Fundulus; species Fundulus diaphanus. The sequence continues at coordinate 18,372,585 of CM073143.1, read as the reverse complement.
AGGTTGAGTTTGAATTCAGTGTTTGTGTGTTCTTTATCTAACAATAGGTAATTAAACAACAACATAAAATGGCCAGGGCTGCACTTAAATATATGTTTTAAATTTTTTGATAATTAGCGATATCTTATATTATTGATAAGCTTTTTTTTCTATATCGTCCAGCCCTAATCCCTATGATATAAGATATAGGAATTATTCTTCATGGTACAGTGTAATCTATAGAGCCAATAGAAGTGGGAATGTCTGCACTTAAGCTTGTGGTTAATCTTGTTGCCACAGTGGGCTATTATAACTGAATGTGAATGTAAGCGAAAACATCCCACTGAGAGCAAAGCCGGTGTCATACATAATTTCAAATAAGGGTGAAACTTAACCACATGGTCCCTAGTTTTTCACAATTCCTGAGGCCATATCTCCATGGAGACAGAAAATTAGGGGAATAGGTTTGACTAAGGGGCGTAGTGGCAGCTCCACCTCAAACGGCCTAGCATAAACTCAATTACCACACATCTGCACATCTGCAACCAGCAATCCCAGGAGAAGCTGAGGCAAAGGGCTGAAAGAGAAACAAAAAAAGGAAGCTTTATCTTAGTCTGCTCAAGTAGCAGAAAACCTAAGGGAGTCAGAGTACAGGGACAGAGGACTGCAAATGAGGTCTGTCACATCAGCATTTGCAGCTTTTCTTAGCCCTAACATGTCCAAAATCCGAGGAGAACGGGGATATGCAAGTCTGATTTGAAAGGGAGATCTAGAATAAGGCAGGAAACATGAACCCAGCAGGGCACTAAAGAACTGCAATATCCCCTCATCATGCAGGATTGAGAATAGAAAGTGGGGTACTGCATAAAATGAGAACACTATTTTGCTTTACAGAAATAACTGACCTTTCTACTTGCTGCAGAGGGAATCTAGAGGAACTGCTAAGAATCTTAATATCAATAAAAAATGTCATTGTAGTTAAATGTAGAAAAGCTTCTTGCACCAAGAGAGACTTTTTCTATTAAAAATATTAAAATTACCTCGATCTGTATTTTTCTTTGAATTAGTATAAATAGTAAAAAACACTATAGTTTCTGTTTCATGGAGCAGCGTTTGTGTTCCTATTCATCCATTAAAACAGTCAGCAAGAGCTTGGGCACAGTGGGGTTGTCTTGCCTCCTATGAAAGTTGGAGGATTATGAAGGCAGCCATGACATTGTTTAATTACCTCCTCTCTTTCTGCCCCATTGATTTACATTGTGAACCCTTTAATAATACAATTCATCACCTTTCCAACATGAAAAACGGTGTAAATGCATGCTAATTAAACCTTATCAAAAGGTTTTTTTTTCTTCTAACAGCTCAGTGACTTTTGTAAATAGCCATGTGGCTTGCGTGTATGTATGTTTCTTCCATGTATTTTCTCCTTCATGCATAACGATGAATTATACTGAATCCTGATGAGGTTCTGTGTCTTTGGCAGCAGGTGCTGGTTAATTAATTCATGGGTTCTGTGTTGTTTGTTCTTCTTCTTCCTCGTAATGAGGGGAACCCAAAGTGGAGAGCTCCACTCATTCGGCAATGATGTTAAACAAGGATTGATGGCAGAAACAAAGACTTCATTTTAATAGCCCATTTTTTCATGGCTTCATTAAAGTGTTTGGAAGTTGCAGTTGCATCTGTAATTAAGCTCGTCAACCAAATTAAATTTTCTTTACTTTTGTCACCAGTCTTTATGTCTCGCTATCAACATTTATCCAGGATAAAGCAAGCAATAAACTCAAACTCCTAGCAAGTTATGGCCATGTGTATACTCAAAATCTATACAGATTGAATATGGGTTTGCTCACTAGTATCAGGGTCTGCCAGACTTTTAAAAAGTTGAATTAAAAATTCTAACATTTTCAGTCTTACTGTAACTCCAGTTCAAAGTTCTTCTATGTAGAGACGGAGAAATTTGTTTATTTTCTGGCTGTATGAAGCAACTTGTTCCTGCACACTGCCAGAGAGCTGGCTGAAAGAAGGTTACAGCATTTGTTCCTTGAAGTAAAAAAATCATCTGTATCAGAAACTCTGTTTAATCATAAAGCAGCTTTTAATTAAAAAAATGACAGCATGACCCAAGCTTTCTCTTCCAGCTGGTTGAGCACAGCTTGTTTTATGTTGTCCAAAATGTAAATGATATATATATATCCAATATACATTACACATTCTATGCTTGGAATTTTTCCACCACCAATACCTTAAGGATCCAGTAGGGGGAGTCTCCCGCATCTCCTTCATTGAATTTGTTCTATTGAGAAGAAGAGCAGGGTCTTCTGTTCTTGTGTATTTATCAGTGTTGGTCAAGTTACTTAAAAAAGTAACCAGTTGTAGTTACCAGCTACAAAAAAAAAAGCTGCATGCTGCCAGTTACATCGCTTCAGCCTTTGAGTTTGCTTTTTAACTTTTCTTACTTTTTTTTTATTTTGATTGCTCTTGTCTTTTCACGGTAACTCTGTGACGTATTGTCCTCTCTAATGAGGTCATTTTCAGAGAGTTTTCGTGCTTTTTTCGAGTTGTTTTTATCATGCCGCTCCCACCGGGACACGCTGCCTCTGTTTACTCCGGAGAACAGCTGATCGCACTAATGCCGGCCGGCGTGGTGGCCAGACCAGCTGAAATACCACCCGAACTCTGGAGGAAAACACACCGAGGTCGCAGAGGAGGAAAGCAACATCGGGGGATGAAAGGAAGGTCGAGACAGGACGTGCTTATTGAGAGGAGAAGATTTAAGCGATTACAGACTGATTCTGGTCCGTACGGACATTACGGACCAGATTGTCTCCATGGATGGCTTTCACACCGTCCAGGGCGACCGGGACACTAAGAGTGGTAAGCAGAAAGGGGGGGGGGGGCTTGCCATTCTAGTAAACAGCAGATGGTGTCACCCGGGTCACATCACCATTAAAGAACAGCTCTGTAGCTCAGATGTTGAACTGCTGGCCGTTGGACTCCGTCCTTACCATCTGCCTGGAGATATCCCCCGCGTCATCATTGCTGTCCTGTACATCTCTCCCTCTGCAAACCCAACATCTGCCTGCAGCATAATACAGACCATCATCTCCAAACTACAGACTCAACACCCCAATGCCCTCATCATCATGTCAGGAGACTTCAATCATGTCACCATGAACAACATTCTGCCGACCTTCAAACAGTATGTGAGCTGCCCTACCAGAGAGGAGAGGACCCTGGACCTGATGTATGCTAACATTAAGGATGCATACATCTCCTCCTTTCTCCCCAGTGCATCACTGACTACATCAACTTCTGTGTGGACTGCATTGTCCCACCTCAGACTGTCACCTGCTACACCAACAATAAACTGTGGATAACCAAGGACATTAAGGCCATCCTGAATGAGAAGAAGAGGGTGCTCAGAGATGGCAACCGTGATGAGGAGAGGAGAGTGCAGGGGGAACTCAAGCGTAAAATTAGGGAGGCTAAAGACAGATACAGGAGAAAGCTGGAGAATAAACTCCAGACAAACAACATGAGGGATGTGTGGAGTGGTATGACAGCCATCACCGGGTTCCAGAAGAGTGGGGGTGGCATGGGGTTGGAAGGTCGCGTGGACCAGGCCAATGAATTGAACCTATTTTTCAATAGGTTTGATACTGCGGCCCATCCCCCACAAGTCTCTGCTGCTGGCTTCCCTACTAATACCACTCCACCTTCCCCCACTCCTCCTCCTTACAGACCCCTTGTCTGCTCCTCACCACCTCAATCCATATCCACCGACTCCACCCCTCCCCCCTGCTTTACAGCATGTCCTCCACAACCTGAAGACCTCACCCCTCCCCCTACTGTTACCTCTACAGTGTCCTTCACTCCTGACCTGTTGAGAAGATAGCTGACCAGACTCCACTCCGGCAAAGCTGCACGCCCAGATGGAATTTGTCCCAGGGTTCTTAAAGCTTTTGCCTACCACCTTTGTGGAATTATTAGCCTAGTCTTCAGCCTGAGCCTGCTCCTCCGGAGAGTCCCCGTGCTGTGGAAGACGTCCTGCCTTGTTCCTGTGCCAAAGATGCTGCGTTCTAGCAGCCCTCAGGACTACAGACCGGATACGTCCCACATCATGAAGACCTTTGAGAGGCTGGTCCTGGAGCAGCTAAGGCCCATGGTCAGGCTCTTCACTGATCCACTACAGTTCGCCTACCAGCCCCGCCTGGGAGTTGAGGACAGCATCATCTACCTGCTGAACAGAGTCTACACTCATCTAGACAAGCCGGCGAGCACTGTGAGAATCATGTTCTTTGATTTTTCCAGTGCTTTTAACATCATCCGTCCGGCTCTACTGGGTGAGAAGATGACTGCGATGCAGGTGGAGGCCCCCATCGTGTCCTGGATTGTTGATTACCTAACGGGCAGACCACAGTATATATACCTACAGAACTGTGTGTCTGACAGGGTGGTCAGCAAAACTGGGGCCCCTCAAGGGACTGTCCTCTCTCCCTTCCTCTTCACCCTCTTCACGTCAGACTTCAACTATTGCACTATTGCACAGTCCTGCCACCTTCAGAAGTTTTCTGATGACTCAGCAATAGTTGGCTGCATTGAAAAGGGTGATGAGAGTGAATATAAGACTGTGGTGGGCAACTTTGTCACTTGGAGTGAGCTGAACCATCTGCAGCTCAACGTGACAAAGAATAAGGAGCTAATAGTGGATCTGAGGAGGGCAAAAACACCTGTGACCCCTGTTTCCAACCTGGGGGTCCCTGTTGACACTGTGGAGGAGTATAATTACCTGGGAGTGTACTTTAACAATAAGTTGGACAAGACTAGAAACACCGAGGCGGTCTACCAAAAGGGCCAAAGCCGACTCTTTTTCCTGAGGAGGCTGAGGTCTTTCAATATCTCTCGGATGATGCTGAGGATGTTTTATGAGTCTGTTGTTGCCAGTACAATCTTCTTTGCTGTCACATGCTGGGGCAGCGGGCAGAAGGTCGCGGACAACAACAGACTTAACAAACTGATCAGGATGTCGTGGGGGAGAAGCTGGACTCTGACAACCGTGGCAGAGAGGAGGATACCGTCCAGGCTTCAGTCCATCTTGGACAATGTCTCACACCCTCTCTACGACACACTGGCCCAAAAGAGGAGCTCCTTCAGCAGAAGACTCCTCAGGAGTGGTACAAGATGGATTTTTATGTGTTTGTGAACGCACAAATACTGCCAGAATTCATCTTGCAGGAGAGGTTAACAATTTGGTTTTGGTGAAGCATTGGGTCTGCATTGGAGTGTCTGGAAAACCTTGGGTCCCAGGGCAATCAAACCCTATCGGAAAACAAGCCCAAAAGGCCAAGGCAAGTCGAGTTTATTTATAAAGCACTTTTCAGTAACAAGATGATTCAAAGTGCTGTACATATACAAAATAAAAAAAAACAAACAAAAAAAACAAAAAGAAAGAAGAGGAGAAAAGGAGAGGGAAAACATTAGAGACAAGCACATTGCATTGGAATAGTAGCACGGGGTCAGTTACATTAGAAGACAACTTGGACTACAAACTTCAGCATTAACATTTAAAGGTAACTCTAAGCAAATAGGTTTTTAGCCTTGATTTTTTTAATACATTAACTTGGAACTAATTTCCAAGTTAATATCAACTTCTTATACCTATGTTGCTCTATGAAGAGCAGAATGGCAAAACGTTTTTTATATATAATTCTATAAAATAATCTCTTTTAACCTTGTAGGTTCTCATTATTTAGCAGCAGTAAAAAAATTTTTAAATTTTGTTAATGTGTTTAACTATTTCCTTCATATATTGATACCATGAAACTGAGGCAATTTTATTCAAAGATATGGGACTCTCTTTCCAAGTCTACTATCAACATGGGAAGCTTTGCGTCGTTGGCCATCATTTCTGTCCGGAGAGCAGAAGATGAACTAATCTGTCCAATTCATTTTTTTCCATGGCTTCAAACCTTAATCAGCTGGTTAGGGGCATGGCTTATTCATAGCCATCATTTGGAAAGGCCAGGTGATGCAAATTTCAAGGCTTTATTAATATTCTGACTCCTAAAACCTTGTCCCATCAATCATCAACCAGCGGCCACCTCTAAGCAACTCAGTCGCAAGGTGAAAATTTAAATTAGATATTCCCAAAAGCAGGAGAAAGCAATACCAAGGTAGGAAATCATTTTAGGAAGGTGTTTTTCTTTTATACATAAAAATGGCAGGTAACCAGAATAGTGGAAACTGATGGATTGCTTGAATAACCAGGGCAGAATCTCAGTCTGAATGCAAAAAGCCTTTTGGTAGTATATATATCTACGGTGCAAGGAAACAAGCAAAAGTATGACAAAGCTTTACCATCAAAAGTAAACCTTTCCCATAAGATAAAATTTCAAATAATAATATTAGTAATATCACCACTCTTGTACAAAACTTTAAACATAAAAAAGAGAATACCTTTAACAAGGATAATTGTAAAACTATGTAAAGAACCAACAGTCCCACAAGAGCTCAATGTTTAAGATCTATTCATCCATCAAACCTACTTGTCCTTGCAGGACAGGGGGGTTGGTGCCTGTCTACAGCGGTCACGGGGCAAGAGGCTGGTAATAGCCTGGACAGGTCACAAATTGAACCATGACCTTTATATTTCTCATTTAAAAAAAGTAACATAAAAAAAGTTTAATCTGATTAAGATACTCTATGATTAAGATACTCTATACCAGGGGTCACCAACATGGTGCCCACGGGCACAACCCTCCAGTGAGCTGCATCTAAAATGTTATTTTATTTAGTTGCTCTTCCTTTTTAATCATACTTGTACTTACATAGATTTAAAATGATAAATGCATTAAAAACATGTTTTTTTGGATGTATACGTTTTTTTTTCTCTGCTGTTTAAATATTACTCCCCTGTGTTTCAGAGTTATGTTGTTTCTACCTTAGTTTATCACATCATTGCAAGTTTTCCTAAATAACACTTTACATGTTACACTATTGTGTCATGAAGCTCAGAGACAGGAGGACCCATAATTCGACCAGACAAAGAGGTTTTTAGAAAAAGCAGGATTTAATGAGTAGATATGGGAAAAACAGTGGTCAAAATCATAATCCAAAAATGATACAAAAATGTCAGTCCAAAAACTCATACAGGGAGAAGGCAAACTTAAATGATCCAGAGGTAGATATAACAGGCAAAAGGAAAACGTAGAACTTAAACTCACCGGAGGCTTGACATGGAAAGACACTATAGACATGACAAGAATTGACGATGAACTGGCAGGGAAGTGGCAGAGGAGAGAGACTTAAAAAGGCAGGAGAACAAACGAGAGAGAGTGAACCAATTAACCAGAAACAGGTGGATGTAATCAGAGGGAGGGAAGAGGCTGCAGGAGGAAACAAGCTGACAGAAAACACGTGGAAAGGAACAGACACTAAACCAACCCTAGAACATAAATAACCATGAAGAACAAACCTAAGATAGAAGATAAAACTAAGACTACACAGAGCACAGAAGGGAGATCAGAACTAATACAAAGACCGGATAAACTAAAACAGTACATAAGCTGAAGAATCCCAAACAAGACAGACCAGAAACAAAACCTGAGGTGGAAGACAGGAACAGCTGATCAAATAATAAACATAAACCAAAACAAAACCCAGAGTTTTGTTATGGTTTATGACAGAGCCCCTCCCTCAAGGGCGGATTCCAGACGACCTAAATAAAAAGAAAACAAAACTAGACTGGGCGGAGGGGGTTTTCGGACGGAGGGATAGAGTCCAAATAAAATAACAACAACCCAGACCGGGCGGGTGGAGGGAGGTCCTGGATGGCGGGCCAGAGTCCAAATACAACAAAGCTTAAACCAAAAACAACCCAGACAGGGCGTAACTTGAAAAAATAAAAAACAAGAGTCTGGTGGGCGTCCCGGAGGACCACCCATGCAAATCAGGTTCTCCGGGGGGCGTCCAGGAGGACGGCCCCGGCGTGTCAGGTACTCCGGCGGACGACTCGGAGGACGGCCCCGGCGTGTCAGGTACTCCGGCGGACGATCCGGAGGACGGCCTCGGCACAGCAAGACCCTCGGACGGCACTGACAGTGGACCAGGATCCTCGGATGGCGCACCAGGACCCTCAGAGACCATCGGTGGACCAGCACCCTCAGGACCCGACGCCTGGAGAGAGAGAGAGAGTGGAAAACGGTGCCGAACTACAGGCTAAGGGAGGAGCCTGTTTACAGGCGACTGAAGAGGGCGCCGGGCTACTGGCTACGGGCGGAGCCTGGCTAAAGGCGGCTGCTACACACAGAGCCTGACTAAAAGCGGCTGCTACACACAGAGCCTGACTACAGGCGACTAAAAGGGGAGCCTGGCTACAGGCGACTAAAGGGGGAGCCTGGCTACAGGCGACTAAAGGGGGGGCCTGGCTACAGGCGACTAAAGGGGGGGCCTGGCTACAGGCGACTAAAGGGGGGGCCTGGCTACAGGCGACTAAAGGGGGGGCCTGACTACAGGCTTCGGGCAGGGCCTGACTACAGGCTTCGAGCGACAGTGCGTTAAAGCTACGAGGAGCCGGCACTGGAGACAGTGCGTTAAAGCTACGAGGAGCCGGCACTGGAGATAGTGCGTTAAAGCTACGAGGAGCCGGCACTGGAGACAGTGCCTTAAAGCTACGAGGAGCCGGCACTGGAGACAGTGCCTTAAAGCTGCGGGGAGCCGGCACTGGAGACAGTGCCTTAAAGCTGCGGGGAGCCGGCACTGGAGACAAGATCGAGGGTGGGTCCTCCAGGAGCCCTTCTTGGGGCTTGGGCGGAAGCGATTCCTCCTGGACCCCCTCGTGGGACTTGGACCGAGGCAGGTCCTCCTGGACCCCCTCGTGGGACTTGGACCAAGGCAGGTCCTCCTGGACCCCCTCGTGGGACTTGGACCGAGGCAGGTCCTCCTGGACCCCCTCGTGGGACTTGGACCGAGGCAGGTCCTCCTGGACCCCCTCGTGGGACTTGGACCGAGGCAGGTCCTCCTGGACCCCCTCGCGGGACTTGGACCGAGGCAGGTCCTCCTGGACCCCCTCGCGGGACTTTGACCGAGGCAGGTCCTCCTGGAACCCTCGCGGGACTTGAGAAGATGAGAACCCATAGAGAGAGCAGCAGAAACAGGAGTGACAGCCAGATCGGCCGCTCGCCTGCGCTTGCGAAGGCGGGGCTGCTGCGGGGAAGTGCTGCTGCTGAGGAGGTGGCGTCTGGGACAGACGCCGGGAGAACAGAATGCCAGCCTGGATCCCTTAAACGAGGCTCCCAAGACGACCTCAGGTAAGCACCTGACATCCTCTTCCGTCCCAAACAGAGCCCAAGTGTCCATCATAATTCTAAGTCCAGTTTGCAACCTTGGTGTCGGGTTCATGGTGGGAAAAAAGGAAAGAGAGGAGAGAGACAAAAAAAAAACTCTACTGGATTGTCTGGGAAAGGGTCTGGTATGGCGAGTGAGAGTGAGCCAATTAACCAGACACAGGTGGATGTAATCAGAGGGAGGGAAGAGGCTGCAGGAGGAAACAAGCTGACAGAAAACACGTGGAAAGGAACAGACACTAAACCAACCCTAGAACATAAATAACCATGAAGAACAAACCTAAGATAGAAGATAAAACTAAGACTACACAGAGCACAGAAGGGAGATCAGAACTAATACAAAGACCGGATAAACTAAAACAGTACATAAGCTGAAGAATCCCAAACAAGACAGAACAGAAACAAAACCTGAGGTGGAAGACAGGAACAGCTGATCAAATAATAAACATAAACCAAAACAAAACCCAGATTATGACATATTGATGTGATTCTATGTACACCTGCTGCTCACAGAGCACAAAATGTGTTTAAATCTGTGACTGAAGACACAAAATCACTCACTGATTGCCCATACCCATTGAAACCAGTTCAGGGTTGTGGGGGGAAGGAGCTTTCCTATTTCATAAATAGGGGGCAAAATGTTTTCATCAGCAGGAGGTGCTATTCACATATGTTGTCATCCTGTGCCCATATTCACAAAGATTCTCAGAGTCCTCTCACAGAGCTCCTAATTTAGCCTAAAAGTTCCTGCCAAGGATTCTTAGCTTAAGAATGATTCAGATAGAGAGAGTAACTCTGACTAAAGAGACAGCAGAAATTTTCATCTTAGTGAGGAGGTGTTTTTTCTAGGTGTGATGCTGTCTTCTAAGAGCTGTGACTGGTTAATACAAGGAACAAAAAAGAAAACAAACAAACAAAAAAAGGCACACAGTTGTGCTTCTAGTAATCAACGGAGAGAAAGTAACCGATTAGACTGGATTAAGAAATGTGTGTTATGACGATCAACTTTAGCATAATTAAATAAAAAATGTTGGAATGTACCTTATTTACATCCATGTCACTATTTTGATTTGCTTATTTTTATGCTTACTCTCTATATTGGTCATTTTACTACATCATCTATTTGATGCGCCATGGGCAGCAATCAAAAGCTAGATGGCATCACACAAGCAAACTTCTTGATGACCATCAAGGCTATGGATACTGACATCATACAGCAAATACTTTCTCACCTTTTACATATTCCCTCTATGTATATAGAGTGTTTATCGTTGTACTTTATCTTGGGTAGAGTGTGTATTTCTGAATATTTTTTTCATTATTAAGAGCTTTTTAGAGTCTGTATATATTACTGAAATTCCTCTTTACTATATTGTTTATAATTTTTTCCACTTTTAATTCTTGATTAATATTATTTTTCCTATTAATTATTTATCCCCAATAAAATTATTTGACTATAGGGGCATCTTTGACCCCTCCAGCTGCTGAAACTAATTCATTTCTCAAAGTCAAAGTATCTTTATTAGTCTCCCTTGAGAGAAATTTGCCGCGGATACAAGGATCAGCTGCACAGCACCACATATTCAATCACCGATAAAAGAAATCTTTTATCAAAATAATATTAATATAATAAATATAAAATAGTAACAACAGTTCATAAATCACAGCTCGACTAAAACGATCATTAAAACCATGCAAGTCAACCTTTAAAAGAAACTCCCCTAAGGGAATGATAGTTTGTCTTATGTATATATTAATAATTGTATGCTTGTTAAAGAAGATTATGTGCTCATTTCTGCCAATGTTATGTGGTGGATCAGCCAAACAGCCCACTCGCTTTCCACCATCTTCCCTACTTAATCTTGCATTCCATTTGCCTCGTATATTCAAAAATAGGAGCTGGGAATGGGGTAAACCCGAGTAAATAGTGTTCCAGTTAACACTGTCGGAGATTTTAGTTTTCCAAAATAAAAACCAAAGGTCAGGATTCCAATATGGCAATGGCCAGGAAAGCTGTTGTTTTGTTTGTAGTACCTCTTATAAAACATCATTTGAAGCTGTAGTTTCCACATGCAAACAACACTTTTAATTTGTTCAGTTCAGAGTTGCAGCCACTACATGTAACATTGATAAACCAATAAACCAAACGGCAAAGTCCTCGTGCCCCTGGTATGGCAGAAAGACCTCTGTGCCCCTGGTATGGCTGGAGTTATCTTCGCTCCAGAGACTAAGTGTCCGTGCCCCTGGTATGGCAGAGCTCCAGCAGGACAGGGGAACCTCCCTGCTGCTGGAGCCCAAGCCCGAGGCCCTCTCCTCGGGCTACGTTCTCACGATGTTCCCCCTCACGCTCCTGGTTCTCAACACTTTGAATTTTTTTTGGTCTTTCGTGCCCATGGTATAGCAGAGCTCCAGCAGGACAGGGGAACCTCCCTGCCGCTGGAGCCCAAGCCCGAGGCCCTCTCCTCGGGCTACGTTCTCACGATGTTCCCCCTCAGTTGTGTCTTGTAAAATAAACATGTTTTATCACAGCTTAGTGTTGTTGGTGCGAGGAATTGCCATGTTGGATCTGACAATCAGCCTTAAGAAAATGTATCCGACTTTCTGAGGGGAAAATCTGATTCTAGCGGCCGTTACAGTTGATTTTGCCAATCGGAAGACAGGATTTCAAATCGAATGCAACATGAGTAACTCTTAGGGCTCCCACATACTCGGGCGTACTGTGCGCACGTTGTCAGCTGCGCGGACTCCGCGCTGACTCTCCGCGAACGTTTTATCCTTCATTGTCGAACGTACCTATTGTGACAAATTCCTACAATTCCCACTCTTTCTGTCAACAGGGCGAAGCAGCAGAATGGATGGTAAAATGTTTGATTAGCTAGTTGAGCACCTAGAGCCGTTTCTTTTCCTGCAGGCTCCCACCGCACACCTGTCAGTGAGAACAGAGAGGGACTGTGATGCCACGCGTCCTTGTGACCGCAGGCTTGGGCAGCTCAGTGCATCAAGGTTGGTGTCACATATAAAACAGTTCGATGTAAAGACTTCTTGGCACCAAGCAGTTTAACGTTTGACACCGCCAACATGTTGGATAGTCTAGGCCCGATATCCCAGCGTGTGTGGCGTTCCCCGAGGACATACAAGCATGTAGCCCGTTGACTGTGACATGTAGCCAATCAGAAAGAGAGGTGAGGGGACCCCGAGATAAAAAACAAACAAACATAACTCACCTCTATATCATAGTGTAGCAAACGTAGAGATCCCGCCATCCCAACCCTGTTTGTGCTGTCGCCTCTCTTTTAACCAACACCTTTTGTTTTTGTAAGGTTTTTTTCTCTGTTAAAAATAGTCCACTAACTATCACTATTATTCTTCCTCATCGTCCAAGTTTATTTACTCTGAAGTCATTGTTTAAGCTTGAAAAGCCTTGCAAGATTTCCCGTCTCACATTTAAATGTTCCTGAGTGAAATCTCTTTGTGTGTAGTGTGTTGTGCTTGCCGTATGAGCAAACATGTTTTATCTACGATTTCTTGTACAATTTTTTTTTAGTGTGTGTGGTGTCTCCCAGGCTTTGAAAATCAGCCAACTGTTTTAAAATCTTGCCATGTGAACCAGCCTTTCAATAATTTGGGAATTACTTTTATCTTACCAAGGTAAAATTCTAAGAAAAAGCTTAGAATTCGAGAAATTATAAGAAGTTTCCTAAAATAATGTTACTAACCCTAATTTTAGTTTCAGGATGTTTTGGGAATATGGGCACTGGTGTGTTGAGATGAGTGTCTTTGTGTATGTGCAGGTGCAGGTGCAGGCGTCTCCCTTCTGCTGAGGTTCTCTGCTGGAGGATGTAGCTGAGCAGCAGCACACAGCATACCCTTATACAATCTCACTAATCTATTTTTTGGTTTAGAAGGAGTAGCTAGAAGATCCTTTTTGGGTTAATGGTCATTGTTGTTGGTAATCAAATCCTCTGAGGTCAAGCTCTTTGAGCTCTACTTTAGCCTTGTTGGATCTAGTAACTTTGTGATTCTTACCTCAACTCGTTCTCCTAGGTTGATGTCACCATACCGGTCCTGGATTACCTCTGCTAACCCCACTCTGAATTTGTGTCTCCAGAGACTTCCTCATCCACGTTTTTCCACCACAGCTCCATTGTCCCCAGCTTTCCTCCACTTGCCCGCTCTCCAACGTTCTGGAGACTCACCTGCCTGGATCCGCCTTAATACTTGCCTTTTGAAACACAGATCAAATCCAATAGAAACTAAACACTGAATACCACACCTCAGAGCTCGTTTCCTTCCCTCGAACAGTAAGCCACTTTGTTGCTTTGATTAATCAGAGAATTACCCTGCAGCATTACGCTTCCACTAATCACTCTTCTCCTCTCCAGATGACACTGAGCATCCTCAATCCTAAATCCGGCCCCACTTTAGTGCAATATTTGTTTATAAATTAACTATTTTCCATTTTCATCTGTGCCCTGCTTGTGGTTTTGCACATGGATTAGAAATTATGTCAAAGCATGACATCTTCCTTATTGTGGGTGTTGCTCCAGTGAAAATGGAGTCCGGCTATATATATATATATATATATATATATATATATATATATATATATATATATATATATATATATAGCCGGACTCCATTATATATATATATATATATATATATATATATATATATATATATATATATATATATATATATATATCCTCTTATATAGTTGCACCCTATTAAAGGAATTGACCATAACGGGAACCAGATGCAAGTTCTTACATGCATGACTACTCCTCTGTCTGCTCAACTGCAAAGCCATTTTTGAAATCAATAATTAAAAACAAAAATTCTAAATGGTGTATCTAAAATAGCTGACTTTCTGTTGTATTTCCGGTTCACCTTCAAGAGAGTTTTCCGGTTGTTATGGAAAGTTCTACCACTTTTCATAGTTCTACATGACACTGGTCAGAGGGGCTGCAATTTAGGGAAAGCTGTGGAGGATTTTTTATTTTTATTTTGCAACCATTAAACACAAATTGTTATGGTGATTAACCTGTGCAAAAAAAAAAAATCTGTTCTGGGAAATGTTCAAGCCAACACAAGACAATTGATCTGGCTTAAGTTGCAAATTTTAGACATTTTTAACATTGTTCAACTTAGAACAATGTTAAAAAAAACAATAGTTGCAACACTGTTTTTTAAGTGATTGTAATTGTTCATTTGGTACTCGTTGTCTAGAGCAGGGGTTTCTAACTCCAATTTGGATAAAAACTGTACTGCAAATTGTAACTGCATCCTTTTTCCAGCAAACCTAAATCCCATAGCTGAATCGCCTCCTCAAATTCTGCAGAGGCATAGTGATGAGCCATTTATTTGATACAGATGTGCAAGGATGGTGATTCTTGGAAACTGGTGTTCGAGAACCCCAGTGTAGAAGCCTCGACACAAATGTGCTTAAATGGATGCTTGTTCTCATTGCCACACCCCCAAACCATAAGATGCATCGATTTATAAGCTGGTCTTTGCATGATGACAAGTGCAGTTGCAGAACTCACCTCCATAATAAAAAACAAGATGGCAAACTCAGAGAAATTGTGATAGGAATCAACCAAGTCCACAATAGTCAAACTTTAAAATTTAATGTCATTTTGATAAGGCTTTTTAAAATTAGACTGTAGCTTTTCGGGTGTACATGTAAGAACAGAAGCTGCACTGAGTTTGACTTTGAGATAAAGAGGTCAGCCGTTCATCTAAGAGCATATCCCCCCAATGAAATGGCCATTTTCATATTCATTCTTTCTCAGGTGGTTGGAGATTGATTCCATAATGTCTTTGCTGTGACTGAATACACTGTTTAATGTGGGTGAGAGGTCTGAGCTCAGTGTACTGAGAATGCCAATCAGATCGTGGTGCCATTCCACAAGGACATTTACATTCACCTCCTTGGATACTGCTCTATTATTTTAAAGTCATTAGCAAAAGACGCACAAGAGCAGTCAGTTGTGCCTTTGCTTAACCTTGCCAAGTGAATAATTCCAGAAATTTGCTGCATTGTTTTGTTGTACAGCTTGTTTCCAAAGGCAAATCATCAGTGAGTTAATTTGAGCAACTGGCAAAATATTTGGTGCTGACGGAGAACCAGAGGCTTTTTAAATGTCACCTTCTCAATATTCCGGGGAAGCCGAGGCTTTTTAAATGGCACCGCATTAATGATCTGAGATTAAATGCTCAGTATCAAATAGAGGCAGCTCCAATTACGGTTTGTTCAGTTTGACTGCGATGTGGCCTTCAGCCTCCCTCCATGACAAGCAGCTCATAAGACACATGCTGAGGTGGCATGCGTTGACTGCTGCGAAAGTCTCCCAAGATAATATTCGCCATTTCCAATGAGCTCCTTGCTGGAACAAAGAATTCTTTTGTGCCTTTCTGCTCCTGATCCAACATCAGTGACCAAATTGAAATCCTCTCCTCTGCAGTGACCTGCAAATATCTGGGGACATGAGATAGGAGTCCTCACTGCCTTGAACAATGCCAGAGAGTTCGGCTGTGATTCATGCTGAAAACGGATTAATTTCTCCACAAATTAACTGCTAATTCTTCTCTTATCTTTGCCCCAGACTCTCATTGAGTGAGCTGCTTTGTCTCCTCCGTGCTCTGATTTTCTGACTTTGGTGCTATCCTTCTGTGGTTTTTCCCATGAGTTTGCTCCACTGAGATCTAAAACATTTCCCTTATGTCCTCATTCCCTCCTCTGAAAGACTTTTGAAAGCTAATTTGCCCCCTTTGGCTGCCTAAGTATTTAACAACAACATCAAATTCAGTTGGATCCATGAAGTACATCTCTGCTACAACAAAATGCTGTTACAGTAAATCCAAATAAAGAAATCTACAAACAATAAAAAAGTAATTTAGGCATCTTTAAAATGTAGGAGACTGACCAATATTGTGGTAAATCGACATCATTATTTTATAGTAATGGCTGGTTGCCAATGCTGACAACCTCTATTTATTATCACTATATGCATTCACACCAATGGATAAAAAAAGGACCTTGCCTGGAGAAGGATTAGCAAGGAAGATTTTGGGCAAATTATCAAAACTTTTACCATGGTAAATATTTCTCTGCATTTGAGGAAAAGAAAAGGGTAACTCCTCCCAACGCGCGTCAGACAAGTCTGTCCACATTCGTACAGAGAGTCTTTGACACTCAAATCGCAATCGGTCTGAATGCAGAATAACAGATTTCCTATTGTTGAAGTCCTGTAATTAGATCCATCCATCTTTCCAACAAGTTGGACAAGCTTCATGTCTTGACTGAAGATCAGTATAGCCATAGCATGACGCTGCCACTACAATGTTTCACCATGGGAAGAGTGTGTTCAGTGATAGATAATGTTGGTTTGCTGCTGCACATAGCCGTTTGCATATAGGCCAAGTCATTGCACTAAAAATCCTTCTTCAGCGCCCGGCCAGCGAGATGTGGTGGGGAGGAACCAGAGGAGGCATCATCAGGGAAGCACCGTCCTCCGGCACCGCAACGAGAACAAGCAATGATGGGGATGTGGCAGATCCAGACTGCGTGGCAGCTGAAGCAAACCCCGGGACCGGGAACAGCGAGCCCGTAGTGGGAGTGGGCCAGATGGAGGCGGACCCATCCGAGCCAGGGACGAGGGCAGGATGGAGAAGAGGCACGGGGGAGATGCTGGCCCCACCGGCTCAACCGCTGTGTACTTGAAGGGGCGCAGTGATATTACACACTTAAGAAGAATATTTAGTGCGCCTTATAATCCGGTGCGCCTGATATGTGGACAAATGCACACATAGACACGTTAATTCATAGTGCGCGTTATAATCCGGTGCACCTCATGGTCCAAAAAAATACAGTACTAGGCTACCCTTTAATGTCAGAAAAAATAGGTACCTTATTAAAGACGTTTTTAAATAGAGTAACGTTGACTGACCATGGTAAGTTATAAAGGAACAAACTGTTTAGTTCCAGGCGTCACTTGACTATTCTTCATATTTCCTTTGTCAAGTTGTGCAGCAACAGCGTCACATCAAAACCATCAAAGTCCACTGTATACTTTAAAACCATGGAAATGAAACAAGACAATAACAAAGAAAACTGTGACAAATTTTCTACACATTTAATATATGATACAACAGTGCTTCTGTCATAAAACTTCTGCTTTGGAATCTATTGCTTAAAAACTCTTATATTGTTTGTGGAAGCCAAACTGGCAGCACACTGGTCTAATTTACCCTCTTTATCAAACAACTACAGCTAGCTTCTATAACTGTTACAGTTAGTCCATCATTTGTTTACATGATGCTTCCTATACATGTAAAAGATTGAATGTAAACCCAAGAGTTTATCCACTGGTTATTTGATGTGGTGAATGACATCCAGCAAGTTGACATGCTGATTTGATTACTCTGTGGATATTTCAAGGACAACCATTTAAACCATTAAATTCAGTTTATATTTTGTGAAATTCATTGACAAACAAACATTTAATTACATGAATACAGCTTCAGTCGGAGCAATTCAAATTCAGTTTCTCAAGACACAATTTTCTTCTCAACTGTACAAGGAGATTAAATATTTATTTTCATCAAAGCCCTCTTATAAAGAATGGTATATCTCTGGTGAAGCGATCGGTCTTTATCAAAGTACTGCACCTCATTTAACTTAAATGAGCTAGCAAGTGTGTACACATACAGAGTTGTATTTATGTTTGTGGTCTTGGAGTATCCATATGCAACTTAACCCACATATAGGTGGCAAAAATGTTAGAGAATGTAAGTCCTGTGTCAGGCACTGGCAGCAGCACCTGCTCCTACACATTGATCTAAACTGAGAGTAAATGGGTTCATTATGTGCAGCAGGTCTTGAGGTTTCAAAGCACATTGACTAAATTCCTGAGCAAAAATCTCTGCCTGTCCCACATGATGATCCCTATGGGACTCTGGTGTCTCTATAAATACTGAAGTAAGGCATGAGTGAAATCTTCTTTGAAGTCAAAAGTGACTCATTGTGAGATTGACAGTGATATTTGGCTTCACTTGCCAGTCTCTCACCCTTTCATACCTTTATTAATAAGCCAAACTTATTATTCGCTCAAACTCCTTAATACGGAGATAATGTGTCACATCAAGTTTTTTTAGGAGTCATTTTTCATAATCATTATGATAGGCCGTCTTGAAAGGGGTGGCAGGGTGCACAGAGAGCGAGAGTTGGCGAGGCAGAAGCCAGGGACAGCTGAAGAACTCTGTAAATGAGTATGCTAATGGTGACTGACATTTCCTTAAATGGTAAGGGAGAAAATACTTGTTCCTTGGTCCAAATACAGAGTTTAGATGTAAAATAGAAGAGCAAATCTATATGGGAAAAATTGTTTCATATATTCTGTAGAGGAATTTTAGAAATTGCAAGAAATTATATATTGGTTTGTAAGAGAAAAAACTTTTTGAAATGAAGTATTGACACCCACAAAACATGTTATAATAATCAATATTTGTATTGTATATTTAGTACATTACTGTGATGTTCACTGGAAATAATATATGGTTTTAAATGTTTTCATTAACAGCTCTAAATTGTTTACTCACAATTCAGCCCAAAATTATCCAGACCCTCTGCAGAATTAGGTTTAGATTTTATTTTAACCAGCTAATATTAATGTTCTGGCCAAGCCAGAGTTTGGATGTGAATCCTATATATCTGTGAAAAGCTTAAAAACCTTGCATAATTTTCTCAGGTGTCCTCTTATCTTTACACACCATCTATAACAAGATTTAAAGAAGACATTTAGATCAGAATATTCTTAGAACTTTGGTCTTTTTTGTTTGCTTTCTGCTTTGGGGATCAGGAATTGACTTATGTATTGCTTGTTGGTGTTACTTCCGTGACCCCCCTATCCCCAAGGTGAGGCTTGGAAATTGATGTGAGCCATACAAATCCAAATCAAGTAAGTCCCTGATGGCCAAAGTGACTACCTTTATGTAACCAGATGTTTAAATTTTAGCAATGATCTGTTGATGCAAGTGACTACAAAATTAGTAACAAAAGTAACTTATATTTATTTTCTTCAATATAAAAGAATTAGGCATTTAACATTATTTGAGACTGGGACAGTCTCAGAGCTGCTGCAATAACCGCTTTCAACTATTTAATTTTCACCTTTCACTTCCTAACCCTTAACACCCATTAGGGGTGTGTCTAAGTTTAGAAGGAGGACATGTGGCAGTGATTTGTGGCTCTTCTTATTCATGACTTGGCACATGTTGTTTTATTGTAAGAGAAGTGAGGAGAGAGGGAGAGACATTTTCTAATTCCTGCTCGTTTTCTTCTTCCGGATCCGTTGCAATTCTTTCCTCTGTTGCCTCCGATTCCTCTCTCTCTCTTGGTTCCTCTCCTCCTTCAATACTAACTTTGACCTTAGATGTCTCACCTGCATGACAGTTTCCCTGGTTTCAGACAATTGAGCATATTTGCAAGAATGATTGAAGTAAAGGCCATAAGCTAGGTGCGCACTCTTTGGGAATCCCTGCTGTAGATCAAAGGTACAGCCATGTGGAAGACATTTGCTCCAGCCTATACAAACATCTACATAGCTCAATGGGAAACCGAAGTCCTGAATAAATGCCCCAAAAATGCTTTATTATTTCAGATACGTGGACGGAATTTAGGAATTTATTTTCAAATTCAAAACACACATAATTCCTCTATCAAATTAAAATTAATTTAAAACTCAAATGTCATTCATTTTTGGATACCACCACATGTAAAGGCACACAATTAGAATATGCCCTCTTATTTAAAACGGTCTGATAAAATCACAATTCTCATGATTCCATATAAAATGCACATAGCCAGCCGGCCACCAAAACCTTATTTAAAGCCCCTATGTTCAGAGGCTACTCCAGATCCTTCCTCAGAGTGTGCCAGTCCTCCGTCTTAGAACCCAAGCCTCCAAGCACATCACACCAAACACCATTATCAGTGTTTGATGGACTGAGCCCGATTAGAGATACTAGGGGGCACTCTAGGTGCCACTGCTCCCAACCCTAACCCTACTCATGGCCCTAACTTTTCACTCATCTTCTAAGCACGGAAGATAACAAACTCAATTGCTAAGGGGATGCAACTCCAATCAACACGCACCAACCGGAATAGGCCAACCCTGTACCACTGCAGCACATCTCAAATCAGAAAGAATGTCTGCAATGGCCTCTTGAAACATCACCCTGTACCATACATCCCACTTAAAGATGGATTTCAATTGTTCCGATATGGACATGATCTCGATCTGAGTGTACACTCACAACTCTGCAGAGCCATCACTGAGAAATATCTCACACCAACCTAATCCCCCTTGTTTGTTTATATAACCTGTTTGTATAATCTGACCCAATCTGTATAATATGATTGAACTTGACTTTGTAAAGTGCCTCGAGATGACATGTTTCATGAATTGGCGCTATATAAATAAAATTGAATTGAATTGAATTGAATAAAACTATTGTTTTCACACACTTACTTTAATACGTTGGTCTACCACACCATTGTACAGGTTGTTTGTTTATTTTTGTGAGATGCATGGAGGAGAGAACACTGTGCATCAATATGTATTGTAAATAATGTGTTTGGACCAAACAACACCATTATAAGTGTTTGGTGGACTGGGAACCTGATTAGATACTTAGGGGAGCTCTAGACGCCCCAGCTTCTTTAAGTTTGGCAGTTAAACCTTAAATAAATTTCTGCATCAATTTGCCATTCCACTGTACTGAAAATAGTCTGCACAAAGAAGACGTTCAAAAAAATTGCCGACATGTCCAGGCCCAAACAGCTTATGGTGGTGAGTGTGATGGTGATTTTATTCACTTGAAAATAAGGGTTGGCATCACTAGACGCAATCCCGTGTAGTTAATATGAAGGATCAAGAATTTGGGAGTGAGGAGGATGGATTGGCCTGACTGCGGTATTACCATCAACCCCATTAAATACTTGTGGCTCTACCCTGGTTTTACTGTTCATGCCAGAGTGACCAACACACGTCCAATTTGTCGGGGTTCTCTGTGTTTCCGTGCTCTAACTCTGCTTCACAGGTGGTTGTAGTTGACTGGTGGGCGTGGTCCACACTTGCTGCTCGTCAGGAGCTTTCACCGCGGGCTTCTTAAGGAGTGCTCAGACAGATGGAAGAGGCCAGAGTGTTAACCCAGTCGTGGTATGCCTAGGCCTCTGACCTGTCTCCTGTGCCTCGTACTTGTGAGTTCTTGGAAACCCTGTTTTTGGACTGACTTTGTCTCCTGTTGTTCTCCAGTTTTGTCGTGTTTGGATTTACTCACCTGTCTTGGCGTTGTGCTCAGTGAACCAGCTCTTCAGAATCCCCGCCGCTCAGATTTTGCTCTGGCATCTCCCCTCATACTCCCTTGGTGGTACCAAGCCGGGCGTGAGAACCCACTTCCTGGATTCACCTGGTTCACCCACAACCCTCCGGTTCTTCCATCTGCTCCTACCGTCAATTCGTTTTCTGTGGTGCTCTCCGGACCCCTCGCCAGCATTACATCTGTCAGCCCTCCAGTCACTCAGCCACCTGTTTCCAACAACGAGTTATGGTCACAGAGTCCCCTCGTCACTTACTCTCCCCGGATAGATCTCCCCGACTAAACGGTAAGCGGCGCAGCTTCTGGTATTTTTCCCTGGTTCGATCCTCAGTAACATTATTCCCCTTTCTTCCCGCAGTCGATCCAGCTCTGACATTCAGACCTCGCCTGTCTCACACACTGTGTGCTTTCCCGTTATTTTGAGCCTTTAATAAACATCTTAAAATTGTTTCTGCCTCCGTCTGTATCTGCATGTGGGCCAAACACTTAAAAACCATGACACAATTGACTTACTTGTGATAAATTAATAAAGTTGCCATCCCATAGCAGTGTGACAAAGATGGTGACCAGCATGAGGTGGATCTGCCAAAATATTACAGCCTGGCAAGCCAGACTGACTTATGCCCCGTGTCAGTCAATCTGGCTGGCTAGGCTAAGAATGTTGTGGTTGTGTATGGTTCTACCACACTCTAAGTCCCACCTTGTTTAATGACAAAACACAACAATTATTGTTTAGCAGTTATTAATTATACATAGTAGTTTATTTTGTATTATACTATAGTGACATTGCTACTAAGTTGTGAAATGGACAATAAGTCTAGTTTCTTTAAATGTTAGTCATCTAATAAGATTAATGACAACAGTCAAGGACCAAAGGTCCTATGCAATCCATATACCCACCTCTGCTGTTTTCTTGACAAATATGGCACCATTTCAGAAGTGAACTGGCTTTCTGGATTTACATAATCTATTGCTGAGAAGCATTGTTGCAACAAAGAAATAATCAACCAAACAGAACTTTTGGTACTCCTAACAAACCTCAAACAAAAAAGACTAATTTGACTTCATATCAATCTGTGAGAAAAAAAAAGTTAAAAGTGTGTATTTTCATATGGACAAATATCTGGTTTCAACTGTTACTACAGGTTCAGGGCTTTGTTGTGCTTTGTTCTTTGGCAAGAGCCCAACCACTGGTGCACATGGACATATTAAAAGTATGTCTCCTCCCTCAGGTCTGTCTTAAAAAAGTGAAGTGCAGAGATACTTTGTTGTCCAATCACTAAACAGGGAATTAATAACAAAAAAAATATATTACAGTTTTTTTCAGTCACTAACAAGCGTTTGTCCAATCAGTTGTCACATTTTCAAAACGCTAAACACAGTTAGCACAGCATCGGTCTTTCGTGGCCATACCATTCACACATTTTATGTCGTTTTCACACAATATGCAGTCAGTGAACACATTTCCACAATGCTTAAATTTTCTTAACAGACAAGCTATACCTCCCAACAAAATTATGGATTGTTTTTGTAGTATTTACAAATCTTAACACACCATCCCACAATAGCAAAAACAATATTTCAATCCTTAGATACAGAATAAAAACCTCTGATTCTGCAATGATATCAGTTCGAAAACAATATATCTCGGCTGATAATAAACAAACATTTAAATAATTGACACACATCTGATTTATGTTGGGTAAATTGGGCCAACCACAGCTGATTCCAGTCTGGCTTAGACTTGTAGTGGCAGGTTTTTTTTCTTCTATTACATTGACACTTATATATAAAAGGAGGACTTTGAGGAGTGATGTTTTTGCAAAAAGAAACATAAAAAGACAAACACTGTAATGTCTGGACGAGGAAGAGTAAGAGCAAGGGGTCCAGGGAGAATAGCAGGCCCAAGGAGAGGGCAAGGTAGAGGTGTAAGAATGCGTGGTGGTGGAATTCCAAGGGCTCCAAGAACAGTAGTCAGCGATGAAATTCGTGCCACTATCATTGACCATGTAATCAACCATGGTCTTTCACTAAGAGAGGCTGGTGAAAGAGTGCATCCCAATTTGAGGCGGTCAACGGTTGCCTCCATTATACGCATCTTTCAACAAACCAACAGGTAAGTATTGCATTTTACATGGATTGTTTCTATCCTCACTTGACATGTCAATAAGGTCATACAGTAATGCATATGTTTATTTTTTTTTGTCCCTCTAAAGAATGCAACGTCTTCCACCCTCTGGGAGAAGAGGAAAGCTCCTCAATTATGACCAAGAGCTGGCCATTGTAGAAATAGTTGTTGCAAACAATGCAATAAAACTGCGTGAAATTCAAACTAGGATTGTGGAGGACCATGAGATATTTGATAACATCAATAGCATCAGCCTCCCAACCATTACGCGGACATTGTCCAAACACAGAGTGCGGATGAAGCTGCTCTACACTGTTCCCTTTGAGAGGAACAGTGAGATAGTCAAGGAGCTACGATAACAATATGTCCAGGTATAGTGTATATTCAATTCAATGTCCAGTTCGATAAGCTTTGCACTTTGCAAGTAGGTAACCTACACAGTAATAGGTTACAGTACAGTATGGATTACAGTAATGACATGATTTACATGAACTTTGTTTCAGAGAGTTTTGGAATTGGAGGCCAACCAGGCCCCTCTTGAATTCATATACATAGATGAGGCAGGATTCAATCTGGCCAAAAGGCGTCGACGTGGACGAAATGTAATTGGAAAAAGGGCCACAGTTGATGTGCCAGGACAGAGAGGGGCAAACATTACCATGTGTGCAGCAATTGCAAATGCACGATTACTCCTTCACAGATGTCAGGTTGGACCCTATAATACTGAGCGCATCCTTGCCTTTCTCAATGATCTCCACCAGCGCCTGTTTCCAGAGCAGGATTGGGAGGGTGAAAACATGCGGACCTTTGTAATTACTTGGGACAATGTGGCTTTCCATCATTCGCAAGCAATAACAACATGGTTTGAAGTTCACCCAACACTGGAAAGTCTCTTCCTTCCACCCTATTCACCTTTCCTCAACCCCATAGAGGAGTTCTTTTCAGCATGGAGGTGGAAGGTTTGACCATCAGCCACATGACCAGATGTCCCTCCTTGAAGCCATGGATGTTGGCTGCAGGGACATCACAGTTCGACATATCAAGCGGTTTTATCCCAGGTGCATCGCCTTGGATAATATCAGATGTGATGTTGACGAAAACATGTGGCTTAACCCTGTATCTAATCGCAAAGATTAGATACAGGTATCTAATCATTAGATACATTGCTGTATCTAATCGCAAAGATTAGATACAGCAATGTTGTGCTTTTTATCTTTTTAGTACCCCCAATATTTATCTGGACTTGTTGCTGTTGTTTTTTTGTTCAGAATGGTCTTGTGTGTTTCACGGATATTTTGTTCACTGTAAGAAATACTGTAAAACTTTTTCTGTTCTATCAAACCATGTTTCTACTGTACCTCCTGTAGTAAACCGTAAAGGGGAAAAAACGTATTTGATTTTTAGTGGAATGCTTTTGAATGTGAACATTACTGTATATGTGGACATACAGTTACCAACCAAGAAATTTAGTGTAAAAATGGTGGAATGCATGTTTTGCATGCAAATACCTATAAAACTGAAACATAAAAGTCTATGTAGTTTTTGTAATGTCAACAATAGCCAGTATTTTGAAACCTGGTGTACTTTGATTGACTGCATGTACTTTGTGAAGTGAAAACAAGTGTCATTCTTTGACAGAATAATTTCATTTTGAGTCAGATTTCCAGTGTTTTGGTAAAGATAGTGTGTGTGCAGAGAAAAATGTGTTCTATTTTGAAATGAAGAGTTAGTATATATTTAACAAAATGTGTTTTTGAGAACAAAATGATCCATTTGGCCAATTGTGTTTTGTAGGTGTGAGTCTGTGTTAAGAGTTTAGAAAAAATATCTGAAGTATGGGTAAGCGCTTCTTAGCGATTGAAAAAAACTGTAACTATCAAGTATCAGCTATGGTATTTAATTATTTACTATTAATCTATAGTGACATCGTTGCTAAAAATCAATAAAAAAATCATTTTGGGTTTCATTTATGTGTGTAGTTTATGGTACTATGATAGAATGTCCATTTAAGCAAGTTTTATCAACTATGAATAGTGGTGCCATAAGAAATAATGATGAAATGCAACATGTTGACTAATACAACACATGTAAACGCAAGTTGGACCTTTTTGTGCTCTGGGGAACCGAGGAAAGTATTCTCTGTCCTCTGTCACCCTTGATGATTAAAAAGCTTCTCACATGTTGTTTCATCTGGCTGACAAAATGCTGTGCATATTTCCCATAAGGCAAGATATTAATCCTCATGTCATGCTTTTAGATTAAGGTCAGCTGAAGTGATTTCTACAGCAGAAGTTGGCAAGTGAAACAAGAAACGGAGAAATTGTGAGACCTGCAGGAAAAGATTAAACCTTCCATGGTCACATATCTGGGAAAACACACAGCCTCACATAAATTCCAGTCAGCCTCACATAAATTCACAAAAATGCAGTCTCGCATGAGCTCAGGTGTATTTTAAACTAATCTATAAATCTCAAAAGGAAAAAGAGTTGATGTCCAGCTCATTCTGGTTTATGTATATTGTTTGATATGGGTGAAATTAGTCATATGACATTTTTCTTTGCCTTTTTTTCTAAATTTGTGAACAAATAGCATGAAGAATTAAAGGAACGCTTCAAAAACAGATGCTTCAGATCTCAAATGGAAAGAAATCATGCTGGATATCCATGCTGATATGGAATGGCTAATGTGTTAGGAAAAAAGGAGCCATATCATTTGATGAAAATAAACATTACTAACCCACATTTGAGGTCAGTGACAAAGTGGAACTAAAAAACTGATGTGACAAGCTAGTCCATACATCCATTTTCTAACACGTCTATCCCTTGTGGGGTCGCGAGGGGTGCTGGTGCCTATCTCCAGCTGTCAATGGGTGAGAGGCGTGGTACACCCTGGACAGCTTGCCGGTCTATCGCAGACAAGCTAGTCCAATTTGCTGAAATGTCATTTAAGCAACTTATAAATGGTACACTGTATTTTGTATGGTATCCATTTGCCTGTCAATGTTTAGGGCATGCTCCTAAAGATATGGCAGGTGGTTTCCTGAGATATATTCTCCCAGATCCTGACCAGGTGCCTGATATACAAAAGAGTGTGCAGCTCTCATACTAAATGTTGGCAGTAGGGAGAAATCCTGAAACTCGCGGCACAAAAAATAAAATCAGATGTACAAAATCATGTTAGTACAACGCAGGAGAATACCTCTTTGTATCACTAAAAGAAAAATAACACAAACCAGCTAAATTAAATCCAATAGCCTATATTCAAATCTTAGAATAATTCCCTGTCTAAAGCAACCTCAAACTGAAAAACTGTCTACCACCAAATCACTAAGACTGGCTCTGCTAAATATAAGGTCATTATCAGCAAAAGGACCTCTGGTTCATGACTTCATCACTAAACCAAATATTGATGTTATGTTCCTAACTGAAACATGGTTGGATGACAATAATGAATCACCTGTACTAATTAAATCGGCGCCTCCTAACTACAGTTTTTAAGTGAAAATATAAAACATAAGAAGGGCAGCGGGGTTGCTACAATGTTTCATGATTCAGTAAGAAAGTTTTCCTTGGAAAATTCAAATCCTTTGAATATTTGGGAATTGAGATGAAAAGCCATAAACAAACTGACATTAACTATTTACAAAACCCCAAAATATGGGAAAAAAAGACTTTATTGAGCTTTTATCTGTTATATGCATTGATTATGACTGTTTAATAATTGTTGGAGAGTTCAACATCCATGTTGACAAGCCAAAAGACAGAGACACATAAAAGCTGTGTGATATACTTGACATCTTTGGTGTTACGCAACATATCAAATAAGCAACACACTCTGGACTTGATTATCAGCAAGGGTGTAAATATTTTCAATGTCTCTGTAAATGCTGTGGATTCAGTTTTTTTGTTTAATGCAGCTGTACCTAGTTTGACCACCAGAGGCATCCCTCTTTTCTTTTGACACTTTGGTTATCGGTCTTTCTGACTTCCTTTTTTTCCTTCATAATGAAGCTGTTGTTACCGTTGTCACCATAGACATATATAAAGAGTAGACCCCGCATCAACCGCTCTCGCCTATAGGCGCTGACGAGATTTAGGGGCGCCATCTTGGGGCAGTCGACAACTCCGCTCAGTGTAATGTATTAACCAGGTGCAGAATCAATTTTAGTCAAATATACTCGCTGATTATTGAACTAATTTTCACGTTGTTTTTTTTCTGAAAACGTTAAAACTATAGCTATTATAACAAATGGTTCAGTGTATTTAAATGTTCTTAGTGGAGTTAAAAGTAATTGAATATTCTGACAGAATTTATGTATGCTGCAAAACACAGCCACACACACACACACACAAAAAAAATATATATATATATGTATATATATATATATATATATGTATATATATATATATATATATATATATATATATATATATATATATATATATATATATATATATATATATATATATTATGTTACGGCCCAAGGCCTTTCCTCTGAGTCCCTGTGTAGAGCTTCTAATTGGTGCTGATTGGAAGTGGAGGCAGCCAGACAGACGGCAGCAAGCTTCCTCACCTGACAGCACAAGCCCAAGCACCAGATGATCATCCCCAGCTGGGAGCAGCTCAGATCAGACCAGCTCGGAGGAGCTCAGCTCATTCTTTCTCTCTCTCTGCCACCTACATCTCTCTTTCCCTCTCCTCTCCAACCAGTTATGATCTTTGTTAAATAAATCCCATTTTAAGTTATCCCATGCGGGGCTTCCCTTTGATTTGTTATGGTCCAAGAGCCAGGCCATAACAAAAAATGTATCTATCTATCTATCTATCTATCCATATATATGTGTGTGTGTGTGTGTGTGTGTGTGTGTGTGTATTGCAGCTGCTCTGTGAAGGCATCAGAGCTTTGTTAGACATTAGCAAATTATATATTATATATATATATATACACTACCGTTCAAAAGTTTGGGGTCACATTGAAATGTATTTATTTTTGAAGGAAAAGCACTGTACTTTTCAATGAAGATACCTTTAAACTAGTCTTAACTAGAAATACACTCTATACATTGCTAATGTGGTAAATGACTATTCTAGCTGCAAATGTCTGGTTTTTGGTGCAATATCTACATAGGTGTATAGAGGCCCATTTCCAGCAACTATCACTCCAGTGTTCTAATGGTACAATGTGTTTGCTCATTGGCTCAGAAGGCTAATTGATGATTAGAAAACCCTTGTGCAATCATGTTCACACATCTGAAAACAGTTTAGCTCGTTACAGAAGCTACAAAACTGACCTTCCTTTGAGCACATTGAGTTTCTGGAGCATCACATTTGTGGGGTCAATTAAACGCTCAAAATGGCCAGAAAAAGAGAACTTTCATCTGAAACTCGACAGTCTATTCTTGTTCTTAGAAATGAAGGCTATTCCATGCGAGAAATTGCTAAGAAATTGAAGATTTCATACAACGGTGTGTACTACTCCCTTCAGAGGACAGCACAAACAGGCTCTAACCAGAGTAGAAAAAGAAGTGGGAGGCCACGTTGCACAACTGAGCAAGAAGATAAATACATTAGAGTCTCTAGTTTGAGAAACAGATGCATCACAGGTCCCCAACTGGCATCTTCATTAAATAGTACCCGCAAAACACCAGTGTCAACAGCTACAGTGAAGAGGCGGCTGCAGGATTCTGGGCTTCACGGCAGAGTGGCAAAGAAAAAGCCATATCTGAGACTGGCCAATAAAAGAAAAAGATTAAGATGGGCAAAAGAACACAGACATTGGACAGAGGAAGACTGGAAAACTGGATGAATCCAAGTTTGAGGTGTTTGGATCACAAAGAAGAACGCTTGTGAGACGCAGAACAAATGAAAAGATGCTGGAAGAATGCCTGACGCCATCTGTTAAGCATGGTGGAGGTAATGTGATGGTCTGGGGTTGCTTTGGTGCTGGTAAGGTGGGAGATTTGTACAGGAAAAAGGGATTCTGAATAAGGAAGGCTATCACTCCATTTTGCAACGCCATGTCATACCCAGTGGACAGCGCTTGATTGGAGCCAATTTCATCCTACAACAGGACAATGACCCTAAACACACCTCCAAATTGTGCAAGAACTATTTAGAGCAGAAGCAGGCAGCTGGTATTCTATCGGTAATGAAGTGGCCAGCGCAGTCACCAGATCTGAACCCCATTGAGCTGTTGTGGGAGCAGCTTGACCGTATGGTACGCAAGAAGTGCCCATCCAACCAATCCAACTTGTGGGAGCTGCTTCTGGAAGCGTGGGGTGCAATTTCCCCAGATTACCTCAACAAATTAACAGCTAGAATGCCAAAGGTCTGCAATGCTGTAATTGCTGCAAATGGAGGATTCTTTGACGAAAGCAAAGTTTGATGTAAAAAAAATCTTATTTCAAATACAAATCATTATTTCTAACCTTGTCAGTGTCTTGACTCTATTTTCTATTCATTTCACAACGTATGGTGGTGAATAAGTGTGACTTTTCATTGAAAACACTAAATTTTTTGTGTGACCCCAAACTTTTGAACGGTAGTGTATATATATAATTATTCCCCAATGTCTATAGCTCTGATGCTCACGGAGTAGATGCAATTTTGGAGAGACTAAATCACAAAAACTTGGACATGTAGACCTGTATCTCTCTATCTAATATTAGAAAAATCGCATTCTAATATAAACAATATCTTTTAATCTTACTTGTGAAAAGTTATCCCTCGAGCCCTGACGTCAATAGTCCGTCAATTTAAACAAAAATACGCCGCACAGTGCTGAGGTATCATTAGTGTGTTCAGCTTGAATCAGCAGGTTAGGGTAGCAGGTCGACCGCCCCAAGATGGCGGCCGTAATTCCTGCGCCGCGACAGTCAATGCGGGGTCTACTCTTATATAGACCAGTTCATTGTTATTGTTTTGATACGGGTTTTTCGTGCATGCGTGCCGGACTGGTAAGCAAAAAGCGAACACAATGGCGGATGCAAACAGAGAAACTAACCAGTTCTCCACATATTTTTCTTCTTTAGATAACGTATCACAAGATCGTTTTAAGAATAAGTTGATAGTTGATGGTATCAGATTGCCAGATCCACACAGCAAAAGCCTGAAGGGACGGAGCGAGTCTGTGAAATGCTGGACAAGTGTTCCGTACGGCGACATATACAGCTGCCTTATAAACACGCAGGCCAGTACACACGAGAGAGCACGAAAGCCCTTGAAACCACTGGACGGCTATGATTATTTTATATCGGGACATACGCACCAGCAACTCCCGGGACCCCATGAGGGATTAAGCGGGTCAGAAAATGGATGGATGTTCAGACAAGTTTGTGTAACATACGAAAGCGGAGTCGGACACAGACAGCGCCTCAGCAGAGAGGAAGACCCGCCCGGTAGGTTAAAAAAAACATTGTTCACTACGGATTATTTTCGTGTTTTTGTCTTGTTAAAATGGGTGGGGGTGTCGGCGACGTTGCAGTGTAAACACAGACGTACTAGCGCACGTGAACAGGGGCGTAATGCAGCCGCTGTCTGGTGCACATTATTGTACACTGATTGCACGAAGAAAACAAAAATGATGCGGCGTGCTGCTGCTGCAGCGCATTGACTCCGCTTCTCCCAGCCCCGTCTAGGGATCGCCACCTCCCCTCCGCCACTATTTAAGTAGAACAATGACTAGTGCAGAATTAAGTTGTATTTACCGGAGATGAAGTGTAGACTGCAAATTCTGTCGTGGTATGATGGCTCCCACAGTCCATTGAGATTGCCTGCCTGCGCTCTTTTCATTGAAATTATCCATTTCTTTCTTCTTTCTTCGTCCTTCGGTAAACGACAGAAACGTACAGCCGACGATTTGGAATGCCTCTCTGTGCAACGGGGAGCACAACAAGTCGTAGGCATTGTTTAGATTCCAAAAATAAACTAACTAAAAGTACGCTCTAAATCACCCGTTTTGTCATGTAGTAGACGAGAACGGTACTGTTTTTGCCTACCTGCGGGACCCGGATGTAGCGCTGACGTCACGCGTGAACTGGTCTATGGTTGTCACTACCCGATCTGTACCGGTAGCACGATCCGTTCCATCAGCTCATTTGCGCACACGCGAACAGAATAACTTCCGGTAGGCAATATTTCGTTTTTCTTACTTTTTTATTCTTTCATCTTTTTCGGGGCGGGGGTTTCTTTTTGTATATCTTTGTATTTGAGTAAATATTGCATATTCTACAAATAAATACAGAAATACATAAAAATAAAATTTTGAACGTTTTTTGTAGCAAAAATGTTTCCCAGTTGTGGTTAGGGAAATAAACATACTGTATATACACCATTTCTTAAAGTACATAAAAAAACCCAGCTATAAACACATATAGGAATATAGAAACATATTTTATTTCGAATATTCTTCAGGGTTTTTTTTATCATTTATTTGATATGCATATGTATTTGTGTATTTTGTACTTAATAAATGTATTTTAATATAGTATGCCTTGGCGTGGTTATGTGATCTTTCAGTGGCGGCTGGTGAAAAAAAATCTTGGTGGGGCTGGCCAATAGATTTTCCTGCCTAACCCAGTACATGCATTTAAATTAAAAGTCGGAAAATTACTACGATTCCACAATAAGCATTTAATTAATAAAAAAACATTGTTCACAAAATATTATTTTGGTGTTTTTGTCTTATTAATCCTTTTCACAGACTCATGCCAGAGGGTTTGCATACATTGTACATGTACATATATTATTACGAAACGAACATTTACGTCTTGACTTAAATATATATCCTAATTTTTTATTTATATAATGATTTAAGTAGAACAACGACTAGTGCAAAATTAAGTTGTATTTACTGGAGATGAAGTGTAGACTTCAAATTCTGTCATGGTATGATGGCGATTGGTATTGTCTGCCTGCATCCTTTTCATTGAAATTATCCATTTCTTTCTTCTTTCTTCGTCCTTCGGTAAACGAAAGAAACGTACCTCTGTGTGCAACCGGGAGCACAACAAGTCTTAGGCATTGTTTAGATTCCAAAAATAAATTAAAAGTACGCTCTAATTCACCCGTTTTGTCACGCTGGTAAGCGAAAACAGTACTGTTTTTGCCGACCACCGTGACCCGGATGTAGTGCAGATGTAGCTCGTGACGTCATGCGTGAAGTGCACCTATCACTGTGCAGCTAGGGCTACGACTCCAGGAGCCCCAAAGCCATTCATTTTGGCGATGCTGATTGGCCAAATATTTATAAATCTTCCCTAGCAACAGTATACGATTGGTTATTTCGCTACACTTGTGGGGCTCCTTGAGCGGCAGCCCCACAAGCGTAGAAGAAGAGAAATGATACGTTCTGTTGGTGGAAATGCACTGTTAAATGAGAGTCAATTGGTAGAGTCAATTAGTAGAAGTGTTTTAATAATTCTTATTACATGTAGCCACGTACTATTAAGTAAAAACTGACATTAATAATACTTTTAAAATCTCTATATATTTTGACTTTTCCCCTCCACATCTAGGGAGGGCAGCGCCCGGGCGCCCCCTATGGGCCAGCCGCCACTGTGTTCTTTGTTCTATTCCCTGTTCGGTTTTTGTAAAAAATAAACAATGCGGCTACTTTAATGACGGGGTCTTCTCTTGTTTATGATTTGTACACCAGAGGGCGCTAAAATCTTAATCGATAGTTTTAAATTTCTAATCTAAACTATTTTTTAGTACAACATTATTTGTATAACAAAATTCTTCTTATAATTAAGGATAAAAATATTTTTTTCCAGTCCTGTTTGAACAAATAATAAAACTAATAGAGTGCATTCAGACAATACAGATAAATGTTACCCAATAATATATTGTAATGATGCCCACACTGCAGCTGTGTACCGCCAACAGGGTTTATTAGAAATAATATGAGCTGTTATTTCCTCACGCCTCTAACAGAACTATGTGTGCTCGACTTCTGAATCTGCGGCTAACAACAACACACGCACACACAACCCCGCTTCCTGGTCCTAGTCCTCCCGCTCCTGATCTCCCCGCCCACATGGCATCACAGACCTATCACATGTAGTGCGGGAGCCAGCAGCGTCAGACAGGGAAAACCCACAACAATCACACACAACAATAAGGGTCGCAATGCAACTCATAACAAATACATAACGATAAGGAACCCCAGCAGAACCAAAACACAGCATCGTTACAATATTTCCGGACTTCTGAGCATATCCGATGCTGACGTCAAGCAATACAATGGAGAGAATGTAAAACGCATCAATTTCTTCCAGAAAAGTCTTCAATATTTTCTATACAATATAGTATAGAAAGCATTCTTTAATGATTTAAGTATAGAAATAAGTATTCTCAGTACCGTAATTACATTATTTTTTTGGTGACCCGGAAGTTATTCTGTTCCCGCGTGCGCAAATGAGCTGATGGAACGGATCGTGCTACCAGTACGGATCGGGTAGTGACAACCGTTGTTGGTTGAAAGGCAAGATATTTCAAAGCTAAAGTGATCCCCCTCCCATTCGGAGCTGCAAGCGGGCAAAGTGGTCAGTAGACTATAATTCTACAACTTTATTTTAGTTTTTGTCCACTGACTGTGTGGATGTAAATTCACTGTTTTGTTTATTGTCGGTTTGTAGTTCTATGGTGGTCTACGGTGCATCCTGTTGCTAGCTGTGCTAGCTATTTAAGTGCATCAATAAAGAAACCATCTGTAGTTAAAGAACCGGAGTCCTCGATGCTTAAATGGGCGGCATAGTCTCTGTAATTGATGTTGCCCTGTCGGATCATTTCTCTATCTTTGAAAGTAGAATCTCATCCGACTCACTTAGCAAAACAGATATTGTAACAAAACATTCTTTTAAAGACAACACAGCTGAAGCCTTTAATCAAATCTACTCCTCCACCTCATTTCTATGCTATAACACAATAGATGAGTTAGTAGATAATTTCCCTTCTAAGATTTCAGACATTATAGATTCCATTGCTCCCATTAAAGTGAAGCTTGTCTCCATGGAGAAATACACCCATTAGTGAGATGTGAAAGAAAACTTTGTTGTAGGGCTGAAGTAAAACTCGACTTCACGTTTATTAGGAAATCTACATATAGAGGCTGCAACGCTATCACTCATCACTAAAACATGCAAGGGAAACGTTATTTGCGGAAATCATAAACAAAAACATCAGCAATGTTCGCGTTTTATTTACCATAATTGAAAGACTCATAAACCCTCCTGTTATTGTACCACCGGAGCTCCACACTATCAGGGCCTGCAATGAATTTGCCAACTTCTTTGCACAGGAAATTCAAAAAATTAGAGGGTTTGTCTGCACATCTATACCAAATTCAGTACCAATGTTATGTCCAAACATAAATGGCGAGAAAATTACTACATTTCAACTACTTAACTGTAAAAGCTCAGAAGAAATTATAAATCAGTTAATCTCCTCCTCCTGCTGTCTTGATATCCTACCTACAACCTTCCTTAAAAAGGTCCAGCCTGTCATTGCATCTGACATGATCCAAATAGTAATTTCATCCCTCTCATCAGGTGTTTTCCCCCAGGCTTTAAAAACCACAGTTATTAAACCACTGATAAAAAAGAGCGATCTGGACAAATCACATCTGCGGAGTTATAGGCTAAACTCTAATCTGCCATTTATCCGTAACATTTGATGTTTTTCAGTCCAGTTTCTGTGCTCACCAGAGTACTGAGACCACCCTCGTCAAAGTGTTCAATGACATCCACATAAATACCGACTGGGGAAGAACCACAGTGCTAGTTCTGTTGGACCTCAGCGCAGCATTTGACATTGTTGAACATGAGATATTATCAAACTGACTGGAGAGCTGGGTCGGACTCTGGTACAGTACTCAATTGGTTCAAATCCTACCTAAAGAACAGGGACTTCTTTGTGTCCATAGGTAACTTCTCATCAGAGTGGACACATGTGGTGTACCCCAAGGTTCAGTCCTAGGACTCCTTCTATTCAATATCTCTACGCTCCCACTAGCTGCGGTTATAACAAGAAACAATATTAGTTACCATAACAACGCAGATGATACACAGATCTACGTTACGGTGTCACCAGGTTACTCTGAACCCATCCATGCACTGAATGGATGCTTAGAACAAATCTATGCCAAAACTGTGCCAAAAATTTCGCCAGCTGAACATAAACAAAACTGAAGGGATTGTCTTTGGACCTAAGGAGGAACGAACTAGAGTCAGCACGCAGTTTCAGTTATTACAACTACAAACTAGTGATCAGGCCCGAAATATTGGTGTAGTGATGGACTCAGATCTGAACCTTCAAGGACACATAAAGACAGTTACAAAGTCAGCCTTCTACTACCTGAAGAACAAGTCAAGGATTAAAGGACCGATGTCCCAACGAGATCTAGATAGACTCATCCCTGGTTTTATCTTTTGTCGCCCTGTCCCTGACTCCAAATACAGCACTGATTAACAACCCTCTCTACTACTTAACTGACCAGATTTATATTCCAGAGGGTTTACTGATGATATTGTACTCTGATTAAAAAGTGTTTCTTTGATTTTGTTGAGCAATATATATCATCTACATATCCAGCAACACTCATTTTCCATCAGTCAGTGGTGTTATAGGTAGAACATTTATACAGATGACATGTCGAATATTTATTTTCCAATGAAAACAATTACAAATTCTAAAAGGATTCATAGCCAACTGATTCAGCCGCTTAACTGTTCCCTGACAGCAGGGACAGCAGAGAAGGCAAATGAGATCCAAGAGGAATGTAAAGGGATCCTGTTGCTATTTACCTTCAAGAAAGACTGTAAATCAGAGCAAAATTCACACCTGATTAAACTCCCTGATGAGATAAGAACCTGCAGCCTTGCAGGGTTTCATTCTCCCTGGTGTATATTTGCTCTGGTAATGAATTAACAACTTAGCCAGGGAGAATGTTATTACATGATTTTGTTAGTCCTATTGCTTTCAGAAGCAAGTAACTGGCACTATGTTATGTTTTATTATAATAGACTGAATGTTTCAAAAGTTTTATCCTTGCTCCAGTTAGTTTTCATGATAGGTCTTGAAACAATGGGGTCAATCTGTTAGTATGATTTTTGTTTTGAAATGCTTCACTTAAGTTCTTTTTTATTTAGATTGTAAAAGAAAATGGATAAAGGAAATAAAAAACTGGGCATGTCAGAGGAAACACTGCAATTGTTCTGTTTAGTTGTTTTAGTTAATCATCATAGCAAGAAGAAGAAGGGTAAGAAAATAGCTTTTTATCGTATTTATTTTATTTTTTTATCCACACAGCACAAATTTGCACCATCAGTGATGGCCTGGCAAAAGAGCATGGTGACTGACATGGTGGTGGGGTTGGCTGAGGCAGTGTGACATAAGGAGAGGGGAATGGTGGATCCATTACAGAATTAGAAGCCAGCTGAGAATGCAAGAACAGAGGCTTGAATGATTGGTGACAACAGTGAACACAGGTTGGTCTAATTGGCAAAATGAAAGTCAGCTGAGAGAGAAACATGCAGAGTTAACTGAGGGGAAAGGACATGGATAAATTTGCTAGCTTCTTTATTGAGAACATCCAAATAATTAGAGGGGCAGTCTGTAAATCCATATCAAATTCAGTACCAAAGTTGTCCCCAACTAGAACAGATTTTGACAAAATGTCCCCATTCAGCCAAATAAACTACAAAAGCTTAGAAGAAATTGTACACCAGATAAGTTTCTCCTCCTGCTGTCTCGATGTTCTACCCACAGCTTTCTTTAAGAAAGTTTTGCCTGTCATAACGTCTGACTCAATTTTGATAATAAACACCCCAGATAGTAAACAATGTCAGGTTTATTCCCCCAGTCCCTAGAAAAAGCAATTATCAAACCACTGTTAAAAAAATAACAATTTCGACAAACTACTACTGCAGAGCTACAGGCCCATCTCAAACATCCCCTTTATTATTAAGATTATTGACAAAGCTGTGTTTCAAAAATTAAATACCTTCTTGACAATGACCAACCACATTGTGTAGATGGTTAATGGCACCCATATAAATGCAGACTGTGGAAGAACCACAGTGCTGGTATTATTGGACCTCAGTGCAGCATTCAACACTTTTGTTCACACGATTTTGTTAGTGTGCCTGAAAAACTTTGTTGGCCTATTAGGTACAGAACTCCACTGATTTAAATCATATTTAAAGGACAGGGATTATCTTTTGTCAGTAGGTAACCTTATATGAGAGACCACAAAAATCACGGGCAGGTTTCCCCAAGGGTCCCCTCCTATTCAAATAAAAATGCTCAGATCACAAAAACAACATAAGTTACAATAACTATGCAGACGACACACTGCTCTACATCACCATGTCCTCAGGTTACTATGAACCCATTCAAGCACTGAGTAAACGCTTAGTGGAAATCAATGCATGGATGTGGCAAAATATTCTACAGTTGAATAAAAACAAAAATTAAGTAAGAATTTTTGGACTAAGAAGAGTGATCAAGAGTTAGCACACAGCTTCAGCTGCTTCAGCTAGTAACCACTCATTAGGCCTGAAATCTGGGTGAAGTGATAGACTCAGATTTGAATCTTCAAAGGCATATATCACCTAAAGAGGATTTCCAGGATTAAAGGACTAATGTCTCAGCAGGATGTTGAAAAACTAATCCATGTGTTTATCTTTAGTCAAATTTATTACTGCAATGGTGTCTTCACAGGTCTGCCAAAACAGTCAATCAGACAGCTGCAGTTGATCGAGAACACTGCAACCCATGTCCAAGAAAGTAGAGCACATCACCCCAGTTCTAAAGTCCTTTCACTAGCTTCTTGTATCTCAGTGAGTAGATTTTACAAATACTTAAACTAGGGTCGGCGATTTTTCCAGAAGTTTCCCCAAGTCCCTTTTTGAATAACTGTGCATGCGCAAGACTGTCTTACCTTGCTCTTACGCATTTCAGGGGGATTGCGTGAAAAAAAATTTCTCAAATCCACTTGGTCATATTTCGTTGTACTGAGGCCATCCTCTTCTTCTCATAAACATGAACCCGGTTCGCTTCTTGTGACTCTCAACCATGTTCAAAGTCTACGGTGAGAGCAGTGGAGCTACAATGAATGGCTAACCACTAAGCTAATCGCTAACCGGATAAATAATTACTAGAAGTATGCATGCACAGCCAGCAAGTGGAAACTAGGAAGGAACAAGCACAGACACTGCCGTTATGTGAGCACATCAGAATGATTGGCATGTGGGACAACCAATAGATAAGGCGATACCCCTGGAACTTGAGGGACAGTGGACAGTCAGAGCAGGAACAACATTATGACAAATCCCTGCTCTTCAGACTGAACGGGAGAGATTGGTTAGAGTTTTCATAGGCCTGCAGCTCCCACAGAGAATTATTGTTAATCTCGTTTTTTGTGAATACATAATTTATTGACTACTTTCAGGATGGAAGGACAATTTTGCCCAGTATAACAAAAAGTGTTTCTGAACAGGATTACCAACTATAGCTTTAAATTAGTCTATAAGTCACTGAATGGCTTAGCACCAAAATACATCACAGACTTGTCATCAGTGTATCAACCCTCCAGACCACTCAGGTAAAAAAAAAGAATAAATAACTCATAACTTTATAATGCTGTTAGTAAGAGAACATTTTGATCCGCTGGGCTCCGCCATGTTGCTCCAACACTGCGTTGCTCTGACAGTGGCATTTTAGAGAAGGGAGGAACCAAGCCCTGAGTGGCAGCTGTAAACATGTACGTGCACGCACGTGTGGCCGGCCCGGCTATATAAACAAGAGATTGGAGAACAAAATAGAGATGGGTGTGACATCATCTGGAATATTACCTTTGGTTCTTCACATCACGATTTCTTACTTCTTTCTATCTAAAATAATGAAATGTCACTTATTGCTCCTTTATATTATGGTTAAAATTCCTATTTGTTTAGAGTTGCCTTTGAATGTTAATGTTGAAGTTTGTCGTCCAACTTGTCGTATATCTTAACCTACTGTTACTATTTC
Organism: Fundulus diaphanus; assembly: GCA_037039145.1. Lineage (NCBI taxonomy): Eukaryota > Metazoa > Chordata > Actinopteri > Cyprinodontiformes > Fundulidae > Fundulus > Fundulus diaphanus. The sequence goes on along the minus strand of CM073143.1, from coordinate 18,332,721 downwards.
TCTTCAATGTGCTTTCCTCTGTAATGTTTTCTTTTATTATGTTCATGTACAACACTTTGAATTGTCTTGTTACTGAAATGTGCTATATAAATAAACTTGCCTTGCCTAGGATAGACAAGACTGAACTCCCAGGGAAAGTAAACAGCATGAAAATATCAAAGAAAAGTTAAAGGTTACAAGACAACTCATTACCTAGATTTGGAACACCATGTGTTACAAAACTGAAAAATCACCACAAAATATTAAAAGCAAAACTAAAGTCCCAAAGATTATGAGATGCACAGTTTCCATAGGCGTTTCACACTAGATCAGGAGCACAAACCATTTTAACGTTGCTGGATTGAGGTAAGCTTTAAAAAACCTTCTACACAAAGGTCATCATAACACCTATGTTCTTTGTACCCTGACAAATGTTTTTTTCTCACTGCTAACAAAGCTATCCCCACCAGTCGACTATGTTGCCAAAATTGCATCATTATAATTATTAAATTCAGGCATTCCAATCACTTCAACTACCCCAGATGTGTCAAATCATGCACCAGGGCATGCTGACTGCTTGTACAAACATTTTTAGAAAAAAATAAGTGACTCTCAGGAGCTCATTAAATACCAGTGTGATGCCCTGACATGATATCACGTGGTCAATAAGTCCAGTTGTGAACATTTCTATCATCTAAAAATTGTACAGTGAGCCATTTTTTATGTGAAAATTTAGTAGCAGATACATGAAAATAAAACCAGACAAGGACTGTATTTTATTTATTTAAAGAGTGAGCTGGCGGTAATTATAACAGATAACTGAAACCAGACTGAAGCTGACTGCTTAGTTTAGTACCACCTTCTCCACACGAGTGTGTAAATAGTCTCCATCTACTAAAATCTGTTTTATTTTTGTATTTTGTAAAAAATAATACACAATGCTTTATTTATAAGCCTGATTAAATCCTTATCCCCTCTGTTCACAATATTCCTTTTAGACTTCCTTCTTACCCTGCTTCTCTTACTTTTTCCTTCATCCTCTCTCTTTCAGTTGCATATTTGAAACTTTTCATCAAAACATGATCCACACTTTCTTTTTCTCTACAACCCTCACATTTATTCCTTTTCCCTATTATAAATAGAAATGCATTTAAGTAGGTATGATCTCCTTTCAATCTCATCATTACTGCATCTTCCCTTCTGCTTCTTTCTCCTTAATTCTTTATTACATATTTTACATTCTGTATAATTTTCTACTTTATCTTCATTCCTTATTTTGACATATTTTTGCTTATTTTCCTTTGGTTACTGATTTACCCATACCTTTTCCAAATGGAATATGCACTTATTTCCTTCCTCAGAGCTTAACTAAGACGGAATGTTTTAGTTTGGATATAAAATTAAAAAGAAATTGACAAAGTCATTCAACTTGTCGTGTAAGACACAAAGGGCCTGATCTTCAAAAGTTGTGCATGCATTAAACAACTTAGCAAACATATCAAACATAACAAATTAGCATACACACAATTTGTCAAAGCTGAAACCGATTGCGAGTGCAGTTTTTGGATATACATTTAGCTCATATTTGAAAGTCAGGGGCAAACTTGCACGCCAAAATGTCTGCGGCCAGAAAGGAGGCATTGGTACAATGACAGACCGTGGAGAGAGAGTCTGTGTGCATGTGAACTTATTTTGAACTTGAACTTACTATTCTGAACAGGGCAGACATCACTTTCCCCACTAATATTATTATTGTATTGTTATTTCTGACAGCCCAAATAAGTTCACATGCACACAGACTCTCTCTCCATTGTCTGTCATTGTACCAATGCCTCATAACAATACATTAATAATATTAGTGGGGGAAATGACTGCACTGTACAGAATAATACAGTGGGAAGCAATCTTTTTAAAATTAAACCAAAACAAAGACTGGACTTAAATATTTTGGCATGCCTATAAACAAACAAAACTGAATATTAACCGCCACCTGAGAACAACAGATTATGGATGCGCATCCATAATTTTTGGCAAAAGGGATGTCAGGTTTGTACAGGTTATAGCAAGACTGAAACGCAGAGCTTGGGAGTCACATACTGGAGTGAATAGTGTTTTATTTAACCAAAATAGTAAACTTACAGGCAGGGTTGTTGAAGACAAGGACCAGGGGTCTCATTTATAAAACTTTGCATGGAATCCGGCTGCACAGTAGTACAGTGGGTATTGCTGTGGCCATGCAACAAGAACATCCTGGGTTCAAGTCCTGCCCTTGCCCTGGGTCTTTCTGAATGGAGTTTGCATGTTCTCCCTGTGCATGTGTGGGTTCTCTCCAGTTACTCCTCCCACAGTCCAAAAAAACATGACTGTTAGGTTAATTGGCCTCTCTGAATTCTCCTTAGGTGTGAGTGTGTGCGAGAATGGTTGTCTGTCCTGTTTGTCTCTGTAGGCCCGTTTACACTACACTTTTTTAACCGAGCCGAGACCAGTCCGAGCTCGGTAACCGAGATAACTCTTGTGTGTAAACGGTCAGCAGACTGAACCACACCGCGCTAAACATAACCGGACCGCGCTAGCTGCAGACCAGCTCTTGAGTAGGTCTCGGCCTGGTTTTATTTCTGGCCCAGTTTTTTGATAAAGAGCGCATGAGCAGACTGCGTCATCTCCTTACAGTCAGCTGACTGTCCGCGGGTTTTCCGGCAGTCTGGCTGCACGTCCCGATTCACACTCCATTCAGACAAATTTCAGACATTCATAATAATACTAGCTTCCTTACCGTGCCACACGGTTTCCAGAGATGAATCTGCTTAGCAGCGCAATGAACCTCAGCGTCTGTCGTTGTTTCCTGCATCTGTAAATCCTTATTAGACGTTCGTTTGTCTCATCCACTTCCCAAAAAAAGAAAAACTTTCTCAAGTAAATTCACCAATGGTTGCCTTCTTCCCCTGACTCTCCGCAAACACCGAAATATCACAATATCAAGCATAACTTCCTGAATGTTACGGGCGCCGCGCTGTTTTGTTTTGCTGCTTCCGCCTTCAATCTCAGAGAGCGGTAGTACCGCAGATCGCCACTAGGGGGCGAGGAGCAACCAAGGAACCGAGATAAGCTTTGTGTGTAAACGGGTCGGCTTGTCTTGGATAACTGATCCAAGCTCGGACTGGTCTCGGCATAGCTCGGTTTTTAGGTGTAGTGTAAACGGGGCTACATGCCCTGCGACAGACTGGCGACCTGTCCAGGGTGCACCCCGCCTGTCGGCTATTGACAGCTGGAGATAGGCACTAGCACCTCTTACAACTCCACAAGGGATAGACGTGTTAGAAAATGGATGGATGGATGGATGGATGGATGGGTGGGTGGGTGGGTGGGTGGAATCCATACTAAAAGTGTACGTATGCCAAGGAAAAGAAAAGGGCGCATGCCAAAAAATATTCGGATGTATAAAACCATATGCATGCAAACCAGCATGCAATTTCCATTTATCGATCACAGCTGTACCCCAAATTTTGCATTCCAGGTTCTGCCTCAGGTTCTGCCCTCTACACACACAGATTCAACCATAAATGGTCAATGCAAAGGACCTCATGAATGTTAATGCGTATCAAAAATGGGTCCGCTTTTCATCGTGGTGACGAGGCAACCACAGATAAAAAGCAAAGTAACTTTGACAAAATTTCACAGAGAGACGTTTATTAAATGTGTAAATCAGAGGTAAAATCACATATGTTGTCCACATTCAAAGAACCCGTTAAAAAATTAAACCTGATTGCTGTTTTAAATGTCAGAAGACAGACATAGTCCTCTGAGACTGTGCGTTAAGATCGACATGTAGAGAAGGGAGCGAGGCCAGGAGGAATCAGGTTTCCCCTGCAATGATTTTATAAAATAAAAACACACAAAAGCATTTTAGGAAGCCAACCAACTGCTGTGCGGTACGGTACGGTACGCGCTCTGGGGGGCTGGAGAGCTGCCTTTCAGAAGGGAGGTAGTTGTAGCCCTGTAAAAGTTATAACAAAATGCAATCCTCAGAGTCTAAAGCGGCATCTTGGGTAATCATCCTCCTTGGCCAGAAAATAGTTTATCCCTGAAACCGCATTATCTTCTAATTCTCCCATCTACAAGGTCTTGAAGCAGCGCCATTGCATCCACCGCACAGCATTACGCACAAGTGTATTTGACTGTTCACAATAATTCAAGTATTTGCCACACACCTTGTCACAATAATCTGTTAATCGGTGTAACATGTCATCATGGTGACCATCGGGGAAATGAATGTGATGGTTGAAAACCACGAAAGAATGTTATGCTGCCTTTTATATAAAATGGCTTATTGGATTTTACAAAAGGTTCTTGTGTATAGTAATATGTCACCAACATAAGCATGAATAACACTGCAGTTGTGAATGCTGATGATAAAGTTGATCTATGAATAAAGTCTGATATGGAGTAAAATTGAACGTCTGAAAGGAGTAATCAATCAGTGTGGCTAAAATTCACCACTTTACCATCTTCGTCGCCAGTTTCCCCTGTCTCCAAAATGAGCGTACGTCTGGGTCAGAGTTGCCGTGAGGACCGCACATTTCCCCCTCTTTTTTTTTTTTTTTTTTTTTTACAAATCCCAACTTTTGCATGGAAAGTTGTGTACGCACTTTTCAGGTCCCATTTTGTGTGTACGCAAGCTTTATAAATGAGACCCCAGGCCCTAAATCAGTACCTGAAAGTATATTCCCCTATGTTCATGTTATGACAACTGAAAGACAATACAAGTAAAGATGAAAAAAAACAAAAAATAGTCAATAAAATATACAATTGAGTAGGCAGTAACATTCTTTGGTGGTGGCATTCGAGAAATAATACATTTTATGTTATTGAAGCCGATGCAGCACACAACTCTTGTCTTAAATCTTTCCTCAGGTGAATGTCTGAGGTGGTAAGCTCACTTTCTGCAATCAGGGTGCAGTGCAATTTGGGAATGTAAAACAGCCCCAAGGATGAATTTGCAAGAAATGTGTATTTCTGCCTTTGCTTAAATCTGTTTCTTTGATGGCACAGAGGAAGGAGGAGATGTGTGAAGCTGAGTGGGCTGGGGCAGCAGACGGGTTTAAGGGGAAAGACAAATGGGGATGAGGAATGGGCCGTCGAGCCCTGGGCTCCCCTAATGGATCATGCAGCTTTCCCCGGAGTGGTCTGCAAGCCTTTTACTGACCGTGGTGCTGCTGCACCATAATTACCTGCAGTGGAAGGATAGGGATGAAAAGTACATATAGCTAGTTGCAGCAAAAGCTCCTTCAATTGCTTTGCAAACAAGACCAATAGGGTTCAACCCAAAAAACCAGCGTAAAGTATATTATCTACAGAAAAAAAAACAGACACATTTATTGCCATCAGTAACTCAGCCCCTTTAAGGAAGGTGTCAGTTAAACAGAAATGCTGGGTCAAATGTAACGTTTATAAACATAAAAAAATTTAAAAAAAGAAGAGCGAGACCTAAAAGAACATAAAAATGAACATAAAAAAATTAACATTTACCTGTGAGAATCTTTGGAGTTTAATGATTTATTGAAAGAGTTTACTTTATGACCTTCTTATCATTTTTATCAACTGCTAATTACTTGAACATAATAAAACCCATTTCAGTCAGATAACTCACACGTAAATGTTTAGGTCCATCCCTTTTAGCTGATATAGCAAAATCTGAGTTTAAAGGAGCTATAAGCAATACTGACACTTCTGGCTCAAACCAGTACAACAGCTTGCCAATCACAACAATCGAATGTGCCGTTTTTTTTAACGGTGTGTAGCTGTTGTAAATTTTTACTTACACAGGACAGGAATATGATGTCGTATTCTGTTCTATTTCTGGTCCACTTCTCTTACTGGCTTACATGTTAGCAGGCTGCTGCTTTTTTGCCAAGATAAAATACCAAATGCTGCGCTGTTTTGTAAACCCTGGGAAATCTCATATTATTGGCTGAAAAACCAGGAAGTAAACCTGAGCTACACGGTCCGGAACTGAAGTATTTCCGGTCCGTACCTCTAGGTTTGAAAGGAGAACAATGTGACTATGGCATTGTTGAGGGAGAGGACCAATTGTTTATAGGGAATGTTGCTTCCATCTCAAGTGACAAATGAGAATGATTTAGGTTGATTTTACAGTAAGTTTCTTACTTATAGCTCCTTTAACATCTAGGTTCTGTTCTCATAAACCCATTCATGTCTCATTTGCAACTTAAATCAATTGTTAGAGTATGTTTGATACCAGGGGCGTAGCCAGAATATTTTTACCGGGGTGGCCAACATGGGGCACAAAGCTAGCGAGGGGTGGCCAATAGAAAACCCTTTACAAACATATATACTATACTATATACAGTACACAACCTAACCCCTTCTTGCTAACACTTAACAGGAATAAGTAGGTTTAGAAAATAGCTGAAAATGCCTGTATACATAAAATAATCGACTCAAATACTTGTTCACACAAATGTACTTTATTTAAAGTTCAAAAACAGACAGTCACAAAAAAACCACATCAAATTGTGGCATGAACCAATAAAAAAGTAATTTTCTGAAGTCTTGCAGTAGCCAAGACATTTTTGCTGTTACAGTGCTTGCGTATGAAATATTTAACAAACAGGTTATGGATTTACCTTTCTTACATATGAACTATTAAATACACAAGTAAATCATTTATTTATCTTGCACATCGTTAGCCTCATTGTATAATTGACTAAGTCATATTTGAAAGCTTTTGGAAAGCAAGGACAAAATATTATAGGAAGAAGCACATATTTCATGTAACAGCAATTTCAGGGAAAACAGGGAACAACAGTCATATTTTGACTACAAGGTTATGCTGTACGTGTAAGAAACAGTTATACCTTTACTTAGTCTGAAACAAAAATAATTACTTTTACAAAAATAACTTCCCAGCAAAGATCCATAGGATCCATCTCTGGTTACCAGACTCAGTTCAAGCCATTTATATGTGTTGTAACAGTCTTTAGAAAAGCATCTTCTTTTGTCCTTTTGACAGGTTCGAGGGAAGATTTTTAGTTGTGGCTGCTTGGACCGCTCTGCTCTTGACTGGGAGATATCTATAATGAAACAGGAGTGAAAGTCCGTTATTCTGACATTAAAATGATGATGACAATAACAATAATAATACCAGCCTCCCCATAGTTATGATCATTTCTAGTTGTATTAATGGCCTATAGGCATTTCGATTCAGACAAATAAAACTAATATATACACACACACACACACACACACATATATATATATATATATATATATATATATATATATATATATATATATATATATATAACGCATAATTATTTGTTTTATTTTTTTAAGTGTATATATTTAAGTGAGTCCGTCACAATAAAAAACAAATACACTTACCAAAACATACAGTTCTTCCGAGGATATTACTTTCTAGACAATTCATTAATTTCATTATTATGGCCACATGGTCATAACTTCACCTGTCGGTGCAGGAACACCTGCTTTCGCTACAGGTTTAATACACTGTACATATGTGGACACACTGTATATACCTTATGCACCTTTTCCTCCTTTGGCACCTTCTTTTGTTTATTAAGCCGATGTGTGACAAGTGAATTTCTCCACTGTGAGATCAATAAAGCCCTATCTATCTATCTATCTATCTATCTATCTATCTATCTATCTATCTATCTATCTATCTATCTATCTATCTATCTACATGCTGCTCTATCTGTTCCTCTCCTCCATCGTCCTCCTCTTTCTCCTCCTCCTCCTTCGTTCTCTGTTGCTCCCCTGTCATCTCTTTATCTCCTTCTGCTGTTATTTTCTTCTTAAAATAAGAAGACATGTCTGTGGACTTTCACTTCATTGTCTGGAAATTGACAAACCATACAGAAGCCCCAGCTAAGAGCGGTAGCTACGTAACTCTTTGAAAACTTGTGAAAAAGACACCAAAAGCCGCTGTAACAGGAGCTGATACAGTTCATATATCACCTCTTCTTTTACAAACGAATGATTTGACTTATTTACTTACCGTTAGTCTTGTTCACTTTCCACCTTTTATCACCGTTGAAGGCGGGCACGCGCTGAGCCGTAGTTGTCTCAGAACGCAACAGCGGCTAGAAGGGAGGGGGAGGGAGAGGGAGGGCGGACGTGCGGGGGAGGGGGGAGCGGCAGGGTGAGCTACGGTGCGCAAGAAGGTCAAGAAGAGCGGCTTTGCTGCTGGCTGTGCATAATGGGATGAAATGCTAAACTGACGCTACTACCATTTACACTGGCGAGTGGGGTGGCCAGTGGGGTGGCCAGGACATCGCCAGCGGTGGCCGTGGCCACCCCTGGCCACCACCTGGCCACGCCCCTGTTTGATACACTGCATAATGTGTGAACATGCATGTGTGGAGCAGGTGCTGCCTCAACTAATCACAAGACTAATTCTCCTTTAGAACAAGGTATTATGCTTTTTCTAGATATAGCAAATTAAAGAATGTTAGCAAATATGTATTATGCAGAGTAATCACCTTTAAATACATTTTTTACAATGTTAAACATTAAAAAGGAACATTCATGTATACAAATTCACTTAAAAAAGCAAAATGTACTTACAAATACTGCATATGTTCTATTCCTGAATAATTTTAAATATACCACAACTTAAAATGTAATATAATCAAAGAACATTTATACACATATGCATGCTGTATTCCTTTTCCTAATTCATATTAAAATGTTTCCACACTTTTAAACATTGTAACTTTTTTGCAATTAAATGTGTTGAATAGTTTCTGTTTGTGAGAAGACAGGGGATACTCTCCTGCATGCAGGTCTATGGCTTAATCCATGTAGTCCCAAAGTCCCCCCAGAGAGTGATGTGGTTGGCCAGTGCAATCAACTTTTAAAAAAGGATCATAATGTCTTATTGTGTTTGCATGTTAAGTGTAACTATGTGCCTTCTGAGCCAGTGTCTGTCTTACCAAAAATGTAATTATAGTAACACATAATGACAATAAAGCATCTTGATTCTTGATTCCTAAGGTTCATCCTGGAGTCGTTTAAATGCTCATATCTCAGTCTGTTTCTGTACTTTGATTTCATGACATTCATGCCAGAAAAGGCAGATTCACAAATATACTCCAACCAATCAAAGCAGGTGTTTACAGAGCAACCTTGTGAGGACTTTTATAACTGTCTGGCTCTACTAAACCCCAGGAAATGTGAATGTTGTTGGGAGTTCATGGAGGTTCATGACCTCCATTACTGCAGTATCACTGCAGAAAGGTTCTGACAACTCACTGATGTCCACATCCATTTAGCACCACACAGTAATGTTGTCCTCTCCCTTTAATGAAAATCCTAATCTCACAGAACAATGAAGGAAAGCATTATAATACCCATTCTATCTATGTTTAGTCATTCAGCATGACTAAACTTTCCAGCAGCAACATTTCCTATCAGCTACAATCTTGTTCAGGCTGCTCCGCCCTCTGCTCCAGACATCCAACCAGTACAAATAAATCTGGGATTGACAGCTAGTTCAAAGTTGACCATATGGGTGGGAGGGGAATTCAATAATTATCATTGGATTGATATTTGGACCAGTTTCACCAAGTGCTAAATCATATTAGCTTTATTATATTGACCTCTTATTTTGTTGTTCCCCCTTTGTGAGCTACAGGCAGCTCACAAGTGATGTGTTGGAGACACCTCTGACAACCTGTAAGTGGTTATTTTAACTACGTTCTCAAAAGGCTTTTATAAATAAATGATAAGTCAACAGATCTACACTACTAACTGAGATTTTTTTTAGATAAGCGGTACTGTTATTTCGTTTTGTTGTCATTATTTCCAGCATTGTTTCGAACCTTATTCCCTGATTTTCATTCATAGTTAAGTGATTTCCTGTTGACTTTGGGTTCTCTCTTGATGATATTGAGGTGAAAATGGAATGCCTCATGATAATTATTGTACATTATAATGTTTAGATTCAAGTCATTTCTTGGCCCTACTGCTTGATCATAAGTTTTATTTTGCACGTTTATTTTTTATTGTCATAAGGACTTTGCATCAGCTGAAAGACAATATGCAGTTTTATTTGTTATAGATTTGTTTCTTCACTTAAAGAGCTCCTTTAGTTTTAATACAGTGTTGTGCAATTTAACCTATTTGATTATGAATATATGTAATAATAATAATAATTGGATATTATAATTAATAATATGTTATTCTAGTGAAAGGCAAGCAACAACGAATTTTTTTGTTCCAAATGGTTGTGATTAAAGGCTACCAACCTTTAATGATTATAACCAACAATTGGGTTTATTAATTAACAATTAGTAACCTTATTTACCATGAAAGATAGATGTTTAAAAAGTTGTGAAGCCAAGTAGTATCAGCCACCAGTAAATGTTAATAACCTTAATTTATAATTGCGATTGGAACAAATCATTAAAAACAAGCAAAGGAAAAATGTCTCTTGTGTATATTTGTGGGATGATTCGTAAACTCTTAGATATGATTTGATCACTGATTAAAACAAACATGACCACGACTGAACCATCCATCCATCCATTTTCTACCACGTCTATCCCTTATGGGGTAACGAGGGGTGCTGGTGCTTATCTCCAGCTGTCAATGGGCGAGAGGCGGGGTACACCCTGGACAGGTCACCAGTCTATCGCAGACGATTAAACCATTTAAAACTTATTAAACCAATAACTCCTTGTTACAGCAATTATTCTGTTTAATACTAATACTACTTGAACACACCATATAATAAAAACAACACAGCATAAAAGAAGAAAATAAACAAAGCAAAACAGCAAAGTGATGAAACTTGAATATAGTAGTCTTATAATTTAAGTTAGGTAATGTCTTAACTTAAATAAGCTTCACTTAATTAAGCATTGAATATTCACCATTAAAATAGCAGCACAAGTTGTGAAACAGCATTGAGATGGATCTGGCTAATACTTGGAGTAATGTTCTTCAAAACACAAGCCTAGCCCTGTTTAGCTACAATCAGCTTCAAGCTGCTAAGCTTGAGGCTCAAGATGGCGACCTCTCATGCACTGAGCTAACCATTAGCTGCCGTTAAGTGCCACAAACACCTGGTGTCATGATGCAGCCTGGATGGCTGCACTCTGAGCATTTCCTGCCTCCTCCTTTACCAGCGCAGCCCTGATTAGGATCATCTGTCAGGCTGCAATTAACTATGGACTGGCTCCACCTGCTCACACCACTATATAACTCACCTCAGTCTGTTCCTCGTCGCTGGCTCGTCTTCAGTCATTACTAACACCAAGCCTGTCACCTACCGTTCTCGTCCGTCACGTCCTCCTCCTGGTCTACGGACATAAATACTCGTCATGCTGCGCTGCTGGAGCTCTGTTTCTTTGCCTTTGTGTTCCCTCGTCAACAGTCCTGGTTCTGCAGCAGCCCAGCACTTCCCGGATTTCACTCTGCTGCCCTGCGGGATTAACTACAGCATCTGAGTCCCAAGGAACTCTGTTAAAGTTCAGTTTTGGATTATCTGTTGCCTCGTCGTCGTAGGAACTCACTCGCTGCTGCACCACATGCAGGGATTCTCAGCAGTCCACTTCCTGATCTTGTCTGTATCTCTGGTCCGTTCCAGTCAGCCAGCTCTTGCACCCTTCAACTCCCATCCGGTAACTGACTGTGGTTCTCATCATCCACTACCCACTGTTTGCAATAAACTCTCAAAACCAGCTCTGTTTGTGTGTGCTGTGTCCAGGTTCATCTAAGACAAATCATGACACCTGGTACTACAGAGGGGTGGCTAACTTGAGATAAAGGTTACTAGCTGACCCAATGAATGAGCTTCAAACAAAATCTGTGTGAAATTCAAAGAAGCAGCGAATATAGAGAAGAGGGGAAGAAGGAAAAGAAATTGGAGCTTAACAATAATGTTCAGAATAATAACCCTGGAGCCGATGGTGTGGCTCATTTAGAATAATACTGATAAAATCCACAATAATAACCAACCGTCGGTGCAGTGGTCTTTCAGCAACCAAATTAAAGGAAACACAGCAGCTTATCACCTGAATTCAGTCACAGCATGTAAACATTCAAAAGACAGTCCAACAAACTCCTTCTGGAGTAAAACATTGGCATTAAAACCTACTTCTAAGTAACTTCTGCCCAGGCAAGTATCAATTTCTATATAAGAATTTAAATGATTACTTCCCTTGTGGAGCTTCCGGAGTGTAGATTCACGTCTCGCCTTCTGATGGAGATCTGTGGGGGGTGCATTGCAGGAGTCTTCTTTGTGACCTGCTTGGCCGAAGCCGGAAAGATCTCACCTTGTCTACCAACAGAAAGGGGGTGGGGGGACTTTTTTTCTCCTCGGTTGTGCGCATCAACCCAATTAGAGGTTGATGCACAGGACCTCCATTGTGAACCCCACGACAACAGGTAAAACTGGTTTCCGGCTTTGTCCAGTGAAATGTTGACCACCGGATCCAACATATGTCCAAATGAGAAGGAATCTCAACTGAGATAAGTTCTCTTCGACACAGCTTATACTGTGAGAAGGAGCCGTGTCTTTGTCTGCATGGTGATCTTATTACCTCGGAGGTAGAGTCACTGGTACGCTTAGGTTGGTCTCAAACTGTGTTGCATGCTGGAAGCTGCAGTTCGATCTGCCATTTTATAGCACGATAACAGTCAGTTTTTCCATGCCAGCTGCACTCACACCCATTTGTGTTTGTTTCTTTCATTTTCTTAACCTTTGTTCCTTATCTTCAAGTTAATGTTTTCCATTTACCAGTTTTTGCCTCACCATCAAAGCTGTCAAATAAGCTCAGCTTGCAGACAAACAGAATAAGTAAAATAAAAATGTACAATTTTCCTCCTAAAGTTGGATGTTGTGATGCAGCTGCTCTTCTTTCCACATTTGACTCATTTGGTTTTATATCATCTCATCCCCTTTGTCTGTAGATACAGCAAACAAAGTTCTAGATATTTCATCATTAAAACCCGTATATACATGCTCTCCAGAGCCATTATACTTAAGCAACTTGTCATATTCGTACAACCATTATTGAACTCTTAAATGTATAACTGCATTGCACTATGCTGGCAAACCATTCACTTAGTTTGATCTGTTGATCCTTTGGGAATAAAGGAATCAATGTGTTCTGTGATGTTGCATTTTCACAAAGTTAAACCAGATTTGTTGGATGAAGCTCAGCATCACAAACCTTTTTATTTTCAAAAGTGATTTAATTTCAGGTATAAGACCTTACCCAGGAGCTTACCCAGAATATATCTGTCATCAACATTATCAATATCAATGTTAGAATCACCCAAAAACAGGAATGCAAAATAAAAATCGATGCAGCCAACACATAGCAGTTTAGAGAATTCATCAAAAAAACTCAGTATTATAATTTTTAGGCCTGTTCATGATAAATAATAATAATGTCCACAGATTTCAGATCTTCACTGGACAGTTACATATTCAAAAGAGTTAATATTACCATTTTTGTTCCCCAAACCTTAGTGTTTTATTAAAGGAGAATTAACAGTATTTCCTCACAACCCTGTCCCATCTGATCATTTTTTAATAACATTTGAGTTGTTGTGCACTTATACACTGTTTAAAGTAATTTAATGTTTATTAAATAACTCTCTGTCTGTTAAGTATTGTCTGGTGATGATCAGCTCTTAAGCTGATATCAAGACTGGTTGAAAGGGATGAATTCGAGCACTAGCGATCTTTTAACAGAAAAACCCTGCACACACAGAATAAAGGAGTGACAACTTCTTTTTGAGTTCAAGAATTTATTAACAGAAATAAAATGAACATCCAGAGAACATCACTATGTAATGCTGTTTATCTGAATTAACACAATATTTCGATTAACAAATCCTCTCTACTAGGCTAGTGAAACTTAACTAAACTACTAAGCAAAATGAAGATAAAAAGAAGCTAAGCTAAGGAACTATTTACATGCAAAACAAACAAAAGACAAAACAAAAGTGGTTGATCATAATCAGAATAATTCAGTTAATCCTTGTTCACTACAGATCTGATTCCAAAAGCATGGAATGGAGTTAAAAACATTTGGCATGTGTTTCAATCCATTCACAATGCAAAGCCCAAGTTAACCAGAACATTATTTGAGTAAATAATATTCTAAAGACTGATTTGCTCAGTAAGATCATTTAAACCTTATGACCGATCTTATCAATGCTGTAGAAATCGGTGGCTAACAAGTTACAGCATAAAAGTGATCAAAATTGCCTTTAAAACCAGCATTAATATTCCATATTAATGCGAGAATAAGGCTCATAGCACCATCGAAGGATGGCGGAGCAGAACGGTTAAGCTTTATGCTTCAAAGCAAACCTCTTTTTAAATGTCTGGAACCGGATGTTAGCAAGGCTAACAGCAGGTTCCAGAGAGCTAAAAGCAGGTCATTCTGCCGGCTTTTCAGCTCCGTTTGGGTTTCGTTTCCCTGTAAAGGCTGAGGAGAAATAAAACAAAGCTGTTTTTGGCAGGCAGGATCCCTTCCTCCTGCTCCTCATGCTGAGGTTAAGACAGCAGACTTAACTCTGATTTGCCCGGACATGTCCCCCGGGCGACGAGAGTTTTCCCCCATGTGCTGGATGGTGCATCAGTCAGGCCCGTGTAGGGCCCATGGCCCGAAATGGTTTTCTGATCTGCTCCAGGACGAGGTGGTCTGAGCAGCTTGGAGCCTGAAGAAGTCTGGAGAGCGAGGGTGTCCAGGGAGAGCTGCTAAAGAGCTGGGGTGGGAGCCCCCCTGAGGGATCCAGCCAGAAGTAGAAGTCTGAAGAGAAGTGTCTGAAGAATGTGGGAGCTGCAGAAGAGGGTCTGAGGAGGGGGTGGTCAGAAGCACCCTGCCGAGAGAGGAGGGGACACCCTTTGTGCCTCTCTCTCCTCTGTTTGCAGCAGGATAGAATTATTTTTGTCACCTCTTCCCTACTGTTCAGAATCCAATCTGAGATCAATTATTCATCATGGCGTTATTATGGCATAACAGAGTTTAATCTAACTGAGTTCTCCACCCCCAAAAGAGGGTTCCATTATAGTAGATCTTTATCGGACAATGCTGCATCAAACTTTAAAGAGTCTGTCCCCCTTTTAATATGGTCCGTATTGCAGAAATACCCTGCAGATAGCAGCAATGTTGTTTCTTCCCATTCACAAATAGATGTCTTTGTTAACGGTGTGACTTTGTCATTGCGTTCTGCATTAGACAATGTAGCTCCCTTGAAAAAGAAGGTGATTATTCACAGGAAGCTGGCTCCCTGGTTTAATTCAGAGCTGCGTTCCTTGAAGCACAATGTTAGGAAATTGGAGAGAAAATGGCGCTCTACACACCAAGAGGAATCCTACCTAATCTGGAGGGACAGTCTATTGTTGTATAGAAAGATCCTTTGCAGAGTTAGAGCAG
This sequence comes from Fundulus diaphanus, assembly GCA_037039145.1. Lineage (NCBI taxonomy): Eukaryota > Metazoa > Chordata > Actinopteri > Cyprinodontiformes > Fundulidae > Fundulus > Fundulus diaphanus. The sequence goes on along the minus strand of CM073143.1, from coordinate 18,317,302 downwards.
CATATCTTTCATCATTAATTGAGGAGAATAAAAATAAGCCTAGATTTCTCTTCAGTACAGTTGCCAAATTTACTCAGAGTCACAGCTCCGTTGATCCATCCATTCCCTTAGCTCTTAGCAGTAATCATTTTATGGGATTCTTCATAAATAAAATTGATTCCATTAAAAATAAAATAATTGGCATCCTCCCAAACATGATTACCTCATCCTCAGTAAGTGAGGCAGCGTTGGAGGAATCTTTAGAAGCTGCGCAGTGTCTGAACTGTTTAGAAGCAGTAGAGCTTTCTGAGCTATCTAAAATTTTAGCTTCATCTAAACCTTCTACCTGTATGTTAGACCCAATCCCAACCAAGTTGTTGAGTTGAGATATTCCCTTTGATCAGTGGCACTATTTTAGACATGATTAGTAAATGGATATGTACCACAGGCTTTTAAAGCTTTTAAAGTAGCTGTTATTAAACCTTTACTTAAGAAACCATCTCTTGATCAAGATGAGTTAGTAAATTACAGACCTTTACCTAATCTTCTTTTCTTATCTAAAATTCTTGAGAAAGTAGTTGCTAATCAACTTTGTGAACATTTACAAAGTAATGACCTACTTGAGGAGTTTCAGTCAGGCTTCAGAGCTCATCATAGCACTGAAACAGCTCTGGTGAAGGTCACCAATGATATTCTCATGGCCTCAGATAATGGACTTACTTGTCTATACTTGTCCTGTTAGATCTCAGTGCTGCATTTGATACAGTTGATCACAATATTCTCCTACAAAGACTTGAGCATACTGTAGGGATTCAGGGGAAAGCATTAGGCTGGTTTAAATCTTATCTATGGGACAGATTCCAGTTTGTTCATGTTAATAATAAATTTTCTTCAAACTCTAGGGTCACCTGTGGAGTACCACAGGGTTCAGTCCTTGGACCAATTCTCTTTACTATATATATGCTTCCGATTTGCAAAATTATCAGACAGCATGGGATTAATTTCCACTGTTATGCTGATGACACTCAGCTATATTTATCCATAAATCCTGATGAATCCAATCAATTACTTCGACTGCAGTCATGTCTTGATGACATCAAAAGCTGGATGACTTTAAATTTCCTTCACTTAAATTCTGACAAGACAGAAGTTGTAATCTTTGGACCAGAGTCCTCAAAAAATAAACTTCTTAATCAATCACTTAATCTGGATGGCATTAATTTGGCCTCTGGTAATAAAGTAAAAGATCTTGGTGTTATTTTTGACCAAGACATGTCACTTAAATCCCATATTAAACAGGTTTCCAGAGTTTCCTTTTTTCACCTCAGGAATATTGCCAAAATTAGAAACATACTGTCCAGGGGTGATGCTGAAAAACTAGTCCATGCATTTGTTGTTAGGCTGGACTATTGTAATTCTTTACTATCAGGAAGTCCACAAAATGCAGTTCAATCTCTTCAGCTGATCCAAAATGCTGCAGCAAGAGTTCTGATGAAAATCAAGAGGGATCATATTTCTCCAATTTTAGCTTCCCTTCATTGGCTTCCTATTAAATCAAGAATAGAATTTAAAATTCTTCTTCTAATGTATAAAGCCCTTAATAATCAAGCTTCATCATATATCAGAGCACTGATTACCCCGCATGTTCCTAACAGAGCACTTCGCTCTCAGACTGCAGATCTGCTGGTGGTTCCTAGAGTCTCTAAAAGTAGAATGGGAGGCAGATCCTTTAGCTATCAGGCTCCTCTCCTGTGGAACAACTCCCAGTTTTGGTCCGTGAGGCAGACACCCTGTCTACTTTTAAGATTAATCTTAAAACTTTCCTTTTTGACAAAGCTTATAGTTAGAGTGGTTCATGTTACCCTGAGCTACCTCTATAGTTATGCTGCTATAGGCTTAGGCTACTGGAAGACATCAGGGCCTATTTTTCTCACTCTACTGATTTCTACTGTTCTCCAATCTACTGTTCTCCAGTTTTGCATTGCATTGCATTGAAATGACTGGTGTCATTTCAGCTTTCAACTTTTTGTTCTCTCTCTCTTTTTTCTTCATAGTAGGTACACCTGGTCTGGCGTTCTGTTAACTGTGACATCATCCAGGGAAGACAGATCACCCGCTATTACCATCTAATGTAGAACAGATTACTGGATCAATGTGTGCTTCTGTGCTTTTTTGTCTGTCTTGTTGTGTCTCTGCTCTGTCTTCTGTAACCCCCAGTCGGTCGAGGCAGATGACCGTTCACACTGAGCCTGGTTCTGCTGGAGGTTTTTCCTTCCCGTTAATGGGGATTTTTTCTTTCCGCTGTCACTTCATGCTTGATCAGTATGAGGGATTGCTGCAAAGCCATGGACAATGCAAACGACTCTCCCTGTGGCTCTACGCTTCTCCAGGAGTGAATGCTGCTTGTCGGGACTTTGATGCAATCAACTGGTTCCCTTATATAGGACATTTTTGACCAGTCTGTATAATCTGACCCAATCTGTATAATATGATTGAATTTGACTTTGTAAAGTGCCTTGAGATGACATGTTTCATGAATTGGCGCTATATAAATAAAATAGAATTGAATTGAATTGAGCAATAAGAAAAAATTTAATATTTTAGATAGAAAGAACTAAATCATAATGATATGAATAACTAAAGGTAATATTTCAAGTGGACTATGGTATGACGTCACACCGCAGCTCTCCGCGTTGTTTTCCAGTGTCTTGTTTACATAGCTGGGCCAGACCGTACGTGTGAATGTGAGCAGCTGCCACTCAGGACTTAGACCCTCCCTGCCCTAAAATACCACCGTCAGACCAGTACAGTGTTGGAGTAACATGGAGAGCACCCCAGCAGATCAAAATTGTTCTTTTGCTAACAGCATTATAAAGTTATGAGTTACTTACTTCTTCACTTAGAATGTTCCTCCAAAAGGTGATGCTGTTTTGCTGTGTTTTTGTCCTTTAAAATTATGCGCATAGAAGGCGATGCACGAGAAGGGAAAGGGGGGCTGGGTTTTGTTTTAGTCTACAAACAGTGCTCAAGCATCACCTAGTGGTGAAATATTGCTTGTTGCTCCTTTAAATAAATTAGGAACTCTGCCCACTGGGTAAAGCTCTGGAGGAGCTGCCTTAGTTAAAAATGCTACATTGTTTTCTTGAAATAAATATGTTTCCCTTAAGAACATGAATTCAAGTTTGTTGTGGACAATAAAATCATAGACTAAAAGTAATTTTCATGCTATATTTAGTTATCTTTACAGGTTTTACCTGTTTGCTACCAGTACTGAATGATATGTACATTAGGCATTACTCTGTTTTTATTGCTTTAGATGATGTATCTCTGTTGCCTGTTATGAATAAGTTAAGCTGCAAAATACCAGACCCCCAAAAGGTTCTTGGGGCACATAACTTGTTGAAGCCTTGAGAAATCACCCGATGAGGAAGATTTACATTTCTTATGCTTAAGCATTAAAATCACACTAATTACCAGGAATTTAGATTAATTTGTAAAAGGAGAAAACAAGATAGCTATTCAACTCTCTGACCTGCACCAATCCATGCCATCTGTGCTATATAACCTATAAACAACGGGTTTGATCTGCAATGTTCCATAAAAAGGGACAAAATGTATAGTCTTTAATATGACGTATTTCTGCTCTTGGTGAATTTTTCTGTCACACTGAAGGTTCACGTTTTAATGTTGCATATTTCAGCATTAATGATGTAATGAGCTAATTAGACAGCACTGGGTCTGTTCTGATTCAGAATCAGTGGAAAAGTTCGCTGCACATCTCACTTTTGAAAACGCTGAAGTGCACTCATTTGTCAAAGCTGGGATTCTGTTTACTTTTAAACACATGTTTTCCTTGTCACAATATAATTAGAGATAAATTGCGTGCGCCTGAGAGAATCCTGGTTAGTAGAGAACAGTTGAAAAGAACAGCTCCAGTCCAATTTATACACCATAAATAAGGAAAAGGAAGACTGGCATGGATGACAAATTAGATATTTCAAGGAAATAAGTTGCACATTGTTTAGAGAAAAATAAAGTGGCAGATATTTTAAATATGCACAAAAAACAACAACAAAACTGAATAATGAAAGTGAAAAAAAACTTTAACCACTTTTTTAAAACTACAGGTCCATCTCAAAAAACATTTTTTGTCACATTTCAAGAAACTCATGTACTATATGGATTCATTACACCAAGTGAAATATTTCAAGCCTTTCTTTCTTGCAATTTCCATGATGATCTCTTCGAGATAATCAATACCCAGCATTCTGTACCTCACATAATTAGAATATTACATAAGAATAATATAAAGGATATTTTAAACATAAATCTCAAGGTTCTGAATGTTAATTTATATTTATATTCAATATTTGGCTGAGTTCCATTACTGCATCGATGCAGCATAGAGGCAATCAGCCTGTGGCAGCGCTAAGGAGTAATGGAAGCCCAAGTTGCTTTAATAGAGGCCTGCAGGTCATCTGCATTGTTGGGTCTGATTTCTCTCATCGTCCTCTTGAGAACCACAGAGATTTTCTATGGGGTTCAGGTCAAGAGTACTTGCTGGCCAATCAAGAACACGAATACCATGATCACTGAACAAACTTTGGTACCATTGGCAGTGTGGGAAGGTCCTGCTGGAAAATTAAATCCGCAGCTTGTCAGCAGAGAGAAGCATGAAGTGTTCTAGAATCTCCTGCAGGATGGCTGTGTTGACTGTGGACTTCACAAAATACAGTGCGCCAACATCAGCAGATGAAATGGCACCGCAAGTCATCACTGACTGTGGAATCGTCACACTAGATTTCAAGCAACGTGGATGCTGTGCCTCTCCAGATCCTGGTGACCTTGATTTCCATTTCAAATGCAAACTTTACTTTTGCCGGAAAAGAGCACCTTGGGTGAATGAGCTCTTGTCCAGTTCTTTCTCTCCTTACCTTTCCAGATTTTTTAGCAGTTACCTTTTATGGTTTGTCCTGCTTGTGGAGGGTGTCAATGAGTGTCTTCTCAACATCTGCCAAGTCAGCAGTCTTTAGCATAACATTTCTACACTAAAGATGCTTTTTCTTTTACTACACTTCCAACCTTTCAACAGTTTGTCAACTGCTCTAATAGAGAAAAAAACCTCTAGATTTGTTTTATACAAATGTCAAAGACTCTACATATCTAAGGCAAAACTAACCTGACTCTCGCCAGATGTATGTCGCTCCGCCTAGCTTCACTCACATACATCTCCATAGGAATTGCCTTTATTGAAGGCTGGACCTTATCAAAAATCATTGCATATGATTGGATAAGCCACTTGTCTGTCATCTTTATCGACGTGCTATTTCAACCACTCACAACAAAGCTAACCCGTGACGCTGTGAGAGCGACGCAGGAAAAAAAAACAAAACTTTTTTTTTTTTTTATGTGTTTGCGGCTCAAGTGACACACGTTTTATTGACAGTGAGCTGACAGGAAGAGGGGGAAAGACAGGCGGCAAAGCGCCGCGGGTCGGAGTCGATCCCGGGCCGACCGCGTCAAGGACTAAAGGCCTCCTAATATGGTTCGCGCTAATCGCTAACCGCTCTGGGGCGCTTCCGCTGGGGACGCGCCCCGGAAAACAAAACTTGCCAAATCCAGTCGGGAGAAGGGCGAAAACATCGTTTCCACCAACAAAAGCCTTCAGAGCCGTTCTCTGATGTTCTTTTAATGAAACAATATTAGGTAGATTGGACAACACGGAAGAAATAGCAGCATCAATGTTAATGCTTGCTTCCTCGATGCAAGCCGCCATTGCTATCAAAACAGTCTCACGTCATGGTCGCTTCTCCACTACGTCACATCTATGAAACTCCAGCCCTGCGTCCTGATTGGCCAGACAATAAAATTGGTTGGAGAAATCACTCTCTATGGGAGATGTCCCAGATGTATGTGAGTGAAGCTAGGCGGAGCGACATACAGCTGGCAAGAGTCAGGTTAAGGCAAAACCTCCTCTTGGCAAATTGGTTCAAGTTGATTTTTCTCTGCTCGGAATATAAGCCTCTTTTTCAACGGTGACCTGTATTGAAGAGAACTGTGAGAAAATGGTCACAGGAAGCCCTTAAGGATTGTTTTGAGGACACAGACTGGGATGCACTGTGCCAGCCACATCAATGCCATAACCGAGAGTGTGACTGACTATTTAAACTTGTGTGTGGACAACACCCTCCCCACCAGAGCAGTGAGATGCTTCCCCAATAACAATCTCTGGCTCATCAGTGACCTCAAGGAATTTCTGAATGAGGGGGAAAAGACAGACAAAAAACATAGAGTTTTTCATGCTATTCTAATTTTTTGAGATGTACCTGGTATTTAAGCTCATGTGGACATGAGCACAAGGCCATTTGACTGCATTTGCAAGACTGTTCAAGATGAACTGCTCTGCCCTGCATTGCTAATGCGTAATTCAGGTGATCGACAGATATAATAACTCCAACAGAGCCTATCTTCTGCTGTGGCCTTCGCTGTGCTTTATTTACATTCCTACAGTTTCTTCTGGTCTCTCTTCCCATGTGCATTCTTGTTCTAGGACCCTTGTTTGAACCTCTGTGTTTTTTTTTTCAGTGTGTGTGTGTGTGTGTGTGTGTGTGTGTGTGTGTGTGTGTGTGTGTGTGTGTGTGTGTGTGTGTGTGTGTGTGCGCGTGCGTGTCTGGAGGGAGAAATTCTGTTCCCATCTCTGCAACAAATGAATTTGCACAAGCAAGAGGGGGCTGTTCGTAAAGTCTGCATACAAACCACAACTCAGCTCTCCTTTGTGAAAGATTATTCAGTTCATTTACTTTGTAGAAATGCCAGTTAGTTAAATCTGTCCTTGTGCTTTTGACCTCCAGAATAATGCCTTGGCTCCCTGAGCTCCAGGTTTGTTGCATTTTTTGTGTATGCAACCTCTCCAACTAGCCCAGATTCAACCTTTTATTCCTGCTCAGCTCTGGCCCTCATTTTCTCCTCCCCAACGATCCTCTGCAGTCTGCTCCCTAACTTACGACATATACTGTAGCCAGTGGCGGCTGGTGAAAAAAAATCTTGGTGGGGCTGGCCAATAGATTTCCCTGCCTAACCCAGTACATGCATTTAAATTAAAAGTCGGAAAATTACTACGATTCCACAATAAGCATTTAATTAATTAAAAAAAAAACATTGTTCACAAAGGATTATTTTGGTGTTTTTGTCTTGTTAATCCTTTTCACAGACTCATGCAAGAGGGTTTGCATACATTGTACATGTACGTATATTATTACAAAACAAACGTTTACGTCTTGACTATAATATATGTATCCTAATTTTTTAATTATATAATGATTTAAGTAGTAGAACAATGACTAGTGCAAAATTAAGTTGTATTTACCGGAGATGAAGTGTAGACTGCAAATTCTATCTTAGTATGATGGCTCCCACAGTCCATTGGCATCCTGCATCCTTTTCATTGAAATGATCCATTTCTTTCTTATTTCTTTGTCCTTCGGTAAACGAAACAAACGTACATCCGACGATTTGGAATGCTTCTGTGTGCAACCGGGAGCACAACAAGTCGTAGGCATTGTTTAGATTCCAAAAATAAACTAAAAGTACGCTCTAATTCACCCGTTTTGTCACGCTGGTAAGCGAAAACAGTGCTGTGTTTGCCGTCCAACGTTACCCGGATGTAGCGCGGATGTAGCTCGTGACGTCACGCGTGAAGTGCACCTATCACTGTGCAGCTAGGGCTACTACTCCAGGAGCCCCAAAGCCATTCATTTTGGCGATGCTGATTGGCCAAATATTTATAAATCTTCCCTAGCAACAGTATACGATTGGTTATTTCGCTACACTTGTAGGGCTACTTCAGTCACAGCCCCAAAAGTGTAGAAGAAGAGAAATGATACGTTCTGTTGGTGGAAATGCACTGTTAAATGATAGAGTAAATCAGTAGAAGTGTTTTAATAATTCTTATTACATGTAGCCACGTACTATTAGGTAAAAACTGACATTAATAATACTTTTAAAATCTATATATATTTTGACTTCTCCCCTCCACATCTAGGGAGGGCAGCGCCCGAGCGCCCCCTATGGGCCAGCCGCCACTGACTGTAGCTCCACTCACTGCTAACTTACAAATGCAACCCTCCCAGACACCCACAGCCAGTCCACCAAATGATCTCCAGTCACTGTTATTACCTGTCAGCGACAATTATTCACAAGCAGCCAAGCTAACCCCTGCAGCGACACTCACTCCCCAATTTGCAAAACTGCAATAAAAACTATCCCTGCCTGGTTTATACATGACCCCAGATTTTCAAGATGTTATGTTCCTGTGTTTTTATTTTTTTTGGCAATGAATGTTGTTGTATTTTTTTTCTATGTCCACTCAAGAAGGCTAATGTTATTAAAGTAACATTATTGCTCACTAAAAGTTACTACCGACTAGAATACATTGCTTGACTGTGCAAAACAGAAGTTTGGTTATAGATCTTATAGATGTATATGAATTACTATATGAACGTTTTATATATAGACTAGTTCTTCATATGTTCATTTTTGTGATTGTTTGACCCACTTTGTGTTTCAAGTTAGAGCTAGGTGTGGCTGGGAAAATTTAACTAGAACTATAGTTGATAGTTAATCCATGATGTACCAATGACATTACTTTTTCATGCCTTTTTCTCTTATTCACTGAAATCATGATTTGCAAAAGGGATTTTTGTATTTACTTTATCCTTGTCTGATATTTAAATCTGATTGATTATCTGAAAGTTGCAAGTGTGACCAAAAGGGTAAAAACTGTAAATCAAATACTTTTTCACAGAACTGTATGACATAGTAACAATATTCTGATGGACAAACGTACAAAAAGAGTCAAAGTAGTCTGATGTTTGCTTGTTTGGAGGAAACCTTCTATTTACTCAGGATTCCAGCAACCATCTTTTTAACCACACTTTTTAATAGTTAATGGTATTGTGAGGTGCAATCAAATTGCTGAACTTTGTGTTTACCACCTACTGACGAGCAAATCAACTTATGTTGTGCAAACCTTTAGTATCTGGGAACAATTTGACCTTGTAGCCAACAGTATGTCTAAAAAAAAAACTATCCAGGATGATGATTTTCTATTTTACTGTGCGTTTTTTCTATGAATAGTTGTGAACTGTAGATCATCCATTCTGTCAAGTAAAAAAAAGGGTTGATACTCTGACCCAACAACCTTTTTTGCTTTGCATGACCTCTTTCACTGTACACCGTTTATCTTCAGGGCATACAACTGATCTTCAGCTTTTGCACTAAAATGTCCAGCAAGCTCCAACTGACTGAAAGTGGGCACATCCTTTTCTTTTTTTCCATAGTTAAATTACATTTACAATTGTCCCTGTTCAGGTTCATTGATATGCTGCTTGATTTCTTTTTCTAGATGTACGTCTGTTATGTGATTAGAGAAGGACCCAGGAGCAGATATGGACTGGTAACACAATACTTAAAAAGAAAATGAAATTAAAAGAAAACAAGTGGTAAGGTACAAAGAGAACACAGCATACAGCAGACAGAGAATCAGGCAGACTAAGAAAGAAATGGAGGTCATGGCAGTAGAACGGAAGGTTCTGTCAGTGAACGGTTGATAAATCAGCAGCGCAAACACTGAAGCAGGGTGGAGAATGGCAATAGAATACACTAGAAAAGGAATTAACTAAAATAGCAACACTTTAGAAAACAAAAACAAAATGGAAATTATGAAATCAAAGACACAAAAGAAACCCAAAAACAAAGTATCAAAACATCTAAAAATAAAAGTAGGCAAAAGAAAATAAACAATGATGAATGAAAACTCTAACCACTGAGACTTCCCTGCAATCGCTGTTCTTATGTGGTTAAGATGGCTTCTTGGTATTCATTGAGGAAAGACAATGGTCAGACAGGCAAGCGCAGCAAGCCCAAGGTTAGCGCAATTAAACAGCTGTCTCGTCAGATTATTGTGAGGATTGCCTGGGCAAAATTAATGGCAGCGTGTCCATTTGTGCTGCCGGATCTATCCCAGTTCTCCTCACTTGCAGGGTCATAATTTCCTTAGAGTCAAGAGTTGCAGCATGGAGAGTAAGGCAGAAAGAGAAGAGTACAATAAAAGAGTAATAAAACATAGCTTCTTGTATCCTTTATTTTTCACTCTGATTAACAATAACATTTTCAGTAGCAGAAATTCAAGTCTTGAGATGATTTTTGACCATTTCGTGCCACATTTTGAGTTCAGAGATATATTTTATCCTCAGTTAAGGACCCAAATCTTGACTGCAAATCCAGGAGATCCTTGAACAAAAATCTAAAATGCTGCTAACCCAAATATAAACACAGGAGCTTGCACACAGGATACAATGATGTGAAATTGGGATGAAGAAACTTCACATTCCTCCAAGAAAAAGGAAAATAACGAATGTGATGTCTGCAAAACAGGCAAGCTGTGTCAGAAACAGGCAAAATCACAAAAAAAAAACTAACAAAAAATAAAATCCTTGACAGGCTGAAAAGAAAACATGGTTTCAAAATCCATGGTTACCCTAACAAATCCCAACAGAAACAATACCCTCCAGCTATTTTCATTCCGATCATGGAAGATCAAACAAGCTAGGTGCTGTAGTCAGTTCATTTTTGCATAAAAAATGAATGCTGGATGAAAAAGCTTCTCTGACTGCAATAAAAATTGTATTGTATTTCAATATTTAACCCTACCAACAAGCAGCAGTCAACAAAAAAGAAAAAGAAAAAAACTTGTTCATCTACCCATTGTCCCATAGGGTCGCAGGGGGCTGGTACCATCACCAGTAGACATTGTGTGAGAGGCGGGGTACTTCCTGGACAGCTCGCCAGCCTATTACAAGATAACACAGGGACATACAAGTGTTATGGCTGCTGTCGTAAGGTGTTGTTTTTTTAATATGTAAGTCTGAGTGAGCAGGTGCCTCTTCATGATTGGTGGACCCAGAAGGTGGACAAAAGGGGATTGGTTACCCAATTGGAGATGAGGTCTAAGATGACTGGTCATCATTCTCCTTCTGCTCATCCCAAACAGCCACACCGTCTCCCTGTGGAGCGCTTTTCTAAACACCTTTAGATCTGGATCTTACACTGAGGAATTTGTAAGGGTGGACTGCCTTTTATTTTGATCGTAGTTTTCTCCTGTTTGTCTGAGATGAGTTACTGTCATTTGGTTTATTTATTTTAAATAGGTCAGTTGGGGTAATATTCCAAATAGTCTCCTTTTGTTCTTTGTTTTGGCACAAGATTCACACTGAAGTTACGTCCAGCTTCTTCTCACTATTAAAAATCAAATGTACATTAACATATTGTAATTTAGAGAGGCAAATTAACCAGAAAGGCATCTTTTGGACTGCTGGGGGAAGCCGAAATACCCAGAGAAAACGAAGAGAACCCACACATGTGAAGGGAGGAGAAACAAAAACATTTGAAAACAAACAGTCACCAATATTTTTACTTAAATTGCATCAAAATCAAAATTTTAGCACCATCTGATATTAAGTTAGACTAGCTCTTTTAGGTCATTTAGGGTTACCAAAACTATCTGCAATTGATAAATGTCCAAATAAAGAGAAAGATGTTCTTTGAGGTTTTTTTAAAATTCAAAAGTTTGCTTGCACTAAGATTACAACACCTGTTAACAATTTGGGAAAGTATGAACGATGATTTCATGGTTTTGAAAGGTTATGATACTTAAGTATTACTTATCAGAAGCCTTATTCTTAGGTTATTCTTACAACAATTTAGCAAAACGGA